>JAJOZX010000285.1:885000-1160000 GCA_023014485.1 Bathynomus jamesi
TATATATATATATATTTATATATATATATATAGAGAGAGAGAGAGAGAGAGAGAGAGAGAGAGAGAGAGAGAGAGAGGAGACTACTTTTCCACAAGTGATCATAAACAAATAACATTTAAAATTATGTTAATAATAATAATATTAATAATAATAATATGATGATGATGATGATGATGATGAGTTTGGAATACTTTTTGGATTTTAAAAAGGTGTCACTTTAGACGCATAATTGGAATGATACTTTATCGTGTGATCATATTAATGTCACATCGGAGTTCTTTTTATAATTATTTTAAACATTTAGAATCGCGTAAATATTTCATTAAGTAAAAAGAGATTGGCGAAGTGTGTTAATCGTAAATAGCAGAATACTGAAATTAGATGCAGCTTAATGTTAAAAGGAACGCGTATTTCAAATTTTGAAAAAAGAATAATTTTTCCAATGAAAATGAATACAAGTTATTGAGAAATCGAAGCCAAAAAACTTATGAGTTGAATTAAATTAAATCGGATCCGAAGCAATTCTATAATTAGGTTAGGAATAAAAATTAGCTTTGCGGACTATTAATGGTCCACTTACAGACGAAAACAACGAACAAATTTACGATTTACGAATGATGGAAGTTTTAAATAGATTTTTCTTTTCCGTGTTTACTAACGAAAATATGAACAACATTCCTGTTCACGTAATCACGCTCAATGATGGTCATTTAAAGCTTCGCGATTTTACCATTAGTGAAAGTGAAGTAGTACTGTCAGCCATACGTAAAATTAATCTTAATAAAACGGCCGGTCCAGTTAAGCTCTACCTTAGGATACTTAAAGAAATGAAATGCGCAATAGTCTCTCTTCTTACGTAGATACGTTCGTATTTAGTAAATCGTTTCAGTCTGGAGAAGTTTCTTTCGATTGGAAACCTGAAAACATTACGCTATGTTTTAAAAGGGGGAAAAAATCGCTTCCCAGAAATTATCGTTCCATTCGTCTGACTTCAGTAGTTGATAAACTTATGGGGACGATCGTTCGGGAGAAAATATTTGAGTCGCTCCGGACCACAAGCTGCCAAGCGCCAGTGGGACTAGAATTGAGTTATTTATACCACTATATTGACTCACCCTTCCTCTATCCCGTGGGTGAGTCAAGAAGCGGGTTGTGGACCTGTACTTATGGTCAAAATCAATCAAATATCGTTATTGGTTCAAAAGTTATGGCATTTTGCAAATTGACAAACTTTAACTGCATTTTTCTTCATTTTTTAAATTTTGGCGCTTGGCAGCTTGTGGTCCGGAGTGTCTCATTTAATCCCTTAGAAATGAATAACTTAATCAGAGATTCTCAGCACGGCTTTCGACGTAATCACCCTCGTCTTACTAATTTGCTCAACTTTTTTAATGATATGTAAATATATATGACGAGAGCAAAACTGTTGATATTATATATTATATATTTCGATTTTCCAAAGACGTTTGATAAAGTATTCCATAGGTCTCAGGAAACTGATGGTAGTGTTTTAAAATGGATTGAAAATTGGCTAAGCGGACGTAAACTAAAAGTGATCATTAATGACAAAACGTCTAACTGGAGAAGTGTAACTAGCATCCTGCCTCAGTGATCAGTTCTGGGACCAGTTCTTTTTATATTTATATCAATGACAAAGACATAGGAATTAACAGTATAATTTCAAAATTTACGGCATGATACCAGAACGGCAGAACGTTTGCAAATTCAAGAAGATATTAATAGGTTACTCTAGTGGGCAAAATTTTGGCAAATGAACTTTAATATAGATCAGTGGTATTTAACATTTTTCGCAATGTTACCCCTTGAGCTAGCCAACAAAACCGTAATTATCCCCCCTTCCCATTTTTAAATGGCAAATATGAGGAAAGGAAGATTAGGAAAGAATAATAACATTTTAGTGGAACCAACACTCAGCTTTTTTATTTAACAGTGGCGCCAGCTCGTTATCCCCCGAAAAAGGCCGAATTACCCCCATGTTAAATACCACTTACATAAATAAATGTAAAACGTTGCACATCGGTAGAAACAATGTTAAATAAAAGTATTCTATACACGACAAGACGCTAACGAGTGTTACGGAAGAGAAATATTTACATTTTATTATTGTTGACACTCTCAAACCGAGTAATCATCGTATTGAAACGAATGGAAAAGCAAATAGAATCTTAAGATTTATCGGTAGATCATTTGAATTTAAGTCCGATAAAGCAATGCTAACATTACGTAATTCCTTAGTACGCCCCTAACTGGAATACTGCATTCAGTTCTGGTCCCCATATTTACGACAGGACATAGAATGGAGAGAGTGCAACAACGGGCTACTAAGATGATTCCCAGGCTTAGAGATAAATCATACGCTGCCCATTTAGAAACATGAAATTTATCCTCGCTCGTGAAGAGGCGTATTCGAGAAGATTTAATCCAAGTGTTTAAAATGTAATATTAAAGGTTTTGATAACGTCGACGCCGAAAAATATTTCACCTTCACAAATGCAGACAGAATTCACGGTAATGGTCTGAAATTAGTGGGTATACATTTTATCTCTAATGAAGCTAAGCATTTTTTTCTTCAGTCGTATAGTTAATTTGTAGAATGAATTGCCAGCCAACGTAGTTCAAAGTAATTCGGTCGAGTCCTTTAAAAAGAGATTAGATGCTTATCTTGCTTTAAACCCCACAGTTAGAAGCATTTGTTGGCGCATAAAAGTATTGAAGAATTTTTAGTCGGATTCTCTCTTCTTTGCTTTAAAATGTTCACTTATCTTTACATTTTCTTACTTTCTTTTAACCTCCTTATTTCTTAAACAGAGAGCAGCGTAGGGACCAGCCGGTCTGTTGCTGATTGTTGTATATATATACACGTATATATATAATAAGTGCAATAGCGATTCATCGTTTATGGCATATAAAAAATGAAAACTGTTTACGCAGCTATATCATTAGCATTTTAATGTTGCATAACGAACACAACACATTTTTCTCACTGGCAACATCCAACATTGTTCGCCAACTTTGCACATTCTGCGTCCACTTCAACCATGAATCTCTATTCAACACACACGGCAAGGCTACAACATCTTTCATTTTACGATTATGACTAATATTAAATATCTAAAAAAATAATAGTAAGTAATGCCTTAACATAATTATAGGCAATAAAGGCTTTGCTTAAAGTTTCATTTAAATCATTCATCGGCCGAAAATATATGTAAAACAGACCACATAATAATTGAAGAAATGAAGTAGTTACTAATTGCGAAAGTTACTTTTATATATTATATATATATATATATATATATATATATATATATATATATATATAAAACTCGGTTTGGACTGATGACAGAATTAGAATTGGTTGCATTTGTATGAAATCAGTTACGACCCCGACTGTGTTCTCTCAACGTGGTTGGAATAATTCCAGTTAATTCCAGTCCATGAGAGTCATTTCCAGTTTCAGTGGTGACCATTCCTTCGCATTCAATAAAGCACGCAGTTAAAAATATGGTTTACCCTTCGCATAAAGTACAGATGCATAATACATACATGAAAATGCGATGCATAAAAATGAGTGTACGCTCATTTCTTTCTCATATGCATCTCATTTTCATTTATTCAGTAGCATTACACGTTGCATGCCGGGTACCGCATCTACTGGAATAAAATTATACCTCTGAAGACGATATTACTTCCCGAACAGAGAATTCAGGGAGCCTCTGGGGCAGTTATTGATGAATAAATCATTGGAGAATTTGGTGTGAAAATAGTAAATTTACGTCATATAGAGTCATAGAGAACGTACCGTATAACTTCGAAGCCACATTTCATAGATAAAATGTTGTCAGATACAAAGTTATATAATTAAGAATCATTTCACTTATATATTATTTACATCCACGCTTCTCAAACTAGGGGTCGCGACCCCTCAGGGGATCGTGTAAATATTATTGGGGGTCGCAGAAACATTTGAAAATATTATTTTTTTCATAAATATACAGTGTTAGTACCTATTGCTTTTATGACATTGAGTGAAGGGTCGCGAAAAAATTTGTCTGATCCAAAGGGGTCGCAAGTGAAAAAAGTTTGAGAAGCCCTGATTTACATGATACAGATCATATTTCTGAATAAATATACATGAGTAGTATGGGTGCATTTATGCCTAGGGTGTAAAGGGAGAATGGGGAGTGAGGGAGTGGAGGAGAGGGGGAGTGTGAAAATGGGAGATGGGGACAGATAAGTGGAGTGCCGAGGGAGGTGTACCAAGGAAAGAGTGTCAGTTGAATACAGAGAATAAAAATTTATATATATATATATATATGTTACAGGCAAAGTATGAAATTCAGGTATTCTATACAATACCTAGACATTCTATACATTGCCGTATGGTTTTTAGGCAAAGTATGAAATGAATGTTAATGAAGGTTAATGAAGGTTAATGAATGAATGTTAATGAAGGTTAATGAATGAATGTTAATGAATGTTAATGAAGGTTAATTGAATTCCCGGTTAGGTCAACTATACGCCCTTGACGATTGGTTAGGTTTAGTCATTATATTTTCGTTTACTGTCAAAACTAACGAAAATATCACGACTTAACCTAACCAATCGTCAAGGGCATACAGTTCATCTAACCTGGCATTCAATTAACCTAACCTAAGTGTAATACAACATTCATTTCATACTTTGCCTAAACCATACGGCAATGTATAAAATACCTGAATTTCATACTTTGCCTGTAACATATATATATATCGTAAAGAACGACGCTTGTATAGGAGATATTCCGCGCAAGACGAGAGAGAGAGAACGAAACAAATGAAAAAATGAGGTAACCACCCGGGAATCGAATCCGGGATCTTCCGATTGCCGGTCAGATGCGATACCATTACACCATGGGCCTCACTCTTCCAAATGCCGTAATTCTTCTACATACTCGCAGAAACCAATGCCCCAAGGGGGCACCTCCCGCATGCCGTAACATTATATACATTTAACTGCAAAGAACACGCAGTATAAATAACGTAAAGAACGACGCTTGTATAGGAGATATTCCGCGCAAGACGAGAGAGAGAGAACGAAACAAATGAAAAAATGAGGTAACCACCCGGGAATCGAATCCGGGATCTTCCGATTGCCGGTCAGATGCGATACCATTACACCATGGCCTCACTCTTCCAAATGCCGTAATTCTTCTACATACTCGCAGAAACCAATGCCCCAAGGGGGCACCTCCCGCATGCCGTAACATTATATACATTTAACTGCAAAGAACACGCAGTATAAATAACGTAAAGAACGACGCTTGTATAGGAGATATTCCGCGCAAGACGAGAGAGAGAGAACGAAACAAATGAAAAAATGAGGTAACCACCCGGGAATCGAACCCTGGATCTTCCGATTGCCGGTCAGAAGCGATACCATTACACCATGGGCCTCACTCTTCCAAATGCCGTAATTCTTCTACATACTCGCAGAAACCAATGCCCCAAGGGGGCACCTCCCGCATGCCGTAACATTATATACATTTAACTGTAAAGAACACGCAGTATAAATAACGTAAAGAACGACGCTTGTATAGGAGATATTCCGCGCAAGACGAGAGAGAGAGAACGAAACAAATGAAAAAATGAGGTAACCACCCGGGAATCGAACCCGGGATCTTCCGATTGCCGGTCAGATGCGATACCATTACACCATGGGCCTCACTCTTCCAAATGCCGTAATTCTTCTACATACTCGCAGAAACCAATGCCCCAAGGGGGCACCTCCCGCATGCCGTAACATTATATACATTTAACTGTAAAGAACACGCAGTATAAATAACGTAAAGAACGACGCTTGTATAGGAGATATTCCGCGCAAGACGAGAGAGAGAGAACGAAACAAATGAAAAAATGAGGTAACCACCCGGGAATCGAATCCGGGATCTTCCGATTGCCGGTCAGATGCGATACCATTACACCATGGGCCTCACTCTTCCAAATGCCGTAATTCTTCTACATACTCGCAGAAACCAATGCCCCAAGGGGGCACCTCCCGCATGCCGTAACATTATATACATTTAACTGCAAAGAACACGCAGTATAAATAACGTAAAGAACGACGCTTGTATAGGAGATATTCCGCGCAAGACGAGAGAGAGAGAACGAAACAAATGAAAAAATGAGGTAACCACCCGGGAATCGAACCCGGGATCTTCCGATTGCCGGTCAGATGCGATACCATTATGGTTTTTCTGACATAATAAGCACAAAAATATTCAAGCAGTACCACAAATAGATACCAAACATTAAAACATTAGGAAATACACATATAAATAATAAATAAATGCATATAAAACACCCGTTACACCGGACATGAGAGCGCCCACAAGCTGACTTGGCTGGCCAGTTGCAACCAGGTGACACACACACACACACACACACACACACACACACACACAACAGCGGTGTTTAAGAAAATAAATAAATCTTGTCTTCATCTTATTAAGACGCATACATAGGGATAATTTAAAAATGAGTGAGGAGTAAATGGAAACACAGTTGCATACAATATTTATTAACATGTCAAGACATTTTTTATTAGTACAGTAAACTCACAAATAAAGGTGGAAATAGTTACATTCTCATTGCTTTGTATAATACATCCATTTTTTAAAAGAAATTATACCTCGTTTAATGTATGATATATTCTATACTCGATATACAGAGCCTTAAGGTTATTTAGGATTAATTTTGCTCCTACTTTACAATTGGGTGTAACATTTTTATATTTCTTAATCTTTGAACATACATATTCAAAAGCCTGTTTAAGTACACGGTCGGTTATTTCAATATTATTATGAAAAGTTAATGTATAAACAACAGTTAATGTATACACGAAGATTTTTGATGTTTTGCCAACATTTAAATAAATAACATTACGTTTTGAGGAGTCTGCATGTTATAATTTGTTTCGGGCACATAATTAATCATACCATTGCTACGTTTAAACACGCATTGATTTAGAAAAGTTAAGGTTTATCAAGCGTTAATGATACTGCTTAGCGGTAGTTCCATCTTTCTTTGTTACTGTAGGTACAGGTGTTTCTTGGTAATGCAGCGAGGAGCCTTCTGGATAGCACGTCACGCCGCTCCAAGCTCAGATGCTGGTGTGAGGCGGGTTGCTTGCTTCAGTGCGTTAATGCTGATCTGGTGGTGAGTCATGCGTCTTAGGATCGAGCCGCCCCCTGTTGATGGTTCGGCGACTCGGTAGAGCTGGACGAAACATGTAAGGATATGCATCAACATGAAAATGTAGTTTTGCGCCGGTAAAAAGTATATACACAAAATTATCATACTTAACACATAAAACAATTCGATAGTAAATCAATTAACATTGAGGGGCTCTATTCGAGAAATAAGCGTACTTATGCTGTTCCACTTGAGAGACAAAAGGCATTCGTCACTAAGTTCTATTAAAAAGACTAGCAAAAATACCGCCCTACGGGCGGTTTTTGCTATTTCCTGCGGAAGGCTTGGAGCCCTCGGCCAATTACTTCATCTGGGAAATGAATTTTCTTACCTCAAGGTATTATTTCCTGTTATAAAATATAAAAAAGAACACTTCATCATAAACTTATCTTTATTTCATTACTGAAGAATCTCCTTGTAGACATAATTGTCAACAAATAGATCTGCGGTACTTGGGCATTCGGCCCAAACCGAATCGAATTGTGGGCCTACGGCGTATTTTATTTTGAACATCATTCCTATCCCTCTCACCTTGGGCCTCAGTAATTGGGGTGCCTGCGGCGCCCTAATTACTGTCGGTTCAATTATTTGGTCAATAAAACTATAGAAAAGAACGCAACCATGAAAATCTAAAGCTTCAAAAATCTTGGTACAATGAGCTCAAATGTGAAGCTTAAGATTTTCATGATTGCGTTCTTTTCTATAGTTTTTTTGGTTACATATATATATATATATTTATCGCACTTACCTCCATTATAATATAGGTACACAAGCCTTTAGCTATGACCACACTAGACACCTTATCGTGTAAACGTTGATATAGTGGTAAAAATATTTTGAATTGTCCCTAGTCACTAGGCTGGTGTTTTTTGTTGGGAAGTGTAATCGGTGACCTGTAACACGACGTAATAAGTTTGATTGTACCGCTCGTCAATGAGTTTCGTAATCTGGAGTCTTTGTTTTCTTTCACTGAGCGTCAGATTTTTTACTTCACTGTAGCTTATTCTTTGAGGCAGCTTAAATTCAATACATACTCCAAGACATCTTTAGCATTAAGAATTCCTGTGACATTCTCGTTAGAATAACTATAAAGCATTTGAGTATCCTGATTTGTCAACCTCGAGTGCATTAAGGTCGACTTAGAAACTTCAAAAGATGCGTGAAAAGATGGATGTCTAGTATTCAATACATATTCAGATTTTACAGAGTACAATTTTACAAAAGGGTTACATAGAATATAAGAGGTTCCCATCGTTGTTTAAAAGTTAAATTTGGGAGAGGTGTATAAACACACACACACACACACACACACACACACACACATTCAAAAGTTAAAAGAAAATGATATGCACAGCCTAAAAACTTAAAATAATTTATTTAAAGTACACAAGTTAAATAATTTGTAAAATAAACACTTACAAGTAAATAAACATTCAATAATAATAAGTAAATAAACGAGTGAAAACTTTAAAATAATTTATAAAGTAAATAAACAGTAAAAAAATTAAAAGAATTAAATAAAAATATACACACCGACTAATCATTCCTCACAGAAACCGAGGGGAACAGTATCATAGGTCCGAGGTAACTGGTAACGTTTCCTGTAGGTATTGCGACATACATTAGAGGCTTAGTCCCTCTAAGGCAGAGCTTTCCAAACTGTGTGTCGCGACACATTAGTGTGTCGCCAATACCTCCCAGGTGTGTCGCCAAATTTAGTTAATTATTTTCAATTTTTTTGTATTTTGAAAATTTTGATTTTTGTATGAACAAAATCGGCTACAAGATAAACCACCTACTGAAAAATTATCTGATATTTGATATTTGATAACAAAAATTAATTAGTGTGTCGCCAACGTGAAAAGTTTGGAAAGCTCTGCTCTAAGGTCCTTCACTCCTCCTAGTTTCTGCGCTCGGAAGTTGTGAGTCCCCACACTCAGGTGGGAAACGCGGCATCGTCATCACCTCCTGGTTATTCTAAACTTACCAGATCTTTAAGAGAGGGGAAGTTGACGATCTGCTGGTTTGGTGGGAAATGATGCCCTTTGCCTTCAAGACGTACTTGAACTCATCCTCGATACTCACACGTACCCCGTAAGTTTTTGGACCACTCGTTACAAATGAGTCCGCGTAAGCTCTGGCATCATACTCGTCTTTGATCTCGTCAGTGAGTTCACCGAGGAACTCGCCTATAAGAAGCATACATTCACCTTCCTTCGCTCCCATACTGTCGGTATCGGTGTACAGGCCCCGTCGACCAAGAGAATGCATTAGGCCCCAAAGCTTGATGCACCCCAAAGGCGTTGTAAAGCTTGCCAGATGGGTATTTGTGAGGCAGGATGTGTCTGTAGCCAACTCGGTCCTATTGTAGCGATTTATGTATGTATTACCTACATGCACAATTTCAAGGACTTCTGTATCGTCAGCTTTGTCGTAATCCCATTAGAGGTGGAAAGAGTACATCAGTACTCGAGTATTCTTGTACTCAAGTAGGATTTTTGTTGTACTCGTACTCGAAGTAATCTTAAATTGTCGTAATCGTACTCATACTCGTACTCGATATAATCTGAAATCCCTGTAATCGTACTTGCACTGAAACTAATTTCAAATACGAGGACCTGTCCAAGACTCCCAATGTATCATGAAAGCAACAGTTTACAACTTTAATTTTAATATGGTTTATATTTTCAGATTTATTTACTATATTTTTATGCAATACTTTACATTTATAATATTATTAATAACCAAGTGGCAACTTTTGTAGCAACAAACCTTCGTGAAGAATATGTCTTGTGTTTTATTACTGAATAGGTAATGAATAGGTACTGAATAGGTAGGTAAACGCGTACTTGTACTCGAACACTACAAAAACCGTACTCGTGCTCGTACTCAAGCACTAAAAAGGTATACTTGTACTCGTACTCGACCACTCAAAAAATATTGTACTCATAATTGTACTCGTACTCGTCCAACTCCAAAATTTTGGTACTCTTTCCACCTCGTAATTATCCCATACTTCATCAAAATTTGAGTTAAACGCACGTTCCTCCTGTCAGTGTTCTGTGCAAACTTGTCCCAAAGACTTTTCAAACGAAGCTTTGCACTGAAGCACTTGCCAGGGTTTAGCGCAATATGCTCCCGCTCAAGCTGCATACTCTCACGATCACGGTAACGCTGAATATAGGCCGCTTTTCCGTCCTCGGTCTCAACTCCCCGTCGAAATCCCGACACCTCAACTTTATATTTTAGGAAGGTGTTGATATATGGAGTGAATAGGTTATAACGTTTACGGAACCTCCATACCTTATAAATCTTTAGCATTCTGTACTAGTTTGGAACGGCTAGTTCCAACTCAAGGCTTGTAAAAATGCCACCGATCTTCCTCTGGTTAACTGTACGATTCACACATCACTGTTCTCCTCTGCGCACTTCACGCACAGTGGAAACATAAGCTTGTGATCTGATCTATGACAATGGGTAAGCTGGGCATCCATAAATCACGAAGGGGAAGTACATTAAGGAAGGATAGTCCAAAATAGTTCTTGTTTAATTTGCCTGAGAATTCTTTGATGGTGGGTAGGACGTCTCCCACAAACTTTTCAGGGGCACCTACAAGTTACAGTATTCCTTATCACATACGGGTATAAGGTATAAAGAACAGAAGTCAAAGTAATGAGTCTTTACACCCTCCATAGGTGGAAAGTATAGTTTGAATGGGCTTGTACACCTTCCAAACAAACTTTCACCACATTTGACAGGGTCCACCAGCACTGAATGTTTGATATCCCTTATTTCGTCACGGTACTACTCGCTCATCATACTCGTGTTCTCACACTATCCTGTTAGTGAACTGTGAACTTAAGCTAGTCACGAGTACGGTTCCATCAGCAGAGTTGGAAACGGGTCACCTGGTCACGGGTTTGCGGGTCACTTGGGAGTAAATTCAAGACGCGTCGAGGTGAGTCACGGGTCATGAGGTTGATTCGTCTGACCGGGGAGCGGGTCAAGGCGGGTCAAATCTGTGATTAGGTGGGACACAAATTTCCAGTCGAATTTTAAAAATTCGTATGTTTTTTACCTCTTTATCAAGGGTGGATTGATGGCAACTGAAGAAGACTGCTCTTCCTGTACTCAGTGGAAGAGTACAGGATGCAGGCATGCAGCAGCCAGTCGGAGAAGCATTTCATTGCATTCAACGCAAGTAATATCATACGTCCATAGCACGTACTACTGACACCGGAAGCAGTAGAATCACTATGCATCGCTGTGGAGTACTACAAGAATTTCTAAATTACTTTTCACTGACATAATCATTACTGTTTTATGAAACAGAAGCTCGTGTGTGAGTCAGCTTGTATTTGTGTATCAAAATAAAGATTTTGTATTTTGAAACAAAGTTTACTTTCTGATGTAGTTTGAAAAAGTTTTGTTCAAAATATTGTTTAGGTCAGCAGGTTTGCCGGGTCAGTCGGTCGCGGGTCAAGTAGGTCACGTGCTGGACTGGTCAAACAGGTCACAGGTCAAGGTTCGTGACCCGTTTCCAACTCTGGTTCCATGCCGTTGTAGTCACCTGATACCACACTCAGGGCGTAGGCATCTGTGCCAAAGACATCCGTGGAAGGTGTTTAAAACCGACTACCATCAGCCGTAGGTAAAAATTAAACTTTAAAAAGATTAACTTCCTATTCATGGAGGGAATTGAATTAAAATATTGTTCGGTTTTTTTTTAGAATATATATATATATATATATATACTGTATATATATATATATATATATATATATATATATATATATATATGCTGTGTTTTCACACTTGGGAAAAATGTAAAGAATAATACAAACATTTGTTTATTTAATTTCAAATATACATATTTAGCTGTGCCCCGTTCATCTTATTATTAACCTATAAATTTATATGTATATAAACACACGTATATATTTAGGCTCGGCCCACAATTATCTATCACGAAAATTTTCAACTCTTTCGCAGACATCGCTGTCGTGAACACCCCTCAGCTGTTCAAGTTCTATTGCTCTTATGTGTATAGGTTAGGCTAGGTAACTCTACTCTATATTCATAATAACAATAGGTCAGCGTGCTGCAATACATCAGGTGGTCTTTAAACCTTATATACTTTTAACCCTTTAAGTCCTGAATTTTTTGTAGGGATAAGTTATAAATGCGTTTATTTGAAACGTTAGCAATTTGTACCTTTCGTCTTTAAAGGGTTAATGTTTTTAATCTTTTATCTTTTAAAATGGTGACCGCTAAAGCTCATAGTATGAGGTCCCATATATATTATATATATATATATATATATATATTATTTATTTATTTATTTTTCATGTTAGGTTAGGTTAGGGTAAGTTAAGTAACTATACTCTATTTTCAACTGGCCTACACCTCCCCCCTCTCCATTACCCAACTCCCTACTCCCCCATTCCCCCATCCCTCCATTACAGCCTCGGCATAAATGCACCCATACTACTAATGTCAGATTCGCGTTCAGTCTTTAATCAGTTTTGTATAATGCTGAGATCCGATTTGTAGATTTATATGAAGTGATAAGAATAATGTACAATTTCACATTGCCCATTTTATATTATTATAAAGTATATTTATCGGAATAAATCGCAAAACAGTAAACTAACAGTCAAGAATTTTAAATTCAACATTCGTTTTCCCGAGACACTTTTAAGGCTTTGTTTATGATTACACTATATTATTATTATTATTATTATTATTATTATTATTATTATACTTCATATTCAGCGTCCGTAGCTCAGTCGGTAACACCGTTTTCCTATATTTAAGACACTGAGGTCGGAGGTTCGACTTTAGATAGTGTTGGCTAATAATAATCCAGGAGTAAGCTCAATGGGTCGTGGGTTAGCCTCAGCGCTTCGCCACTTTCTGGCCTTCCTCACTCATTATTATTAACATAGTTGAGATGCCAGAGACTCTTTCATAATAAGTTTGTGAATACAGACACTTAAGCTAAACATAATATGTACCTCGAATTAACGCATGGCTGAGAGTGGTCACAATAAATTACTGGTCACTAATTGTAAATTTAATAGTCTTCATTAATTTATACTTTATGATTTCAATTATCGGATTTGACCTCCGTAATTATTGTGGGTATAACGAGTCACCAGAGGGTTCTTTGAGTGCATTGAATTTAGAGATGGATATAGAAGGATGGTGCGTGTTTCATGGGAGCTTTAGAAGGTTAGAAGGTTTATTCGTAGAGAGGGCACCCGGTTTAGGATACAGCCTTTCAATTAGTGTTAGATTGTCCCAAAGTTTTTTACCGGCGTTCATCATTTCTGAGATTGTGTTTGAACGGTTTCGAGGTTACTGCAGCGACTATTCGGGCAAAAGGTCGTACGTACCTTCGTATGCAAATGCATAAATAATTGTATCTGTTTTCAAATTATGTTCTTTCTTTCCATTTCCGAATGATATGCCGTTATACAGCACAATTTCGCGCTTTATGAACTTAACTTAGGGTTTAGGGAATATAAGAATTTGTACAGTGACCGAGCGTCTTTTGCGCTTATTTCTCATTTCATATTACTTTTATCAATCGTTTTAAATAATTAATTTACGCGCTATATTATGCCAAAAAAAAAAATAAAAAAAAAAAAAAAAAAAAAAAAAATATATATATATATATATATATATATATATATATATATATAAATAATGAAATAATGAAAAATGGTATAATGAGTGCTAATATTTAAGGTTTATTGGTTAAGTTCCGAACTGTTTACCGTGAAAACTGTTTTCCAAAAAAGAATATAATTTGCCTCTTCATTACAGTAATTAAAAGGACGTACATATAACAAAGTTCATTAATAACATCGTATTCAGTTATATAAGTCTGAAAGTGAAAATTCTCTCTCTCTCTCTCTCTCTCTCTCTCTCTCTCTCTGTCTCTCTCTCCTCTCTCTCTCTCCCCGTCATGTTTCCGCGTCGTAGGGATGATATATAGTACTTTGCCTGTAGATAACTAATTAATCCTTCACCCGAAGATTTATTTGGTAAAAGTAAAACCAAAGGAAATTTACTACCTGAAAATAAATAATAAATAAGAGCATGGGGAGAAAACACAAACTTGCGGTGCATCTTGCATCTTCAAGAATCATGCAACCGGAATGATAATAACTTTAATACAAACTAACGAAAATTTCGCGAAAACGAATACAGATTTGGATGTTCTTTGAACTTGGATAATACACGGAGCGTTGTTGTTTTCAGTGGTGATGAATTACGTATTGAATTGAATTGAAATGAATTGAATTCAAATGAACTGAATTGAATTGAATCGAATTGAATAATCTTTATTGATAAAATAAATACAATTTGACAATTTTAGTTTTCTTGTTAAAATAATTTTAACATAAAACAAATAATTGTGAAATTGGTCTATTTATTTTATTTTATTTGACCCTTTAGCTTTAGGCTTTACTGGGCTCTTAATTAAAAAAATAAAACGAAGTTATTATTATTAATTAATAATAATAATGATGAATAAGAATTATTAATTAGAGTATATATATTAATCTTAAGTTATTATTATTATAGATATAAAACAAATACAAAGTCATTATTGAAGATAAAATACCAATACTATACAAAGAAATCGATATTAGACACGAGAGAAGAACGAGTAATAAAATAATAAAGTACATTTAATCCTAGATTAGACAAGAGAAATTAACGAGTGCTCCATCGAGTAATTTACGAGTAACAGAGTAATCGTATTTAATCCTAGATTTTTATTTGTATTCAATTATTAATCAAGATCTCAACTTGTTTTTAAACGAATTTACGTTAGTACATTGAACCCATGTTTGATTGGCAGTGCTACTGTGAGCTGCTCGTACCCTGAAGTGAGCGTAGGAACGGAATGATATTCTATGTGAGAAAAATTTTAATTTTTTTTTATTTCCACTTAAGCTACACCTCAGCATGTTATGTTACACGTGACGTTAGGTTAGGTGAGGTTTTTTCCTGAAAAAACACTTAGAAAAACCCCTAATCTAAGGCAAAGTTCTAATGTCAACATTAGGCAACTATCCACATTACGCGTAACACACACACACACACACACACACACACACACCACACACACACACACACAAACATATATATATATATATGTTGATCGGTTTTTATGTAGAAATGTTTGTGGTGCGTTAAGAGCGTAAAGTGCTTTTGTGGATGCGAATCCGGTAGCATTGTTTGAAAACAGGTAAACAGTTCCTTTGTTCGATAACGGAATAATAACAACCTTTTCGGAGATAATTTCAGTCCTCCGGTAAAGGGATGACCGGAGATTAAAAGGGGCGAATAATTAATATTTCAAAGGGGCTGGGCCCCGCCAAGCGGTTCGAGGCTCGAATATGAGATTTTTTGCTCTTTTTCAATTACATCAACGTGGATGAAACGCATAAAAAATGTAGTAAATAGCGAACGGAGATTGCTGATACAAAATGAGAACGGGCGGGGGAGTAATGTTATACCTGTACCTTGTAATTACACCCGAGATGTTCAAGGTCATAGTAAGAGAGAGAGAGAGAGAGAGAGAGAGAGAGAGAGACTAAAAACTTGTTACGAAAGCGAAGACAAAATAAAGAAAATAACTGCAATATATTATCTCGTCATAACGTATATTAAACTTTTACCGTAATTACTGACGTCATTAATTACATCATTAATTACGTCACAAAATTACATTTGAAAGCGACTCAGATAAGTGGGAGGACAGCGGGTTAAAAACTCCCTCGTTTTGGGGGATAAATTTTGTTTGCGGGGAAAAGGAGACGAGGGAGATAATTGGGTTATTAATCTTTTTTTATATTTTCAAAAGATTTTTTCTCATAATTATTTAAACTTTATATATTGATTTAGTTGGTATTCACTCATTATATATATATATATATATATATATATATATATATATATATATATATATATATATATATATATCAAGAGAGAGAGAGAGAGAGAGAGAGAGAGAGAGAGATAAGACATTAGCATAGATAGAGGAAATTCAACACCACATAATTCCCATGTAGTGATCCAAATCTTGAGACTATAATGATATGGATTATTTTATATTCAACATTATCATACAAATATTATCAACTAGACAATAATACAAAACCATTCTCTAACAATATGCAAACACTATGAATACGTTCTGAGAAAAACAAAACAAAAAAAGTGTGTGTGTGTGTATATATATATATATTATATATATATAAACAGGGTGGCGCAAAAGTGGCGACTATATTATATTTTTTTCTTTTATATAGGGGATGGCTGCGAAATTAACAATATACGAGAGGGTGAGCTTGGTTTTAATGTATAGAATACTAGATACAACAAATCGATGAATCGGTACAGAATTTAAATTCTGTACAGATTCATCAATTTTTAGTACCTGTATTTTATGCATTAAAACCAAGCTCACCCTCTCGTATATTGTTAATTTCGCAGCCATCCCCTACCCAAAAGAAAAAAATAATATATTATAATCGACACTGCTGAAAATTCCTATGATGCGCGACTTTTGCGCCACCCGGTAATATATATATATATATATATATATATACACTCACAGATGCTGAACTCTACGATTTTTTTTTTTTTTTTAAGTTTTAAACCCGAATTGCATTTAAATAAAACCAAATGTCTAAGCATTGAAATTGTTGTCTATCATATATGCATCAAATACTTAAACATTATAAAGAAATTCAATACTTTAGAACGAAAAAAAAATGCACTAATAATAATAATAATAATAATAATAATAATAATATGTTGTTGTTATCAAAGGCAAGAGCTTCTAATGAAAAACAAATAAAATCCATTATAAATAAACTATATTTTATACACGCAACGAGTATGCATGTACTTTGTGCTCGACTGTACATTTATATTCATTACAAACTTTAAAGTACATGACATTCTTTCGCCTTCAAAGACAACAATAACAAAACATTTGCGATAAGAACCTTGTACAATCGTAAAAAACCCAATTTATATATATATATATATATATATATATATATATATATATATATTTATATATATATATATATACACACTCATATATATATACACGCTCATATTTTAAATACTGCATTGGTAATGGTTAGTGGCGCGTAACCATATGGACTTGTGTATTACTTTTATCTTTAATCCGTACAAACAGATGCAGACTGATGAGGTGTCCTTTTTGCTGAAAGATACGATTAAATGTAGCAATAATAATTAAGGCACATTCCATTCTTGGCCATATGTCGTATTATTATTAGTTAAGTAATTTGGTTTAGTTATTTTTAGTCTTACATTCTTCAACGCTTTTCATTACTCTTTGGAACGTCGTGAGCACGGTGCTTATGGTTCTGATTGATTAGGAAATATCAAAAAGACTTTCATATGAATCGTAAAAAATAATTTGATGAAATAGTTGCATGCCCATTATTTCATAATACTATATATATATATATATACACATTTATACACACACACACACACACATGTGTGTGTGTTTGATCTCGTATTTTAATACATTTTGACAATGGCAAGAGAATTGAAGTAGTTTACATACTTGTGAATATTTATTTGAAGTCAAATGAATTATTCATAGCGCGTAAACAAATGATAATAACATAAGAATTTCTTCGGAAAATTTTATTACAAATATTTAATTCAACTTATATATATATATATATATATATATATATATATATATATATATATATAATATATATAATATATATATATATATATATATATTATAAGTCTTTGCCAATAGTTAGGTTTGATAAATAGTAAACATCATAAGGGCAGTTATAATATTAATTTTAATGGTAGGCATAAATCCTTATGATAACCAAATTCTCATTTCTTTCGAAAGAAAACGTGCATTTATGAACAGAATACATACCCAAATTGTTCTCTTAACAAGCTCATTAAAGGAGTGAAAACCTTTTCAGAATTTAATCTCTATCTAAACTATATAAACAAATGATTTAAAAACATGCCAAGTTCGAACCAGGAGCGGATGTGCCCTTACAAGGCACTTGGCACAATGCTTATTTATAATTCTAGCCAGTATAACGGCACCATTTTTTGTTTATTGGTTGGACACACACACACACACACACACACACACACACACACACACATGTATCATCCTAGTGGTCGTAATCATGTGTGGGTCACATCATATGGTCACTTGTGAGTATGTTGTTTGTCTTTTCTCTCAAATAACTTTACAAAAAATTATTTTAATTTTAGTTTTTAATTTTAAAATATTTCGAAATAACCTCAAAATATTCCAAATCGTGTCCTTCGAAAACGAAAAATTATGTCTAAAAATATTTAAAATATTTCCTTTCAAATACGACTTCTTTATAGGAAGAAAGCGCCTATTTATTTTCCAGGGGGTCACGCACACAGACACACACACACACACACACACACACACACACACACACACACACCACACACACACACACACGAATAAATAAATAAATAAATAATGTTATGAATTTACACTTCATATTTAAAAGAAAGATTATTTATTGGATCTGTTTTTATCCGATTGTGCAACAAACTATGTTTAAGTGCGAACAAATTTGAATGTCCGAAAGAGGAAAAGGTTTAAAGGGCAAAAAGTGGAACCAAAATGAGAGTTGATCCATTTGAGAATCACTCCTTTCAATGAACTCGAATTGTCCATTGAAATTTCAGGCCAATTCCATGCAAGGAAAAAGATCCACTTTGACCTTTGAAGACCCGTAATGTAATTAATGCAAATAAAAGGCACAGTTAAAAGTAAGTGTTTAATTCTCCTTATTCTCCTCTCTCTCTCTCTCTCTCTCTCTCTCTCTCTCTCTCTCTCAGAAAGTTCTATCTAACATGAAATCGCTGCGTCTTATAATAAAATTTATTCTTTGATCCAAACACAGTTCAAACTTATTCCATCCTCATCCAATGCCCACTTACAATCGAAACTCTATATCTAATCTCGATGTAACGTTCATTCTGTTCTTATTAATAAGTATTCATATATTTTATAAAGAGACAAACTACTACAAAATGTAATTGTATTTTTTAACCTTAAATAAAATAAAATCCCTTAAAACTGTTTCTTCCAAAATAATCTCAATAAGAAATTAATCTCCCAAAAATGTCGCAAAAATTGTCTTAACATTTGCGTTCTTATTTAATTTTGTTAATTTTTCTTGAATGAAAATGTGGCAACATCTGGGTGTCAATAAGGGCCAAACTACTTTGCCTCAACGTTGGACTTTGACCCCTAATAAGCAAATGTCTATAATCTGGCCTCGTTTTTTAATTTTTTTACTTCCTTCAGTAATAGATTAGTTTTCTGTTTATGCACTTTTTAGTACTAAAAGTATACCGACAATACATTGAATAGAGAAAACAATATATATATATATATATATTATATATATATATATATCCCGGAGATCAGCGAAGTTAAGCGACATTGGGTCTGGGTAGTAGTTGGATGGGAGACCGTGCTCTGCGCCCAGATTATGTACCGACCCGTGGTTCGGATCCCACGTAAAGCTGTAGGTCCCCTCCATCATATGACCTTAGATATTGCGAAGGAGGTTAAACAACCCCAATTAAAAAAATAAATAGATACCACGATAAATGTACTTAAAAACCAAATGACAAAGCTGATCAATGGAATGTCAGAATGAATGTGTGTCAGCTTTACATAATGGAAAGGAGAAAGCAACGCGTTTCTAACTATACTGAATTAATAAATTTATTATCATTTATTGACTTTTATTTTCAAATCCAAAACTATGAGGGAAAAAAAAAAAAAAAACCCAAAGATGTCTATTTACTTCTGTCAATCCTCTGTATATTGACGGGTGGTTTTTATTTTCAAAATTATGAGTAATATTTTAGATTATGTTTTTGTAGCCAAAATTCAATTCATATCGGAACCGATTTTCTCGGAATTGGAATTGTCGCGGAACCAATAAATCACTGTACCTTTTCTTTCATTTCTTTTATTCATTAGAATCGAAATTTTCAAATGGACAAGAATCAGACAAGTTACGAGAACACTGAGCATATATACATACGTATAAATTTTAAGTATCTAAAATATTTGTCGACTGACCTACCCCCCACACTCCCCCACGCGGGGTCACTAACCTCCCGTTAATAAACAGTTGCTTAAATGTTGCTAAAACGTGTGGTAAACGACCACTGTTTTTGGGGGGGTGAGGGGAGGAGCCTCAGTGAAGGGTTTCAACTACGCCTCCTCACAATGGTAGTAGCAATTTAATGAGAAAAAGAAGCCAAATAGCTGATAGTTCCTTTGTAGCGATTTCTTATCATCAACGCATGCGCAGAAGAGATGAATTAAAATAATGCTGCACCTCGTTCGAGGTCGAATTTGGTCAAGGCAGTTCCTAAATGATAAGAAAGGTCGGGTTAAGGGTACCACATTAGCAAATTAAACATTTAACCAATTTTTATGAGTTAGAAAATGTAAAGGTTGCATTTTCAGCGAATATTTATGGCATGATACTTATTAAATTTTATAAACCTTATAATAAGTTAGACCAGAGCGTTGATAATATATATATATATATATATATATATATATATATATATATATAGAGAGAGAGAGAGAGAGAGAGAGAGAGAGAGAGAGAGAGAGAGAGAGAGAGAGAGAGAGCAATTCATTGAGAATGAGAGCAACAGTGTTCGAACCCGCGCAACGAGATTTCAGAAGCTGCTGAGCCGCAACCTTAATTAACTTAACGAGCCATCCCAGAACCTAAATAAATTAAACCTAAATTAAATTTAAACTACGTTTTAATTAAATTTAAATTGCTTTTCCAGTTTTTCAGTCTTACAAAGTACGGTTAGAGCATTCACAGAATTTATGTATGAACTTAATATTCAGGACACGGATCTTTTACAGATTCATTTCTACAGGGTGGCTCATAAGTCCTAATAGGTTATAATTAAAGCGAAAATACAAAAAAAAATTAAACAGTGTAAAAAGTTGATAATAAGTTTAGAAATATTTATTGATTAATCAAAATGCAAAATATAACCATCTCGACAAATAACAAGTTCCTGGACCCCATATTATCACGTGCGGTAGCTGGTGTTCCAGTTCCTCAAAGAAGCGTAGATTTTCTTTGCTCCAGACGTAAACATTTCTCATTTTGGCGCTTCGGTAAATTGCACACTCGTCAGAAAAAATGATTGTTCTACGTGCAGGAATTGTTGGAAAAACGGTCAAAAACCGTTCACAGGTTTCATTTCTGCATGTCTGCATCGCTTAGCTCATTAACAAATCCCCCCTCCACCCCACCTTTCCCCAGTTGGGGTACCTTGACTATCACTGCGGCGTTACCACATGTACGGAGTCGCCTGTGAGACGAGGAACACTACATATGCTGACAACTGTACATTTTGTAGGGGGTGACGAAACTTTTCGAACACCCTGTATATTGAGGTTTATCTCTCTCTCTCTCTCTTTTCAGGTAATATAGATTTAATATACGAAGTCTCCCAGTAATTGCAGCCATCGATCTTGTCCTCGAAATTTCTTTCAGTTTCTTCTAGTTTATTATTTTATTTCTTTTTAATATGGGGGATGTCAAGAGCGAACAGTATTCAAATTTTGGTATGATCAGTGTTCTTAACAGAGGAATCATTACTTTCTTGTCCCTTTTTAAAGGTTCTCAGTAACTGTCCCGTAACTCCTTTTGTTCTGTTTATCGCTATCTGATTTTGTGCCTCAAATTTCGCATCATCGGTCATTATAACTCCTAAATCTTTTGTTTCGGTGCTTCTCTGAATTTCCTGCCTATTTGGGGCATTGTGGGATCTAGCCCCCACGTTTGGATGGGGGCCAAATCTAACGTAAGCCAAGCTAACCTTAATATATATATATATATATATATATATATATATATATAATATATATATATATATATATATATAATATAATATATATATATATATATATACGCCAGGTGTCCACAAAAAATGTCTCTATTTCTAAAGAGAATGTTCTAAGCTAAAGAAAGGATCTAGACACAAAGACAAACGCAATAGGTGTACATAAAATATAGTTTATTAATTTTAATTAAACAACTTGTTCAGTGTAATCAACATTTTTTCTAACACGATATTCAACCTTACACAAAAGTTTGACATAATCTTTGGAAATAGCTCAGCTGGGATGTTGTTGATTACCTCATAGACTTTGGTATTTAGGTTTTCAAGTGTCTTAGGCTTGATAGAATAGATCCTATCTTTTGTATATTATGGTGTTCCAAAGGCAATGTTTAAAATGCATTCAGCTGTTACCTCTTCCTCTACCATCAAAAACACCTTTGCATCATCAAAGAAATGCGATGCAATGCACGCGTGCATACATCCCAAATTTGAGGCCGTTGGCAAAATTTATGGGCTACGTCGTAGCCAATGTCGTAACAACGCTTCCCGTTGATCAGCGAAGTTAAGCGACACTGGATCTGGGTAGTAGTTGGATGGGAGACCCTCCTCCGCGTCTAGAGTATGTAGCGTCCCGTGGTTCGGATACCACGTAAAGCTGTAGGTCCTCTTCGTCGTATGACTTTAGATGTTGCGAAGGAGGTTAAACAACTCCCAATCATTATGGCAAAATTTCTACACAAAATCCTTCGTAAATAAAACTCTCTTTACTTTCCTTCCTATCGTTTCCCAATCCTTAGCAAAGGGCTGAATGTTAAAGTACGCAGCGTCTCGTCGGCAGCAGTGCACACCATCACTGAAAGTCTCTCCCTTCCTTACCCCTGCCTCCATTCTCTAATCATTAGAGTCTAATACTTACTTCCTTATCCTAGCCTAGACTATGGCAAGAATAGCCACTGAATAAAAGTGGAAGTCATGAGCATGAGTACACGAGCGAACAAACAAACGAGGCACGGGCGATTTGCGTCGTGACAAAGCCAAGCCGATTGGGGACAAATCTGACTGGACACAGTGAAAATAGTCAACAGTATTTCAGGTCAGAATTGCCACGTCAAATTACCGAGTGTCACTAGATCCATCTTAAAGAAGCTGAAAATCGCGAGATTCACGAGCATTGTTCTAAAATATTGTAACATAAAGGCACCTACACAAACACAAGTAAGTGACCAGTGTACGGATTTCGGTTAAATAGAAAGAAGCAGGTAGATATATAGAGCACTTCTGTAGGTAACATGAAGAAAAAGGGAAAGGGGAAGAAAAAGTATTTTACGTGGCTTTTCGGGGAGGCCAAAAGTGGTGTTAGCCCCACCTTTATCAGCTTTGAGGGAGGTCATGGCCCCTTTGTTCACCCATGGATCCGCTAATGATCTAGGGGGAATAATATTCTATTTCTTTTATTTCCTCATTTCTTCCATATCTCAAAAGCCAAACATTCTCGGTTTTAAATTTCATGTTATTATTGTCTTTTGATCATTTGCATATTCTGCTTGTATCCGGCTGTAGGGCTTCCACCTCTTCTACATTTCTGATTTTCTGCTGATTTTTGTATCATCAGCAAAGGACGTTACTATACTGTTGTTGGTTACTTCACTGTCTATGTCTGTTAGCATAATAATGATAGGAGTGGGGCTAATACTGTTCTTATGGTGCTGAGCTGCGTACTTTCGATTTTGATGGTAATATACCTTGAATTTTTACGACTTGCTGACATTCTCTGCGAAAGTTATACTCGTAGATCCATTGTCAAACTTTGCCCGTTTTTCCCATATGTTTCGTTTTAGGTGCTTTTATACACTGATCACACTCGTTGAATGCTTTATCAAAATCTGTGTATATGACATCGTCATTTTCATTGCTTTCAAGTGCGTCTATGATATTGTTATAGTGCTCTATTAGTCGTAATAAGTATGATCTTCCGGAATCCGTGCTCGTTCTCATTGAATCTCTCCTCTCTCCAAAAATCATAGATTTTCTCTGTAACTATTCTTTTATATATTTTGGTGAGATGAGATGTCATTGACACTGATCTTCTCCATATCCAGTATAGGGGTGTAGCTATTTCATTCTTATATTCTTACGGACCCGCAGCTGAATGTAATTTCATTTGTCTTATAGCTCGCGCTATATCTTTGAGGTAAAATGAAAATCGGTTATACGCTCTCCTCGTAATTTCTCTTCAAAGAAGGTACTTCTTATCAGTCCCACTTTGCCTCTTTTTGGTGTACTAAAAACTGGTTCATACTGAGCTCGCGATATTTCAGATATTTCTTTTAAATCGTCGGTTACTTCATTATTTTCTTTCTTTAACCAACTATGACCCGATTTCTTTTATTTAACTTTAAAATAAAGAAAACTTTACGTGACCATATGGTCACGCTGGACAATAATTGGTTAAGGACTCGATAGTGGCGTCGTTCTTGTTTCCCTTTTCGCAAAGTTATGGAAGTATTTTAGGTTTTCCTTTATTACTTTTACCGCATCTTAATTTTCCCTCTCCGAATGGTATTTAATTATGACTTGTATTTCCCGTTCGATACTCTCCAGCTTTTCCTGTATTACAGGGTTCGGAAAGTCACTGTGCACTTATATTTATTTAATAGCATACAATAGTATAACATTGCATATATGATAGAGGTTATGGATGGGACCATCAGAACTTATAAAAGGTGTTGAAAGTGATGTCCTTTAACAGCAATACAGGCCTGGACCCGTCTTATTTTATTTTGAAACACCTTTGTCAGTTCTTCTTTTGAAATGGACTTTATGTATGCAGTTATTGCAGTTTTCAGGTCATCAAGCGTGAGTGGACGATCTCGATTATATAAGTGCACAGTGACTTTCCGAACACCCTGTACTTTCCTGGGATTGTTGCGTGCGCAGTTCATTAATTTTCAACTACTCTTTCTTTTGCCGAATAGTGTTCGGGTTTTTTTTTTTTATCGAAATAAGTCCTCTTTTATTTCCTTTTGGATGTGCTATCGGAACATATTTTCCTAAAATTTCCAACGTTTTTTTCTGAGGTTATTAGTGAAGGATGTGAAGTTTTTGGGTCATCAAGTGGAATTCACAAAGAAAAGTAGCGCCGGAGGCGACGACGTTATGGTGGTGTGACCGACGAATAAGAAGATGGTAACGTGGCCGAAAATGAACAAATTTCACCGAACTACGTGTAGGTTAACGGTTAAAACTATTGTCGTGAAACGTTTTTATATTTTCATTTGCGTTAATTTTACGTTATCTGCACTCTTTCTGCTGCTTTACACTGATTTCTGTAACCTTGGTTAACATTGGTTTTGCTTCCGCCCGAATTGTTCATCCTGACGAAGGTCAAACTTGTCACTCCACCTTAGACCTACAGTTTAACGTGGAATCCGAACCACACCCCACCACGGGCGGTTAGAAATTACAAAGTCCGCGCCCTGACTCGATCTCAGGACCCCCCCGATCAGCAACCCATCGTCTTAACCACTAGGCTACCCAGGGTACCCATTTATCTACCAACCAATTTTTATTGCGTGGAAGGGTGAGCAGCTGGATTTTGCTGCGCACCGCCTGCCGTCACCGAGCCTCGACTCCGGGGCCGATGGATTCGTAGTCAGCGATGTTAACCGCTACACCAACGAAGCGCATATTCTATAAAATGTATCTCTTTGGAAGAGCGGTTCAGAACACGGGCTTCATGGCAAGCTATTGTGTAATGAAGAAAGGAATTTTAAAACGAGAACATTTAACTCTCTTTAACTTGTTTATTTAATTAACATTGCAATAATAATAGGGAAGAAACACGAGTGCATGATTTCACAACACTGTATGGAGAAAGAATTAGTTACTCAACAAATTTAAAATTACATTTTTTCAAACAAAACCCCTAACTGTTATCACCTCCCGCTCGAGACTCGCTTTTGGGTATGTCTCCGGCCCTCAACGCATTTCAAATCTCTCTTCATGTTGCCAACTAGTGTTTTATATTTCAAGCAATTGCACTTTACATATATTAATTTCATACAATTAAATCAGTTTCCTACACTCCAAAAAACATCATAATTTTACTACACTCCACAAAAAATTATTAAATTTCCTATTGAAAATCAATACACGACACTATGTTCAGTACTAAATGTCAAACAATAAGTACTAAGTGTCGCTTTCACCTGATAAATAATCAAAATTAAATTCACTATATTATTTCACTATAATGGTCTCACTGAGTACCACGACAGGCTAGGGTTACACACGAATACCAAATAATCAAAGTCAATGCTGCAACGAAAACACGATAACGTTATGAATTTTACTCTTAAGTTTACAGATTTTAAAAAGTGTTAAATTAAGTTTATAATGACAAACATGGCTCACGGCTAGGCTACAAGGTCTCTTCGCCCAGGGGGTAATCAAGTGAATAAATTTTAGTACTTAATTGCATGATGGAAGGCCCCCTTCCCCACGGCCTACTTTAAAATTAAACTTTAATCCGAGTATGAATAAACTGATGAAGTCTGAATGCGCTGAATCTCCCAAACCGAATTGCCTTGAATCATTCCTTCTTCGTCCCCGTACTGCTTTTTATAATAGCCTTCGGGAACATTCTTCTCCAGTAGTCGGCGCATCCACTCATAGTTTCTTTAATTCCTTCATCATGCATATCTGTAACTTCGAAAGACCTCTTAAGTTTCCTATACTAAAATTTATAATTAAATATGTCGTTTTCACAATGTTTAACTATGTGAATAAAGAATAGGCCTCTTATAAAATTAATGAATATTTCTAATTAAAATTGTCAAATTGGGATGCAATGGTCTCGCGCATGATCTATGTCGCGTGCGCGTGGCATTATGGGCCAAATGAGATCTGATTTCTTCCTAGTTTAAAGCCTCGGAGTTAAGGTTAAATATCTCAAATTTGGTTCTTTCTTTGGTGTGAATATTTTCTTTTAAGGTTGTCGTCATATTATGATTGTTGCCATAATATTGGGGTTGTTGTCAGTTAAGTTGGTGTTGTTCGTGAATACCAGATCCGGGCAGTTATTTTTTCTGGTGTTGCCTGTTACTTCTTGTGTTAAAATAAATTCATTTGTTAGAGCTATCAGCATTTTTGCTTGTTCCTGGTCTTCTCTTGTGCCCACTTTGTCCTGGTTTATATACAGTATATATTTCTTCCTACGCTTTTGTATTTTAAAAATGAGGAATTAAAATAACCGCAAGGATGGGGGATGGAGAGTTTAATGCCCTCATTATGTTTCTGATCTTAGTAAAGTATCAGAGAATTTTGTAGTAGGAGTGTTTGGAGGTCCATATATAATTGTTAGTATCACGTTTAGTTTTTCAATTTTTACTGCTGAAAGTTCCATGTAGCTCTTTGATTTACTATTATTTCTGACATATGGTTATCATTTCTGACGCATATATATACTGTATATATGCTTTGGTTAACCCAAGGTTTGCTTTCGCCTGAATTGTTCATTCTGATGAAGGTCAAGCTTGTCACTCCACCTTAGACCTACAGTTTAACGTGGAATCCGAACCAGCAGCCACCAGGCTACGTGACCTTCGGTGTGCGTTGTTTCGTTGAAAATCATTAGAGTGATGCTGAGCCACGTGGCGGGCGTGCGTGGCGTGGCTAGCGTGGATTTCGGTGTGCGGCGGCCTTAAGTCCTTTTAGGTATGAAATATTGTTTAACCAGTGGTGTTCAGTTTTAGCCCTTGTACTGTATATTTGCCAGGACCATTTTTATAGGGAGAGAGAGAGAGAGAGAGAGAGAGAGAGAGAGAGAGAGTTACAAGGAGATACAAGGAGTTACAGGGAAAAGAAGTACCTCAAAAGGCCTTGCGGCCCATACCGAGGAGGTACCAATGGCAACGGGTGCCACGGAAAATTTTCTACACCCTCAAATAGTGTGCAATATTTGGTCTAACCTTTTCTTGAACTGAGAGAGAGAGAGAGAGAGAGAGAGAGAGAGAGAGAGAGAGAGAGAGAGAGAGAGAGAGAGAGAGAGAGAGAGAGAAGATTATTCGCATAAGTACCTCATCACTAGAGGAAGTATAACAATATTTTGGATTATCACAAAATATTATTCCAACTCATAATCTGAAATCGATCCTAAGGCAGTTAGTTGTTTGAGGAATTGCAGTTGGGATAAATTCCGAGAGTGAGGATGGAATCAGAACTGAAGTCGAAAATTTGTTTCACTTTAAAACGAAAGAGAATATTAACAAGAAAATAAATAAATAAATAATAATCATAATAATATTCCATTATCAACTGTTCCGAAAGTGTTTCTCATCCTTTAGAAATGCATGAGCTCGTCAGACTTCAATTTATCTTTGCCTGAAGCAACTTAGCGTAATGATGATGCACCATGTTTAAACATGTTTACGATTAAATACTTTCAAAGTGCCTCATTTTTCGTTGAACTACCGAATCGCTGAATCGACAGCCTTTAATATTATTTTATATTTTATATGTGGTCGTTAAAACGATGTCAATAAACGAAAAATTTTCAGCTTAAAAAATTCAGTCAAGATCTTACGTTTAGAGCGAAGGAAAAATTTAACGTTGCCTATGTTTACATTTACATTCCTAAAAATTTCTACGTATAAGTTGCGTGTCAGTTACACACTTTACCTACTTTTTTGTAACTCTGAATTCGCTGTGTACCATTAACGTAACTTCCAGGCTTCAGCAAGAGTAAGGCTCTTTTCCTCTATTTCGTTCCGTAACTTTTTGTTGGTGAAGAACTAAGAGCCTTATCCAATATTTCGTTCCGTAACTTTTTGTTGGTGAAGAACTAAGAGCCTTATCCAATATTTCGTTCCGTAACTTTTGGTTGGTGAAGAACTAAGAGCCTTATCCAATATTTCGTTCCGTAACTTTTTGTTGGTGAAGAACTAAGAGCCTTATCCAATATTTCGTTCCGTAACTTTTTGTTGGTGAAGAACTAAGAGCCTTATCCAATATTTCGTTCCGTAACTTTTTGTTGGTGAAGAACTAAGAGCCTTATCCAATATTTCGTTCCGTAACTTTTTGTTGGTGAAAAACTAAGAACCTTATCCAATATTTCGTTTCGTAACTTTTTGTTGGTGAAGAACTAAGAGCCTTATCCAATATTTCGTTCCGAACTTTTTGTTGGTGAAGAACTAAGAACCTTATCCAATATTTCGTTCCGTAACTTTTGTTGGTGAAGAACTAAGAGCCTTATCCAATATTTCGTTCCGTAACTTTTTGTTGGTGAAGAACTAAGAACCTTATCCAATATTCGTTCCGTAACTTTTTGTTGGTGAAAACTAAGAGCCTTATCCAATATTTCGTTCCGTAACTTTTTGTTGGTGAAGAACTAAGAGCCTTATCCAATATTTCGTTCCGTAACTTTTTGTTGGTGAAGAACTAAGAGCCTTATCCAATATTTCGTTCCGTAACTTTTTGTTGGTGAAGAACTAAGAGCCTTATCCAATATTTCATTCCGTAACTTTTTGTTGGTGAGAACTAAGAGCCTTATCCAATATTTCGTTCCGTAACTTTTTGTTGGTGAAGAACTAAGAGCCTATCCAATATTTCGTTCCGTAACTTTTTGTTGGTGAAGAACTAAGAGCCTTATCCAATATTTCGTTCCGTAACTTTGTTGGTGAAGAACTAAGAGCCTTATCCAATATTTCGTTCCGTAACTTTTTGTTGGTGAAGAACTAAGAGCCTTATCCAATATTTCGTTCCGTAACTTTTTGTTGGTGAAGAACTAAGAGCCTTATCCAATATTTCGTTCCGTAACTTTTTGTTGGTGAAGAACTAAGAGCCTTATCCAATATTTCGTTCCGTAACTTTTTGTTGGTGAAGAACTAAGAACCTTATCCAATATTTCGTTCCGTAACTTTTTGTTGGTGAAGAACTAAGAGCCTTATCCAATATTTCGTTCCGTAACTTTTTGTTGGTGAAGAACTAAGAACCTTATCCAATATTTCGTTCCGTAACTTTTTGTTGGTGAAGAACTAAGAGCCTTATCCAATATTTCGTTCCGTAACTTTTTGTTGGTGAAGAACTAAGAACCTTATCCAATATTCGTTCCGTAACTTTTTGTTGGTGAAGAACTAAGAGCCTTATCCAATATTTCGTTCCGTAACTTTTTGTTGGTGAAGAATTAAGAGCCTTATCCAATATTTCGTTCCGTAACTTTTTGTTGGTGAAGAACTAAGAGCCTTATCCAATATTTCGTTCCGTAACTTTTTGTTGGTGAAGAACTAAGAGCCTTATCCAATATTTCGTTCCGTAACTTTTTGTTGGTGAAGAACTAAGAGCCTTATCCAATATTTCGTTCCGTAACTTTTTGTTGGTGAAGAACTAAGAGCCTTATCCAATATTTCGTTCCATAACTTTTGTTGGTGAAGAACTAAGAACCTTATCCAATATTTCGTTCCGTAACTTTTGTTGGTGAAGAACTAAGAGCCTTATCCAATATTTCGTTCCGTAACTTTTTGTTGGTGAGAACTAAGAACCTTATCCAATATTTCGTTCCGTAACTTTTTGTTGGTGAAGAACTAAGAGCCTTATCCAATATTTCGTTCCGTAACTTTTTGTTGGTGAAGAACTAAGAATCTTATCCAATATTTCGTTCCGTAACTTTTTGTTGGTGAAGAACTAAGAGCCTTATCCAATATTTCGTTCCGTAACTTTTTGTTGGTGAAGAACTAAGAGCCTTATCCAATATTTCGTTCCGTAACTTTTTGTTGGTGAAGAACTAAGAGCCTTGTCCAATATTTCGTTCCGCAACAATTTCGTAACTTTTGTTGCTGCTTTGCTCTCGCTTATTGTAGCTATGTGGATGCTTCCAGGTAAATATAATCTATAAATTCCCAAAATTTTGTGTTGGATAATATGCATATTATAAAATAAAATTGAGATTGTAATTAAAATCAGTTTACTGCAATGGAAACGAAAAAAAGACAAATTGAAATCTGTTGTGACAAATACAGAATTAATTTAATTAGTGTATTAAATTATGTGCCATATTATGCAAACTGACACAGAGTAACACACACACACACACACACACACACACACATATATATATATATATATATATATATATATATATATATATATATATATATATATATATACTAGAAAGTTGAAGACGAGAAAATTGCGACATTTTCAAATTTTAGCTTTTCCAAGTTGAAAAAGATAAAACGTCAAGAACCGATTTTTCGAAATAATCGTTTGTTGGTATTTTGGAATTAAATGCCCTGAAAACTGCATTATAAAATTAAAAATAATAACTGCTATGAATCGATGATATTTATTTTAAATATCATACATACGCATATAGATGTGGCACTACGGTGCGAAAGACTTTTTCCTATAATAAAATTTTGAATTTGAGACTGAAAAATTTAAATTAATACGAAATTGAATGAAAAAAAAATAAGTAATTAAATAATGTGTACCTTACCTAATAAAAATAGTGATGTATAAAAAATCAGACATGAAGTGTGACAAAGTGTGATATAAGAAAAAATTAAGAGAGCTCAGATTAAAGACCAGGCCACACCTCAACTTTGTGAGGTGTCCTGTTTTTTAGGTCGGCAAATATACATTAAAAAGTGAAATATTTATCAAGATTTCAAATTCCGAGGAATTACATTTAGAAAGGTAAGACTGTGAGTATTTAAATTTGCATATAACTAACTGGATCTAGACCCTAATTAGGGCTTGGCCTACTTTAAGATCAGTCAGTGATGCTAGGCAGGCCGCAATAATATGCTACCTAATAATAGGCTAATACTGTGCCTAGGCAGGGTGTCAGCGCAGAAGCACGGATCTTAAGAACAACAGGAAGAACACCATTAGGACCGTACGCCTTCTTAGAGTTGAGCCCAGATAGGGCAGAAAAAACATTTTTAGAAGAGATTCTAATTTCAGACATAATAAAATCAGAGGGCAGTGGAGATGGAAGAACAGCACCGGAATCGTCCATGGTTGAGTTGGAAGCGAAAGTTTGAGCGAAGAGTTCAGCTTTGTCAGGAGAAGAGACGGCAACTTAGCCGTCAGAATGGAAAAGAGGAGGGAAAGAAGAGGAAGTAAAGTTGTTGAAGAGGTTCTTAGCTAGATGCCAGAAAGAGCGAGAAGAATTAGAATTGGATAGGTTTTCACATTTTTGTCGGATGAAGGAATTTTTGGCGAGTCGAAGAACAGATTTTGCACGATTCCGGGCAGAAATATAAGTCGAGTGAGACTCAGGAGTTGGATGGCGACGGTACCATCTGAAAGATTCCTATCTGTTGCGGATAGCATTAGAACAAGTAAAGTTAAACCAAAGCTTTTTGCATTAGTAGTAGGCAGGCCCTCTCAGAGGTCCAGAGAGGCCCGGGCCACTTCCATCTTTTGAGGCCCATTGCTAAACCCAATTATTACTTTCACTGCAAAACATTATATTCAAACCTGAAAGTTTCTAAATTTGAGGCACCCCTTAAGCTTGAGGCCCAGGCCAAATGGCCTTCGTAGCCTCTCCTTTGATAGGCCCTGGTAGTAGGAATAGAATATGGTTGGATGCTTCCATGCCCGACAGAATCACCTCCGTGATGCGCTCAGTACACTCGGAAGGGCCGCGGCCACGGAAGCAGTAATAATTTCATGGGAAATCACAGAAGTACTGCCTAAGGGCCTCCCAATCAGCGGCGCCAAAGTGCCAAAGGCGCCTCTTCTTGGGAGGCTCCAAAGGGCGGATTGGAGCGATAGGACAGGAAACAGATATAATATTGTGGTCGAAGGAGCCCAACGGAGAAAAGAGTTTCACAGAGTAAAAAGAAGGATGAGAGGTAAGAACTAAATCGAGAATGTTGGGCCTATCTCCAAGGCGATCGTGGATACGAGTCGGGTGCTGTACAATCTGTTCTAGGTCATTTAGGACAGAAAAGTTGTAAGCTAGTTCACCAGGGATGTTAGTAAAATGAGAGGAAAGCCAAAGGTGGTGGTGAACATTGAAATCTCCTGAAATGGAGATTTCTGCAAAGGGAGAGTGGGATAGAATGTACTCCACTTTGGAAGTGAGGTAGTAAAAGAATTTTGGATAGTCAGTAGAGTTAGGAGAAGGGTAAACAGTGCAGATGAATAAGGTTGTAACATATATTCTGCTCGATTTTTTAGTTCAATCAGAACAAAAAATTAAAGGATTTATAAGGACAAATTTGCTCGAATTTTTAGTTTATTCACAACAAAAATTAAATGACATAATGACAAATTAATCATCAATATAATTCCCTTCTTTTTCTATAACCTCCTCCCACCTGTAGAAAAGTTTTTTATGCCACGTTCGAAGAAATCCCTTGGTTTCGAGTTATAAAAAAGCGATCACTTCGTTTTCGATAGCTTCCCTGGATTGCAACTTTTGTCCATCTAGGTGGTGTTGCAGACTTCTGAATAAATGGTAGTCTGAAGGTACGATGTCCGGAGAATAAAGTGGATGAGGCATTTTTTCCCAACCAAATGCCTCCAATTGGGCAGTGGTGATTCGAGCAGTGTGAGGGCGCGCGTTATCCTGGTGGAATAGAACACCTCTGCGATTAATTAATGCACGACGTTTTTCTTGTAATGCCATCTACAATCACTGGAGTTGTTGGCAGTAGACTTCAGCTGTGATTGTTTGGTCATCTGGCAGAAGCTCAAAATGATTAATTCCTTGCATATCCCACCAAAAGCATAGCAAAATTTTCTTTGGATGGGGTCCATTCCTTGGCTGATGTTCAGGCTTTGTTTCACGGCTAAGCCACTGATGTCGACACTTAATATTGTTATAGAGGACCCATTTTTCATCCCTAGTGACGATCCGATTCAAAAACGGTATCTGCAGGCCGAGAATGCAGTGATGTGCAAATATCAATTTGATGTTGAAGATTCGCTTGTGACCAATCATGCGGAACCCATTTTCTAACCTTCACTACTTTTCCTAACTGCTTCAAATGACGATGAATGGTCATATGGTTAACGCCGAGTTGCAGGCCAAGTTCTCTTACAGTTACCGTTGGGTTTTCCTCCACTGTTGCTTTCAGCAACTCTTCATCTAACTGATTTGGTCGTCCTGTTCGTTGATAACACTAGGCAACAAAGATTTTGTTACAGAAGACCAAATAGGTGCTCCTAGCTAATTTCGGTATGCTGATTTCAAATCTATAATTAGATTTTTTCTATCACGTCTAGATTTTGTGTAAAATGCAAATCACTTTTTAGTAAAATTTTCTACCACGTCCAGATTTTGTTTTTAATCGGCTTAATGCCAGTAATATGAAACTTGCTTTCAAGGTTAAAGCAATTTTTTTTGCCAACTATATACAAATTCGAACAATTTTGATAAATAAAATTTATCCCGAGTTGGCAACACTGAGTCAAGAGCATAGTAACGGGCAACGGCCCAACGGTCAGTCGCTACGTGACAGTCAAGCAGAACGGTTGTTGAAGCTCTCTGCTGATGAGCAAGTGACAGGTTGTGGTGACTTGTGTGTTTTTATAGCATTTGTTTTGTAATACGGTGTGTATTTCTTTTTATTTTGCACATCGTAATATTACTTTCTACGTTTTTTCAGATATTGTATGGTAATTCAAAATGGCATCAAATAGACGTGCTTGTGTAAATCACCCAGACAACTTCTGCTTTGTCTGTGGACAATATACACCTAAGCCACAACGTAGAAACATAACAACAAAGATTAAACTTGCCTACAAGTGTTATTTTGACTGTAAGTTAGGAGACCAACAGAGGGACTGGGCACCACATATTTGCTGGCACAGTGCAATGCAATGTTAATAGCTTGGATGAATGGTAAAAGAAAAGCTATGCCGTTCTCAGTCCCCATGGTTTGGCGTGAGCCGAAAAATCACTTCAATGATTGTTTATTTTTGTTTGACAAAGATTGCTGGTTTCACAAAGAAAAACAAATCAAGATCACGTACCCAAACTGCGAATCAGCAATGAAACCAGTACCACATGATGAAACAAAATCCACCACCAGTTCCACCAGCAACGATAACAGACAGCAGTTCATCTGAAGATTCTGCTAGTGATATAGGAACAGGGAAAGATGGCATATATGTTCCAGATGCAAATATTTCCCCACATTTGTTAAGTCAAGCGGAGTTAAATGACTTAGTGCGCGATTTGGAATTACCAAAAGAAAAGGCAGAGTTGCTGGTTTAAGACTTCAAGAATTTAATCTTCTCCAACCAAACACCAAAGTTTCCCATTTCCGCCATCGCCATTTGCAGTTTTCATCATTTTACTTACAGGAAGGAAAACGTTTGTTTCTGCCACGATATCAGTGGTCTGATGCAAAGGACTGGCTGTCGCTATGATCCAAAAGAATGGAGACTGTTCATTGACTCTAGTAAAGCTAGCCTTAAAGCTGTATTACTGCACAACGGCAATGAAAAACCTTCAAACCTGTAGCACATGCCACTGGCCTTATGAGACTTATGAATCGATGAAACTGCTGCTAAGAACTCATCAAATATAGGACCACACATGGAATATTTGTGGCGACCTTAAAGTTGTATCATTACTTCTTGGTTACAGTTGGGCTACACAAAGCATATGTGCTTTTTGTGTCTATGGAACAGCAGAGATGACAAGAACCACTACAAAAAACATGATTGGCCATCTAGAACTGACATGTTGTTGGTAAATGCAATGTGAAACACCCAGCACTTATTGACCCTCAGAAAGTACATCTTCCACCACTTCACATTAAACTTGGCCTTATGAAAAATTTCGTGAAGGTATGGATCATCAAGGTAGTGGTTTCCAATATTTAAAGGATAATTCAAAGGAATATTGACAGATGCTAAGCTAGAAGCTGGAGTTTTCACTGGACCACAGATCCGCAGTGTCATCCACGACTCATCGTTTCCATCTAACCTAAATGAGAATGAACTAGGCATGGACATCTTTCGTGAAGTTGTCAAAATTTTCTGGAAACCACAAAGCTGAAAACCACCGTAAACTCGTAGAAACATGCTTAAATCTTATGAAAAATGGGATGCAATGTCTTTGAAAATTCATTTTTTACATTCTCATCTTGACTTCTTCCGGCCAACCTTGGGGCTGTAAGTGACGAGCATGGTGAGCGCTTCCACCACAGATCTCGTTATGGAAAACGATACCAAGGTAATTTCAACCCAAATATGATGGGAGATTATTGTTGGTTCCTGCAGAAGGAGAGCTCGTCATCCTACAAGCGACAAAGGAAGAGGACACACCAAAGTTTCACTTAAGAACAGGAATTTGCCTTTCAGTAGTAACAACAAAATACTAACGCGCTTTGGGTGGATGGTGGGCGCAGGGTGGTAACTCCGCCAGCGGAATTCCGCTGTCTGTCTTAAGCCAGAATAAAGGAGGAAAGACATCCTGTTCACTAATTATTTAAGTATGCTTAACATAAAACGTGGCACGGAAAAGTAGCTTAGACGGCTTTCGTAATAGAAGCGGGTGAGAAAAAAAATGAAAAATAGGGGTTTTCGGTTACACAAAATCTGGACGTGATAGAGAAATTTTGATATCAGATCTGAAATCAGCATCAGCGCTTTAGTAGGAATCAGTAGTTCACGTGTCTGTAACAAAAAAAAAAGTTGAAATTTGTTGCCTAGTGTAATCTTTCAGACTGAAGTCTCCATTTCTGAACTTCTCAAACCATCTCCTACACAGCCATTCGCTCACAACATCATTTCCATAAACTCTTTGAATTTTTTTGCGGATTCACTAGCGTTAGATCCTTTATGGAACTCATACAACATCACATGTCGAATATGCTCTTTCGTGGGCTCCATGTTTTTTCAATTACTGTAATATCGTAGGGGTGGCGTTGTAACTGTATGAAAAACACCAGAGAAAATATTCATTAGCCTAATCGTACACTAGCCTAAGTCATTCTGGATCATTCTGTATCGTGATAAAACATGTGCGAACCTGTCGCCGCGTGTATTTTGCAACATTTCTAAAACTATTTCACATTATCTCTAGGTTATTCTATTATCTATCGTCCGTTTTCTAATCGAGCAGAATTTATGTTACAACCTGATATTTAGTTTGAGATTGGCATGTAAGTTGTAGCCAGAGGGTATAGAATTCGGAAGATTCGAGTTCGGGAGTACGAGAACAAATTAGGTCATTGCGTACATATATGCAACATCCACCTTTGGAGTGAAAGTGAGTATAGAGAAAGTAAGAGGGCACAGAAAAGGGGTTGCTGTCAGTCGTCCCAGACACCTGAGTTTCAGAGAGGAAAAGAAGATGAGGTTTAGAGGAGAGGTGGTGTTCAACAGATTGAAAATTTGAGAAAAGGCCAAGAATGTTGTAGAAATTAATGAAAAGTAAATCAAGCAGAGGTCCAGAACATCTCGAATGGGAGGTAGCAGATCCAGCCCCGTTACCCGGGTCTGCGTTCCCTGTATCGGCAGCGGGGGAGCCAGAAGTGGGGACATTTATGGTCCCCTCTCCAGGAGACTCCGAGGCTCTTGACGTTGATGCCTTTTTTTATTTTGAAAAGCTTACGTAGTGTGTAAGATGCATGTATATGTAGTGAGGAATAGGGAGAGAAGTGTGTGTGTTTGAGAGCATGCTGAACTGCTCACAGGGTAGATGAGACACGGTAAAAGATCAGCTAAGGAGGACAGTGACAGGAGAAACGGGAGTTCCCGCATTCCCTATCTTCTGTCTAACGTCCCCTTCACCCACGGAGTACTTCCCTGGTCGATTGGTGTCTACAATCTCCCCCTATATACTGGACTTCACTTGTTTGTTCGTCTGTCCGTCACATTTCCGTGTCCTCACTGTAATTTAACCGCTCAAAATAAGTGATGAAACTTCACACACATATGGTCATAAGACGATGTATCATGAGCAACAATCAGGTCGTTGCATTAAACGTCAAGGTTACAACTAGAGGTTAAATGTCAAATGGAGGTCTGAGTCATAACTTTTGAACCACTAAACATAAGTTCATGAAACGTCACACATTTGTGGATGATCGCAAGACGATGTGTCCCTATCAAAAATGAGGCTCTTGCACCAAAGTTAAAGTTCAAATATAGGCGGAGACGTCGATGATGTTTCGACATAGTTATTGTTATTGTTATTGTCAGGCATTTAGGGACTTAATGTTTTTAGTTTTGGGTAGTAAAGAGTAATGCAGGCTGAATCAGGGGCGTAACTAGCAGGGTGTAGGGGGTGCAGCCGCATACAGGCCTCCAGCAACAAGGAACTCTTCTGGGAAAATTAAATCCACTATAGTTCGAATAAGTAATGGTAAATGACAAATACTATAGTTTTTATTTTTCATGTGTTAATCCGACGTGGGCAACGGGTAACTCGCAAAGAGGCCCCATTCTGAGTTCAATCATATATATATAAAATAAAAACTATGCATTTATTGTATCTAAGTTCAAAATAAAAGATGTGACAGTTTTGAAACTTAAGCTGAACAAGAACTATCTGCGATCACGAGTTACACAAGAACGACTTTCTGGCCTTGCCATATTGTCCATAAAAAACGAAAAAGCAAAACAGATAAACATTGCGAAAGTTATTGATTCATTTGCAAACAAAAAAATTAGAAAAGTAGATTTTGGATATTAATATTGTTAGTCAGAAGACAGAAATTTTGAATTTTGCTACTCAATTTGTATACCTACATGTACTTGTATATCTGCTTATATACCTACATTTTGTATAGGCCCTACCTACTTGTATACCTATTTGTTTTAATATAATGGTTGATGGTTCATTATATTATATTGAACTTTGTCTGTTTTTTTCCTATTAAAACTGACAATTTTAAGCCACTAATTCAGTGAGTAACTGAAAATTTTTCAGCTTCCCAAGGGCCTCCAGTCATCTGTCGCACCCGGGCCTCTTGTTAGGTTATTACGCCACTGGGCTGAATTGTGAACATGTCCACTCTAAATTCTGCGTGTAATAAAATTTCAGGTACCAGGATATGAGGGTCAAGTGAGGGGAGGTATTATGAAGGAAATTACAACTCTACTTCAAAATGATACTGCTCCAAACCCAGGTTCAGCTTGTAGTGATCATTCAGTATCCATTCACTATCCATCTGTCAGCAAGAAACAAGTTTGTCAAATGAACTCGGTAAGGCTACGCAACAGTTATTTAAACAGTACACAGGCATATATCACTAACGCATTTGTAGTTCCTTATATTTTCATGCCGTTAATCTTTAGCAAAGTTACCCCTTTTACTTTCTCTTCCTCCCGACATATACAATTGAGAGGACACTCGTTCTCTAAATTGGACTAACACTTGACAGTTGAAACTTGTTGAAGGAAAACTATCTATATTACGGTAACTTGTTTTTATAAGAATGTTTCCATCAGTACTAAAAACTGGTTGTATAACACCCCTTTTAAGGGAGGTGATCGTGCACCAGCTACTAATTATAGACCAGTGCATTCATTATCTGGATTCGGCAAAAGTTTTCAGAAAATCATAAGAAAAAGAATAAACCAGTATTCAGAATCGCATGATTTATTGTCTCAAAATCAGTAAGGCTTCTGTAAGAAAATATCAACTAAAATGGCTATCCTATCTTAAATCTTACAGAAAGCGCCAGTGTTGCTAAAACGAATAAAAATCATGATTTTCGTCTTTACATAAAATTTGAATAATGGTTTTCATGTGACAGACCATAATAATTATTTTACTTCACAAATTATATTTCTATAGCTTTAGAGGAGCCATAAGTAATTGGTTAAATAACAATTTTTAAATCTCTCAAACTTATAAAGTATAAATTGCAGGCTAACAGTAATTGGAGTGTAGTCTGTAAAGTAATATGTTAGGCCTAATTGGCCTAATTATAAGATTACGTAAGGCTCTATGCCATTGTAGTTTGATCTAAGGCGATCTTAAACATACTGAGTGTGGTCAGAATGGTTTTATGAGATCTGTGAATTTTATAACGAGACAATCTCAATTAGTTATGCATTTGTAGCTTAGCCTATACTGGGTGGACCTACAGAGGAAAATTTTAATGTTTACTTTTAAAACGTAGACCTTACTCTCGTAGGACCATTTAGAACGTGTGGAATGTATGATTAGAATCCAATTTTTAGGCCTATCTCCGCGAGCCTACGGCATTACTTTTTTTTTTTTTTTAATAGCCTTCCTATATAAGTCTACCTTAAATGAGGAACGGTATGTCCATCCTCAAACTCTCACAATCTATATATTTATTTTATAAGACTAATTTTTTATGGTTTACTGTTAGTTACGTAAATCTCAGTCTCTATACTGTACATTAAAGTGGTATATACAGCAGTAGACCTATAGAGTACCGTATATATAAAGACTCATTTTACGTTTTTTTTTTTACGTTGTTTGCAAATATTGAATCAGCTCCCCCAATTTTGTTTATTCCCAGAAGGATCTTCGCTCTCAAATTTGCAGAAAAGAAATTTACGTGTGAGAAAAAATAAAATATAAAAATATGAATAAAATAAAAATGTACTGAAATGAAGAAAGAAGATATCTCAAATGAGTGTTCGTTCTAATTTACGCTCCTCAAAAACGAAGCGCATTGCGACATTTTCCTTCAAATATTTGTTTATCAACTTAAAACAAAGGATAATAAAGTGTTTTACCTTCAGCAACTAGAGAATATATTTGTACCCACCTAATGCTTAATTTTTAATGCCTAATTTTTTATTTTTTTTGTTTCTAAAAGAAAATTAGTCTAGTTTATTTGTGGAACTTAATAAACCGGAATTGAAATTGATTTCAGAGCTCATTTTTGAGAGTGCACCCGCAACTGGAATTGATATTTTTCTGTCGGAATTGGAAATTTTTTTTTTCTGTACAGAATCAGATGTGAATAAATTCCCGAGCTTGTTTTTAAGCATGGAATTGGACCTGGAACTACAATCGGCCGCTCTCTCAATGCGAGAGAGACTTTTGACTAAAATGAGTGAACACTGTTAAAGGTCTTTAATTCTTTGGAACAATATTGGAAAGATTTTTCCATGCTAATAAGTAAATATAATTTTATTTATCGTAAACTTCCTTCATAATAATGGACTACAATCTATTACAATTTCTCTACAATGAAATGAAAGGTTGAAAAAGTTTTTTGTTTTGGTGAATGATATATATATATATATATATATATATATATATATATATATATATATATCCCCGCAAGGGGGTTCTAAGCTCGTGCTCTTGAGTGCTCTTTGTGCTCGTTTGTACGTGCTTGTTCCTGGAGGTTTCATGTGCGCCCTCCCGGCCCTAGCACCCAAGGATGGTGGGGCTCGACCCTGCAGTCCTTGTCATCCTTGGTCTTTTTCCACTTCGACTGTCCCCTCCACCCTTTCTTTTTCCTCTGTCTTTCCTCTCACTTTTTCTTTGTTTTTCCGCTGAGATATGCCCTTTAAATAGAGGCGAATCGGTTCTTCCCGAACTAAAAAAAAAAAAAAAATATATATATATATATATATATATATATGTTATTCATATAGACAAATGAGCGGTTTGAGGGTGGTAGAAGAAGACACAGATAAGAGATGGAGTTATATTCCGTTACGTTTCGGCACAAAGCCTTGCTCACACACAATGATAACATGAGTTAAACACACAATACTTAAATGCAGACAAACTTTTCCAAACCTACTGGACGAACATTCATGGCTTCACCTGATTGGCTAGTTACTGTTGATGCTCCTTGGACAGACCTTGGGCCTGCCCCTTTCTGCTAACTTCACCATAATTTTTCCGTTAATTTGGCTAAACACATTTTTGTTTTCAGATTTTGAACAAATTTAGTTTCCTCAGAAATTTTAAGAGGTTATTCCTGACTTTATATACTCTCACTAAATGGTCTGTCTTTACTTCGCAGTTGCTTTGGAACAAATCTCGGCAATACTTGTTCGTCCAGACAATTCCGAAGAAACATTTGCGATTCAAGCAACTTGCGATTTTCCTCTTCCTTTTGCACTCCCCCTCTATCATATCCAGTCCTTCACCAGCACTCGACAGATGGGGTCTTATTAAAAATTTGGACTGTGTTCGAATTTTTTGAAACTTGCATTACAGATACAGTTTTTCGCGCTGATTTCAAATATGAAACTCATTTTTTGTGGAAATTTTTTATTTGTATGTTATAAGCAGGGCTGGCAGGTCGGACCCGGACCCGGACCCAGACCCGGGTTTAACCCGAAAGTGAGATAAGACCCGGACCCGGACCCGATAGTGAATTAGAAAAAAGACCCGGACCCGGACCCGGACCCGGACCTGAAAGTGAATTTTAAAATTGACCCAGACCCAGACCCGACCCGAAAGTGAAGGACCCGCACAGCCGGGTTTTTAGTTTACAAAATTTATGTGTGCGCCTTTAGATTTGGCAACAATGTATTGAATTATCACTCCACCCTCCAAATGACTCACTGGAAGTGGAGAGTTAACGGTGACGGAAGAATAGTCTAATCCTAATATATTTTATTGTTTGTTTGTAAGTTGTGAGTTGAAAAAGAATTGCGACAAAAGGAAAGACTTCTCCAGAAGGAAGGACGAATTCAAACTGTGTCACTAAGTGCGAAGTTTGATGCGGGTGTGATACAGTTTGAAAAATGTTCTCGCCTCGCGAAAAAGAGAGATTCAGCTGGGAAACTGATCCATCAAGATCCCATGAAATGGTGGATGGAAATGGGAGGAGAATTAAAACAGGCAGCCTTGGTAGCATTGTCTACTCCGTGCACACAAGTTAGCGTTGAAAGATTGTTCTCCGCTCTAAGCTTCATTCTGAACCCGCAAAGAAATGCTCTTTCGCAATCATTATTAGACGCAGTATTGTGTTTGCGATCGAACGGTGGTGGGGAACAAAGTCTTCTCAAATAAAATAGTGTAGAATAGTCCTAATAAAAATATTTCAGTTAAGAAGCGCATATATACAGTATATATATATATATATATATATATATATATATATATATACTGTAAGGGTGTCCCAGGAGGAAATGTCAAGAATGCACCATTTCACTCTTTGGGTATTTCTAAGTAGAAAGTATTATATCGATATGGGTCTGAGTCCCAACCGTTACCGAGATACAGGCCTCTACATTTGGGTAATTAAAACATAATAAAAAGGCGATCTTAGATACTATTTAATGACACTTGTGGTTTACAAAAAGTACAAACATACAATACACTATTGTACTTATTGCAGAATGGTTTCAAAGTGACCCCCTCCTTCTTCAATGCACGCGGCGAGCCTCCGATCCATCGAGTCTTGCCAAGGAAAATGCGGAAGTTCATTTCTGAGGTTTATGAACGCATCCTGTATACGTGCAACCAACTGCTCCCTAGTTTCGGGCTTACCCCGCTGATAAACGTTACTCTTCAAGAACCCCCAGACAAAAAAATAATGTAAATAAATAATGTGAGGATCTGCACAGTTGCCAGTGTATCATTAAATGTCATTGAATATTATCTAAGATCGGCTTTTTATTATGTTTTAGTTACCCAAATGTAGAGGCCTGTATCTCGGTAACGGTTGGGAATCAGGCACATGTCGATATAATACTTTCTACTTAGAAATACCCAAAGAGTCAAATGGTACATTCTTGACATTTCCTCCTGGGACACCCTGGTATATATACATACTGTGTATATTCAAAATGAAAAAAATCAGTTAAAAATTCAGAAATCTCTTTCCTGTCTTGCCACAACTTTCAATCTAGATTCTAGGAGAAATAAGTATAGGCTATGCCGCTATATCAATATCTGTTTTAAAGGAGTTCACAGAATATGTTGCCCTCAAAATATAAAGACAATATTACTGCCAAATGACTTTAATTATTTCATATTATCGGTTTTATTTTTGTTTTTTAAGATAAACAAAATATTTAATTTTAATGCAAGATGATGATAATTTCCATATGAGTTCACTCAAAAAAATATAGAATTTGTTTTCACAAAATTAATTAAAATTTAGAATAAGGGGGCTGAAGAGAGCAATCATACATCGTACTTTGCCCCTTAGCAGTGCATGTATAACTATACCTAGTTACTATTAAATATTAATACAATTAATATACTTACTTTCAAACATTTTCAAAATCGGATTAATTAATATATATGGTTAGGCTACTACCGTATATCCAATAGCCATTTAATGTTTTACTATGTTTCAGAAAACATGTTAATGTAGCTACGGTAGCAGTCTTATTACGTATCCTATACCAGATTATAATTATTACATTTTTAATAATGGACCCGACCCAGACCCGGGTCATATATTGAAAGACCCGACAGGACCTGAAAGTGAACTTTCGGGTCCGACCCGGACCCGGACCAGGACCCGAAAGTAAATTAGAAAAATGACCCAGACCCGGACCCGACCCGAAAGTGATAGACCCGCACAGCCCTGGTTATAAGTCTATGAATCAGAAGTGCTTGCCAATCATGCTTAACATAAGCTCGTACAAATTTTGCCTTTGTGACGCTGGCGCCACACAAACTCGCACAGGTACCCATCCAACATTTGGCGGTGAGTACCGGCTTGTTTCTTGTTTCTGCGCTTGGCAGCGTTCCATAACGATTCAATTTTTTGCGTGTTTGCGCCCGCGCCTGGGTCAACAAAGTTTTAGCTGTGGTTGACCGTTAGGTGCTTGTAGTTATAGCCGGGCAGCTTGTTCACGCCCTCGTACGCGGCCCAGCAGTCGCTTACAATTGTCGTGCCCGGTAGAATGTTGGCCGTTATGCACGACGTCAGCGTATCACGATCTCGACGTGGAACGGCATATAAAAAGCATTCGCCGGTGACCTGACAAATGCCGCCGAACACCCATTGTTCGGGCAGCATGCGTCCAACGCTCTACTTTCGTCTTGAAAAGAGGGTTTCATCGATTTTGACGATCTTGTTCGGTCCGCCAATCATCACCGGATTAGCCAGAATGTCGATCGCGCACACCTGGGTAAAAACCATTTACCATTAGGTCAGTTCTTGTCTAAAATATGGTTTGTATAGCTTAAGGTTAGGTTAGGTTAGGTTAGGTTATTAACAATAACAAATTAATTACTTCTCGCATGTAGCTGCAGAAGTCGATTGCGGTTGGGTGGCTCATGCCCAATTTATCCGCGCAAAATTTCATCGATGTGTATTCTTTTGTTCAGCAGTAAATAAATTGAAGAATTCTTGCCAGATCAAGATTCGTTCCATCCAGCCATGCGCTTTTTCTGATGGTGACCTTGTCATTACACCCTCCTTTCTGACAGCGCCAATTGATTCTTCCGTCAATACATTTTATTTGCATATCGTGGCGTTTTCGGCATTGCTTCATTTTGGGCACAATCCCCACACTTTGCATTTTGTGCAAGGCATTAGTTTCGCTTAACGAAAACAGTGATTGTAGGTTATCACTCATTTTCACTCACCAGCAAAAACAGGCACTGTTCCTGCAAACAAACGCCAATAAAATGTTAAATATTTATTTCCGCAAAAAATGAGTTGCATACTTAGAATCAGCATAAAAAACTGTACTAGTGACAAAATTTTCATAAAAATTTAACAAAGTCCAAATTTTTAATAAGATCCGACAGATGTGTTATTCATATAGACCAGTGGTACTCATTGCGCGGCTCGCGAGCCAAATACGGCTCGTGATGGCCTAAGTGGCGGTTCTCGATGCATGGAATGAGAGAGAGAGAAATTTGGATATATTCAATTTATATAGGATCGTCATCACAAAAGAACAGCTGATGAGTTGTGTGTATATTATATATATATATATATATATTCGTCTCTGATTTCTGTTAAGTAAAAAGTATTTAATTTTTAAGAATCGTCCCCAAAAAGTAAGATTTTAATTAATTTTGAAGGAAGTTTTAAAGTAAATTTATCGTCGAATATTCGACAAGAAGACCGGATTTTAGAGTTTGAACCGAGATCAGAATGAAAACTATTTATGATAGAAATCAATGTGAATCAGTGTGGAATATTATTTCTTTTATATGAACTAGAATCAAATCCAAGCAAAAAGAAAAAAAAAAAGTGTTGAACCGCAACGAGAAATCTGAATTGAGTACAAACGAGCATTCAGAGTTGACTTATAAATAGATCAAAATTTAGGACAAGCAATCGACTGAATGTGCTTTCAAAGTATAGTATTAAAGTCCTAAAAGAATATTTCATTCGGTAAAACGTTTTGAAATGACTTCTAAACCAAGACAAGAAAAGAAAAATTAAATTAAAAAGAGAGAAAAAAGTCTGATCTAAAATAACTAAAAATAAATAAACATCTCTTTAAAAGAGTTGTCAGTTGCGGTATTTTTATCTTCAAGTAATTTTTGGGTCTTGACATTAAAACAGAACTTGAAAGACAGTTTGAGAAGACGCTCTCTCCACACTTATTTTTATTCATTTTAATAATTACTATTTTTAGCACGTTTTTTTTATCTTATTTATTAATTAGCAATTATATTTTAATAAATGAAGGTCGTACAGTTTTTATTTAAGATATTACATATTTTCTTCCTCACTGAAACTCGGGTGTCTGGGACAACTGACAGCGACCCCTTTTCTGTACCCTCTTACTTTCTCTATACTCAATTTCATTCCAAAGGTGGATGTTGCTTATATGTACGCAACGACCTAACTTGCTCTCGTATTCCCGAACTTGAATCCTCTGAGTTCTACACCCTCTGGCTACGACTTAATTACCAATCCCAAACTAAATACCTCTGGACTGTCTACCTTTCTCCTAATTCTACTGATTATCTAAAATTCTCTGACTACCTCAATTCCAAAGTGGAGTACATTCTGTCCCACTTTCCTTTCGTTTAAATCTCCATTTTAGATTTCAATGTTCAGCATTACCTTTGGCTTTATTCCCATTTCACTGACACCCCTAGTGAATTAGCTTACAACTTCTCTATCCTGAATAACCTAGCGCAGATTGTGCAGCACCCTATTCGTATCCCCGATCGCCTCAGAGATAGGTCTAACATTCTGGCTTTATTTATCACCACTCATCTTCATAATCTGTCAAACCTTTTACTCCGTCGGGCTCCTCCGACCATAATCTTATATCTGTTTCCTGTCCTATCGCTCCAGTTCGGCCTTTGGATTCTCTCAAGACGAGGAGCCTTTGGCACTTTGGCGCTGCTGATTGGGAGGCCCTTGGGCAGTACTATTTTAATTTCCAGTGGAATGAGTACCGCTCCCATGACCAGGGCACCTCTGGTGGACTGAGCGCATAACGGAGGTGATGCTTTTGGGCGTGGAGGCTTTGCTCGGTTTAACTTTGCTTACTCTAATAATATCCGCAACAGAGAGGAGGTTTTCAGAAGGCACTGTCACCATCCAACTCCTGACTCTCTCTTGGCTTATATTTCTGCCTGAATCGCGCAAAATCTGTTCTTCGACTCGTCAAAAATTCCTTCATCAGACAAAAATGTGAAACTTATCTAATTCTAATTCTTCTCTCTTTCTGTCACTTACCCAAGAACCTCTCTAGCAACTTTACTTCTTCTTTCTCTCTTTTTTCCATTCTGACTGCTGAGTTACCGTCTCTTTCACTGATAAAGCTGAACTCTTCGCTCAAACTTTCTCTTCCAATTCAACTCTGGACGATTCCGGTGCTGTTCCTCCATCTCCTCCACCTTCCGACTCAATTATGTCTGAAATTAGAATCTCCTCCAAAGATGTTTTTTTCTACCCTCTCTGGGGCTCAACTCCTACCTTTCTAAAGTTTTTGAATCTATCCGTAATAGATGGATTCTTAAACGCCTCTCTTCTCACAATTTTATTTCAGATCGTCAGTACGGCTTCCGCAAGGTGCCCTCTACTGGTGACCTTTTTAACATATCCCTTTGACGCTCGGTCATCCTCCTTTCGGGATTTCGGTGAAACCTTTGCTATTGTGCTAAACAAATCAAAAGGTTCTGATAGAGTCTAGCACCCACTTCACAAAGCGTTCCTCGGAACAGTCAGTCCATGATTCGTGTTGGACGGCTGTGGTGTTCCTGACCTCTGACCTTTCGACTACCTCTGACTGAAGCAAAGAAAACCTTGTTGCTTTCAATGCCTCATAAACTCAGTTTCTTCATCTGTCAACTCGTTACAATCTTCCACACCACTATCCCCTTACCTTCAACAATACACAACTCAATCCTTCCTCTTTTCTTAACATTCTTGGCGTTTCCTTTTCTCGTGATCTTTCCTGGAAAGCTCATATATACGCTCTTTCTAAAACGGTTTCTAAGAGGTTAGGTGTGCTGAACCAGCTCTGCGGTTTCTTCATCCCCGCACAGTTGCTGCTCTATGTATAGGGGTCCTGTCCATCCCTGTATGGAATACGCTTCTCATGTGTGGGTTGGTTCAACCCACATAGCTCTACTTGACCAGATGGAGTCAAAGGCTTTTCGACTCATCATTTCTCCGCCTCTTACTGACTGTCTTCACTCCCTTTCACTTCGTCGCGCAATGTTGCCTCACCCTCTCTTTACTATCGCTATTATAACGGACACTGCTCTTCTGAACTCTCTACCCGCATGCCTCCTCTTTTAAGGAGAGCACCCAGTACCAGACTTTTGACACATTCTCATTCCTTTTCCGTCCAACTCTTTAACACAATAGTTAATTGGTATTTTCAACCTTTCACCTACTTAACCGGTCAACTCCGGAACAACCTTCCTCACTCCATCTCTCCCCCTATCTATAACCTCCAATCGAGTGTCGAGGCATCTGAAAAACCTTGGACCTTGATTTTCAGCTTTCTTCTTCCTCTATGGGAGGGGCGTTTTAGCGGGCGTTCGGCCTTGGTTCCTCCTTCCCCCATAAAAAACGAATTTATAGATATATATATGGCCCCTATATATAATATATGAGTAATGTATTATTCATCGCAATTCATATTTACAATTTGCGAGCTAAAGGTATATATATATATTCCGAATAAATAAAGATAATTCCGAATTTCTATAAAGAAAATGTATCTCTTTGAAGGTAAAAATAAAGTATAATTGCAGGGAAGAAACATCTAAAACTGAATTGCAACCTTGAATTACAACTGAAGAGCTCAATTTACTGCCATTTTATTACCTGATTCTTACTAATTTCATAGATGCGAAGACATTTAAATCGAATAAAATACAAAATAACTATTAAAAAATGCTTCTGGCGTTCATTCCTCAAAGGAAAGAACAATGAAATCATGCAGACAGCTAGAAACGGATGTCATGCTTAATTAACTAACTAATTCTAGACATACAGTGTGTGTTGTGTGTGTGTATATATATATATATATATATATATATGATACATAAAAAACTCAGGAGACCATTCTGAGTTCATTCCCATATACACCGAAAGTAGGTGGACAGTAGGTTGAATACGGTTTGTGTTATATTATATTATAACTATGGTGTTCATTATAACTATGGTGTTTGTGTTATATTATATTAAATATTATAACTAAATTTATTTAAATTTTATTTTGTATTATAATATACAAAAAAATTAAATATGTATTCTCAAAATAAACGTTATCATTTACTGTCCACCTACATTTGGTTCACCCTATATATATAAAATGGTATTTTTTAGAAAATGATGTGAATTGAAGGTCATCCATATGATATGTTAATAATGCCAGGTAAGATGTATTAAGATATATTATTTCAAGCTATCACAATTCTTTTAGGCAAATACTCTTCTCATGTTTATGAGTACTCGTAAAGTAATTTTTATTCTCTCTCTCTCTCTATACATAGACAGAGACATATATATATATATATATATATATATATATATATATATATATATATATATATATATCCTCCTGTTGTTCCTCTCTTTGTTTTCTTGTTTCTTTCATTGTCTCTGTAAATCCAAAGCAATCCCCATTCTCCTCCATACATTAAAGAATAGTAAAAACAACTTCATAATCATAACCACTCATTAGACGCGTCAGCCAATTTCGGAGTCCTTTCTTATATGCATTTTGGGTAACGCCAAGTCGGCATATTCGAAACGTCGCAACGCGCGTTAAAAGATGTAGAAGGTAAAAGTTTGTGGCTTAACTACTGCTACTACTACTGCTACTACTACTAGTCATGCGCTTGATGTAACAAAGTTTTATTTTGAGTGATCAAAATTATTAATATTTTAGATTTGTGACACAACAGCCGCTAACACGTTAAGTTAAAGAAGTATATTGAATTTAATGATTTAATTGGAGTTTATGTGGTATTCAAAAGCGTTTCGAAAAGATAAATAGTTACATTGTATCTCTCTCAATTTAATGTTTTTTACTCAAGGAAAAATTATTAAAACATTTACACTTCAAATATATCTTACATATTTCATTACCATGCAAATTTCTGACACGACATAATAAAGTAACATATATATATATATATATATATATATATATATATATATATATATATATATATATATATTATATATATATATATATATATATATATATATAGTAGGTATACAGTTGATGATTTATTTAATGAAGCTTTACACATAACATGTGTTAATCACGCAGGTGTTCATTATTATCTACCCTGAAAGGAAAATGAATTTAAAATATCAACATATGAAACTGTACACCTACTTTTGGGACACCCTGTATATATATATATATATATATATATATATATATATATATTATTTTATATATTTGCTGTTCAATTTATCGAAAAAAAAATTTCTTTCGCTATGCAATAAGCGTTGTGGAGAATCCTTTTATTTGCTCATTTATTGACGCACAAAGTATCTCAATTGTTTCAGTTGATTAACAAATACTGTCCTCATTAATATTATAAAGTTTTTAAATATAGGATGTCTATAAACCTCTACGCTTAGCCTTTCAACATTTCGTTCATTAGTGGAACTATATAGACTTTTTACCAGCCTTCCCTATCTCGGTATCTCGCTGAGTAACACAGTTTCCCCATAAGCGCCGTGAAAACGCTCAGGTCGGAGGTTAGAATCCCAATGATGCTGATAATAATACGGGAATTAGAGCAATGAACTGCATTAGTTGGCCTGAGCGCTGTGCCAGGTTTTCGCTCTCTTCACTAATTATTATATAAAATGTATAGGAACCCAAGATCTCAAGATGTTACTAGTGAATTACGTTAATCTAACGTGGATTTTATAATTTTTTTAAATCCCTAAATGTATCATAATTGCGAGTAATTATAGACAAATAGAACAAAATTAAAGATCATAGTGCAGTTTATATGGCCCAATCATATTTAAATTTTATGGATTTTAGAAGTGCAGAGCTGAAGATACACCAATTTATCAAACCTAACTAGACGCGGACTTCGGAAAGTCGAAGCAAGATTAAAGATAATACGAGTTATCAAGTCAAATCAAACGTTTTTTGTTGTATATATCTTGAAATACCCCATCGTAATGATCTCCCAAACGGGACTCTCGCAATCCCTTTTATTCGTCGTACGTCACAAGGAAGGTCTCTCGGGATCTCGAGACAAAAGAAGACGCTTCAGAAGCTCATCATAAAAAGACAAAAGAACTTAGAGAAGCGAAGGAAAACCGAACTTATTCCGATCAGACGTGAATGGAATAAAACCGTGTCATGCTTGACCGAACCTAAAAGGCATTTATGACCCCTTATAGTGTTCACCGTACACGAGAGAAGCCTAAACAATTAACTTATGCCTTAAAATAAGAGGCGAAAAGTAGTTTTAAGAATTCGCCGTGCCGTGGATACTAATTAGGAAGGATGCAAAGATAATTTAAAAAAAGAAGCAAATGTGCGTTCGTCTGCGCGAAATTTATATTGAAATATGCATGCCTTACCGTAATAGAAATTATATTTTACTTATAATAAATTTGCATTTTTAGTACAAACTTTTGAAACCCCCCTTCTTTTTTTTACTTATTTTTGCGCACTATACTACTGCCTCATATTGGCAAAAATTATGCGATGTAGCCTTTCCTTCCTATTTATGGTTATCAAATATAATCAAATATAAAAAGGTACAATTCAAGCTTTAGTTAGTTGTTACAGTCTATACTGTAAGTATAAGTGGGTGAAAGTTAATGCGTATGTTTATGTTAAAATGTTACGTGATAACATGCACGATTCCTATTTATCACTGTTTGACCCTAAAGGAAAAACGTACTATATCTTCCGTACATTTGCTTTATATGAATACATATACAAATGATTATTATTTATGAGGAAATTCTACATACTTAAATTCGAGTGATGTATTCATCATTAGTGTTTACAAATGTACAGCTGGTAAATGAACGTTATAAATTTAATAATTATGATATTGGCAAGATTGAAAACTCGGAGTAAAATATTCCGCAATGAATTTAAACCCTAATAAATTTTGGGAGAATCTAATTAAAGTTAAACATTATTTTTATAAAAAGGATTAAGTGAGTTAAAGTCTTGGAATGTAGCGGAAAGTTGCATTTATATTCTTTTGTAAATGTGGTTTTTTATCCATTCATTCGTCGTCTTACTTTGCAGATATAAACGTTCACGTGTAAATAAATAAAAGAACGAGAACCTTATTTAAAGATTTCTTCTCGTGTTTACGGACATTGAGACACCTCGTTTAATCTCTCGTAACCAGTTTTGAAAACTTTTTCCTTATATGGATTTTATCAAAGGAAGATTTTCTAATTGTGCTTTACACACACACACACACACACACGCACACATCACTGCAGACGAGGTGAATCTATTCACCTTATGTCGTATTGTACTCTTATTTATGTCACTTTATTTGATATATGTTAGAAAATAATGGTTTTATATGACAAATTTTGTTGTATCAAACTTTCAAGTTATATTTTTACGTCATACCAATTGATGTTTTCATAAACATCACAACTCAGGACTATAGATATCTTTTAACAAATTCTTGTAAAATAATATTTAAGAACCAGACCGGCAAATGATAGCGTTAATAATAACAGTTATGAAAATAACGGTAATAATAACGATAATAATGTAGTGCCCTAGCCTATACCTCCTATTTAATCTGAGAGCCCAGTAAAGCCAGAAGCGTTGGGGTTTTGGGGTCAACTCGCGTTAAAATCTATAAATACTCCAAAGTTTGCTTATCCCGCGTTAAAATTATGGTAAAATTTATTTTATCACACATTTTTTCTTTCATCTCTGAGAGATCATTACTGCGAGTTTCTCAACACTGACTGTCGCAACCAAAGCGTAACATTTTCCTCTTTTTTTTTTTTTTTTACATGTGCTTATACCAAAAGTGAAGCTAATAAAGTGAACACGAGATAATTGAACGAAGAAGCGAAGCCAAACATAATAGAACGGATGTTCAAAGAGTGACGTTAAAATTGAAACCACTCCGTTTTCATTAACGAAAATAAAAATGTGTCAGGCACAAAAATGCGCATCACATCCTCGAAATAGTTTGTCATATTTACTAAATATTTAGTAAGCTTAAAGACAAATTTTAACTGTCTCTTTCTTTCCAAAAAGAAATAAAAAAAAACAAAAAAGGAAAAATTTTTGCTGCTCACTATCAGAAGAATTTTCATTCATCGAAAAATATTGTATTGCCGCCTTGAAAACTTCTCTTAAATAGTAACCAAGGATAAGATTTACTTCAGATTTATCCACAATTTAGTTGCGGTAATTTAATATCTTTTGATAAAAAAAAAAAGGATTATTGCCATTGGTCGGAATAAATAAGATATTTTCTTCTCCTTAATTGCCATTGGTTAGTTTTACGTTGCCATGACATTATACAGTTGTCAAAATTTTGGCTTTAAAATTGACTCGTTCGTTCTAACTTTGCGTAATGAAAGTTTATAATGCGATGGCATGGGTTTGTCAAGCAACGTCAGAACTAAAATTGCAAAATGTATTTTACTGATTAATCTCTCTTTTTGTCGCTGTAATAAAAGTCAGAGTAATTTTATTACAATTTTTTATTCGTTTTAATTGCATTTTATTTTATTTTATTTTATTTCATACGTTCGTTTTAATTTTATTGTCTGAATAAGTATATCAAATTTCAAATTAATTTACTTTTTATATTTCTTCAACACCAAATACTTGAAGTATTTTAAATATTTTGGTATACCAACTTATAACAGTTAATATATATATATATATATATATATATATATATATATATATATATATATATATATATATTAACAGTAATTTATTTTTTATAAAAAAGACAATCCACATGTGAGAGAAATTCTCATCAAATACAGAAGATTACAACATGTACTAATCCGCTCTTCACAGTTGTAATTCTTACAAACAACACTGTTCCTTCGGTTGTTAACTTTTATAGGTGTGATAATGGCTTCCCCAACCGAAGAAGTTCATTCTTTCCCAGTGTATATATTTATTTATAGAAGTTACGTCAGTTACGCCAAATATTAAGTAATAGAATACGCGTGTCAGAAATAAACAGTCACTGAACAGTCACGGAGAAAATTCCGTGTTCGGGATAGGAAAATATGTACAAATATACAGTAAGGTATAATAAGGAATTTTGTCCGTGATTACCTATTACACCCGTACCGGCTACTTCGTGCCCGGGTCCAACACTGACTCCGGCATCTAGCGAAGTTACTAAGAGACATTGGGTGATTGTTCTCCGCGTTCAGATGATGTAGTGACCCGTGGTTTGGATCTCAAGTAAAACTGTAGATCCACTCCGTTATATGACCTTAGATATTGCGAAGGATGTTAAACACTTCCATGAAACATAACTTTTATACTTGTATACGCCATACATTATGTGCTGCTTATATATAGTTTACACATGGTATATTATATATATATATATATATATATATATATATAAGCAAGTATACGTATTACGCAGCCTATAAATATAAAACAACAAAATGTACCATGCTTATGTATGCATGGTATAAAGATAAACAGACATATGGTAAACAGACGTACGGTAAACAAACACGGTATGTATCGATCATAAACAATACTTACCTCAAGTAAAAAAAACAACTCCTTCGCCGTTAATAAAATGAAAATCTATAAAACCAAATTGATTAACATATACGGTGTTAACTTTAAAAGTTAACCAAATTAATTAAAATTTTTGAAAGATTTATGGGGTGACACCAAACGATACAACAGCTATAAAGAAAAACGTATCTTAAAACCCTTTTAATAGAAACGTAAGATTAAGGTTGGAGAAGCGAAATGTAGATGTTGTAACTAGGAAAAAAATTCTACGAGAAACGTTAAATTAAGTCGTAGAATTTATTAAAAAATTAGAGTTTGGAGTTAAAATTTTTAATAGAGACTGCGTTTAACTTGTTAACATCGGCTGAAAATTAGTTAAAAGTTTTACGGAAATGTCGGGTTAATCTTTTAAAATTTTTTTTGCCGAAAATTTAATTTACAAATGCAAATGTATGAAAAGAGTCGTAGGATGGAATCGTTTTTCTCAACTTAGGTTTACTTAAACTAATAACAGACTTGACGAGGGAGGAAAAATTCTCCCGAAAGGTATACTGAAAAGTTTACTTCATAACGTAATCAGGTAGTCCTTATAATCTCTCTCTCTCTCTGTATATATATATATATATGTATGTATGCGCGTTAATAACATTTGTAATTGTATATAAATAAAAGCTTAATTTGGCACTGCTCAATTTGAATCGCCTTACTCTTGTTCCTATTCTGAATTCTTCGCAACATTCATTGTCAGCGACATTCCTTATCCATCACGAATAGTATCCTTCATTATAAAAATAAGTCGCGAACGAAATTAGCCGTTACGTATTTAGTTCATAAGGTCTTTTACGTTACGTTGCCAACCTTTATAAATTCCACCCCCGCATCCGTCTTTGATGCCGCGAATGGCACGCGTCATACGGGTCATTTTTACGGTAAAGCGAAGGGAAATTAATCTTTATTAACAGAGATGCCAACCTGAGCTGTCAAATACCTTGAAAAATAAAAGAAAGTATAACGCACAAAAAGAGAAAAACATCTGTTTGCTTTATTTTAAATTTATTACGTATTTTCTGACATTTTTCTACTTGAGTACTCTTTGAAGGTGAATTTCCTTTGTACTTCATTTAATATTAATTTCACTTTCAAATATTATTAATGTATAATATATACACACACATACACACACACACACACACACACACACAGTATATATATATATATATATATATATATATATATATATATATTATATATGTAGTGAGCCGTGAAGATCGTAAATCGTTGTCGATTTTTTTATAAATTGTAAGAGTGGGATATATGCAAAGAGAGCGTAATAAATAAAGGAATGAAAGAGAGAGAGAGAGAGAGAGAGAGAGAGAGACGTGTAATTAAGTAGAATAAATTTTAAACGTTAACTATTAATATTTCGGTATCGCTCATTCAAATTATACATTTAAACTAATAAAAAGTTAGCGAAATACAGAGTCAGGTAATATCTGATCTTCACCTGTGTTTACACTGAGAAAAAAAACAAAAAAACAAAAAAAAAACAAAAAAAAAACAAAAAAAAACAAAAAAAACAACAACAACAAAAAAAAAACGAAAAAAACAAAAAAAAAACAAAGAAAAAATATATTTAATGAAACCTTAAGAAATATTGCATTTCTCCTCCGCTACTAACTAGTAAAGTTCCTTCGCAGTATTATTTCCTCGGGCTTATTTATAACTTATTCTTAAAAAAAAAAAAAAAAATTGTAGTTTTAAAACCGGTAGTTGATTGGTTTTTGTCTAAGATGATTATGGGCCTACATTCGTAGTTGAACTATCGGCAGCGGTCATTAGAACGAAAATGGACTATATTTAACGCATAAAATTACATTTATTAAAGAAATCTATTTAATACTTATGCGCATACAATTATATATTCGATGTAATTGCGGTAGTAGAGATATAAATACGTTGAATATAGTTATACATATTTATTCACGATGAAGTTAGGAAGTATATGATCATTTATTTTCCATTATATATACACACAGAGGGTTGCCAAAAGTAAATAGACGCCACGATGATTGTCCTCAAGAACGCATGACAAAGCTTATCAGTGGAATGCCAGAACGTGTTTCGTCACCTTCACATAATGGAGATAGGAAAGCAACATTATTCTAAATATATTGATTCAATAAATCTATTATTATTATTATTTTTTGACTTTTGTTATCAAATTAAAACCTATGGGAAAAAAAAAACCGAAGGTGTCTATTTAATTTTGTCAACACTCTCTGCGTACGTTCGTACTGCGGTATTAAAATCAAATATACACTAATCATAATATATATATATATATATATATATATATATATATATATATATGCGCCTCGGTGGTGTAGTGGTTAGCGTCGCTGACTACGAATCCGTCGGCGCCATCGAGACCCGATGACGGGAGGCGGCGCGCAGCAAAATCCAGCTGTTCATCCTTTCACACAATAAAAAAAATTGGTTGGTAAATAAATGGGTATCCTGGGTAGCATAGTAGTTAAGACGCTGGGCTGCTGGTGGGGCGTGGTTCTGATTCAACATTAAACTGTTGGTCTAAGGTGGAGTGACAAGCTTGACCTTCGTCAAAATGAACAATTCGGACGGAAGCAAAAACAAGGTTAACCAAGATATATATATATTATATATTATATATATATATATATATATATATATATATATATATTACCTGAGAGAAGTCGCTCAGTTGTATGAATCTGATAAAGTCTACCGTTTCAATGACGTACATAAATAATAATAAATAATAATAATAATAATAATAATAATAATATGTAGTTTTTGTCCTGTCTGTCCGTCGTTTTTCTCGGAAACTGCTCAACATAGAACATTCATCCTTACACCGTTGGAAAGGTCTCTGTTCTGGGAAGATCCTAATGATATTTAATTTTTTGTTCGCACACGCGTGCGCGCATGCGCATGCGCATGCACAACTTTTAAATACACCCAAATGGAGACAAAGTTCCTAGAAGAAAAATTTTTCCTTTTGGGCTGGTTAGGTGGTGGTAGTGGGGGGGGGGGACGTGTGGGGAAACTCCAACTCGTCATTTTTTTGCCTTCCCGAATATATGTTTCATTGTTAAATCATGAATCAACTCTTTAATTAGTTTCACTTGAAAAACTCTCGCAACAATATCTGTCCTATGTTCTGGTCTTTGATAAACTTCAATACTTTCGGCGACTTCAGTTCATCTTGGATTGCGAGTAAATGTAATCTATAGATCGAGGTTCCCAAATTTTCTTACAATTGCCACGACGTCTTGAAAATTCTGCTGCATTACTCTCGGGCTGCCTCGATAAAGATACTAATTTGACCGCAGATGTTTTGTATTTATATTCCTAAGCCCATTTTTACAGTCGAACACCTTTACGTAACTTTTTCTAGAGTGAAAACTTTTAATTCTCTTCAAATCTTTGGTGAAGGAATAAGTAGAAATCTTGTATTTAAGGAAGTAATGTTCCGATAAAGATATTAATTTGACCGCAAATGTTTTGCAGGCCTCTGCTAGTAATAATAATAATAATAATAATAATAATAACTAACAAATAAAAATATAAGTTTAAATTATCTTAAAGCGTACTACAATAATTAAAATAATCTTAATATACTTTAATTAACAAATAATAATGAATTTAAATATAATTTTAGGATTACTTGATATACTTGTTGAAATTTTGGGGCAACATAAATGTTCCTATTTCAGTATTCGTCCAAGAATGAGAAATCCGAAGGTAGGAACCTCAAAGTTCGTCTAATTACTAATATGTAGTTTCGTGTCCACCAGATTTTTGACAAAGTCTGAAAAATTTGAACCCCCCCCCCCCATTTCATACGTCGGGTGAATATTATGCCTAGGTTAGGCGTACACGAGGTTAGGTGGTTGTTCTAGATTGGTTAATAATTTTCCCACGTCATCAACTTTTGGCTAATCAGGGATCACAGATATTGCTAAAAAATAGGTGTTGCAAATCTGGGATTCCCACTTCGAGTATTTCCACTTTCGTACTGCAAATGGACTTGGGAATGGTGCCAGGTGGGAAGTAATCTTCATTTATTCACCTTAACTTAACCTGAGGGGCAAATTTGGTATTAAAAACCGTACAAGTACTATTAACATCAGAACGTGCTATGACTTTCAACCAATTGCGCTCCTTGATACTCTCAACGTCAGAACTCGCTATTAATTTCTACCAATCGTGCGCGAGTAAACCCGAAACGTCATAGACTTTATGCGCAATTCATCGTCATTAAACATCATAACTTTAACCATAAATCAACAGATATATAAAAATAAATTAATTTAAGGAATTAAATAACATAAATTAGTTAAGTTTACTTATAAATTTTAGTTCAAATTACTTAAAACGTTCCTTTCTCTAAGTTGTAGATGCGAGTGATGGAGCGAGTAATTTAAGAAAATCTGTTCAAACGTAAGACGAAAACGGACAAACAACATTCAAGAACGGCGATATAAAACGTGCAACGCAGAGAGAGAGAGAGAGAGAGAGAGAGAGAGAGAGAGAGTCGATCATTCGGCAGTGGATTCAGACATTGTTTCGGCGCATCCTTTTCATTTGATTAAATTATTTTTATTTTAACAAGGGCCGTGGGTAAAGGGGACCTAATTCCATTATGGAATCCAGTCATTAAATTCAATTTAATTTTCTTATAAGGTATACGAAGAGACTTTCTTTTTGCCCTCGGCCCTTTTCTCTTAAATTATATAATGTAAACAAAGTTTAATTTTGTGAATGTAAGATTAAATGTAAAAACTGAATTGTTTCAATTTCAACAGTGTTATATATATATATATATATATATATATATATATATATATATATATATATATATATATATATATATATATTACAGAGTGGACCAAAAGTCACAATCGGGTGAAATATATTTATTTTATTATTTTTACAATATGATGTGGTGCAAGATGTATGCAGACGATGTTGTGTTGAGTGGGGAGACGAAAGAGGAGGTGGAGCAGCAGTTGGAAAATTGGAGAGGCGTTGGAAAGTAGGGGGATGAGAATTAGCCGAAAGAAGACCGAATATATGAGATGTGATGTGCAGCAGAACCGAGGAGGGGAAGTGACATTGAGTGGAGAGCGTGTTAAGACGGTGGAGTATTTTAAATACTTGGGGTCAACAGTGGATGCAGAGGGGGGAGCAGAGAGAGAGATAAACTGTAGAATACAGTCGGGGTGGAAGAACTGGAGAGACGTATCAGGGGTGCTCTGTGATAAGAGGGTCCCAGTGAAACTGAAGGGAAAGGTATTCAAAACAGTGGTGAGGCCGGCAATGTTGTATGGAATGGAGACTGTGCCAATGAAGAAGAGCAATGAAAGAAAAATCGATGTGGCTGAAATGAAGATGTTGAGATGGATGTGTGGAGTGACGAGGAGGGATAGGGTCAGAAATGAGCATATAAGAGGAACAGTGAAGGTGGCGGAAGCATCTAAGAAGGTGCAGGAGGCCAGGCTGAGGTGGTATGGACACGTCAGGAGAAGAGAGGAGGAGTATGTGGGGCGCAGAGTGCTGGAGATGGAGTTGCCGGGACGGAGAAGAAGAGGAAGACCGAAGACGAGATGGAGGGACTGTGTGGTGGCGGACATCAGGGAGAAGGACTTGGAGGAGGACGTGGTATACGACAGAGGAGAGTGGAGAAGACGAACCAAAAACAGCGACCCCATGTAAAGATGGGATAATAAGCTGCGGAAGAAGATGTTTAAGAGATGTAAACCTCAAATATCAACAAGTTCTGTATAGACTCCACCATGTGCTCTGGTGGGTTTAAATTTGTAGGTTTGTCACGTCACAAGCTAGGTTTGAGTAAAGCTAATTGGATCGTGAATTTTGGGCCACCCTGTGTTATATATATATATTGAGGCGCCTCGGTGGTGTAGTGGTTAGCGTCGCTGACTACGAATCCATCGGTCCCGGGTTCGAGACCCGACGGCAGTCTGCGCGCAGCAAAACCCAGCTGTTCATCCTTCCACACAATAAAGAAAGTGGTTGATAGATAAATGGGTACCCTAAGTGGCCTGGTGGTTAAGACGCTGGGCTACTGATGGAGCGTGGTTCGGATTCCACGTTAAACTGTAGGTCTAAGGTGGAGTGAAAAGCTTGACCTTCGTCAGAATGAACAATTCGGGCGGAAGCTAACCAAAGGTATATATATATAACCTTACCTTACAACCTTACAAAGGTTCCGCGCGATGATTCCCCATTTCGCGAAGGTCAAGCTTGTCGCCCCTCCTCTCGAGTTGGCCTGGTGAAGTAGTGAGTTGGTTTCTTGTGCTCTCCACCTCACATAGCCAGGTACGCCAGGCTCATCGGGGATTGTTCTGAGCCAGGCGCCTAATCTTTTTTTTAAGATGTCCACTGCAACTCCCTTCGTGTTTCTTAGGTCTTTGGGCAGCTGATTAAACAGTTTTGGTCCTCTCACCACAAAAATATATTCTTTCAGGGTTAAGGATGTTCCCTGTCTCGTCTTTAATTTGGGAATACGACACAGTCTACCGTTTCTGCTTTCCACCGTTGTTTGGTGATTTATGGGGTTCGGAGTAAGATTAGGGATTAGTTTCTCCATTATTTTCCAAGTGTAAATAATGGTGTGTGTGTGTGTGTCTCTTCTCCTTTCCAGTGAATATAGGTCTAGTTCGCGTAACCTTTCCCAGTAATTTAGTTCTTTGCACCCCTTGATCTTGGCTGTGAAGCTTCTCTGGATCCCTTCCAGCTGTCTAATATCTTCTTTTTTGTATGGGGATGTTAGGACCAAGCAGTATTCCAATTTGGTTATGATTAGGGTTTTCAGTAGAGGAATCATTACATTCCTATCTCTTCGTTTAAAGGTTCTCAATATCTGTCCCGTTATTCTCTTTGTTCTGTTTACTGCTATCTTATTTTGTGTTTCAAATTTCGCATCATCTGTCATTACAACCCCTAAATCTTTTGCTCTAGAATTTCTCTGAATTTCCTGTCCATTTGGGGGTATAATATTCCATGGATTTTAGGTCTTCTCTTTTTCCGTACCGTAACAGCTGAAATTTCTCGGTGTTAAACTTCATATTGTTGTCTTCCGTCCACTTATAGATTCTCTTTATGTCGGTTTGTAGAGATCCTATATCTTCTGGGTTTCCTATATTTCTACTGATCTTTGTGTCATCGGCAAAGGATGTTACTGTGCTGTCTCTGGTAACGTCTTCATCTATGTCAGTTAGCATGATTATGAAGAGTAGTGGAGCTAATACTGTTCCTTGTGGTACTGAGCTGAGGACCTCTGATTCTGATGAAGATACTCCTTGTACTGTAACGACTTGCCGCCGCTCACTAAGGAAATTATATATCCATTTCCCTACTTTTCCTGTTATTCCCGTATATTTCAGTTTATGTATTATGATTCCATCCATGGTCACACTTGTCGAACGCTTTGGCAAAGTCTGTGTATAGTACATCATAGTTTTCATTACTTTCAAGTGCATCAATAATGGTGTTGTAGTGTTCCATTAGTTGTGATAGGCATGATCTGCCTGACCGAAACCCGTGTTGGTTATCATTGAATTTTTTCCGAGTTTCCAAAAAGTCAAAATTTTCTCTCTAACTATTCTTTCAAATATTTTAGTGAGATGAGGTGTAAGCGACACTGGCCTATAGTTTTTGGCCTCGGATCGATCTCCTCCTTTATATATTGGGACTATGTTCGCGCTCCTCAGGATGTCCGGTATTTCTCCCGTGTCTATTGATCGTCTCCATATCCAGTATAGGGGATCAGCGATTGCATTCTTGCAGTTTTTGATCAGTGTGGCATTCCATTTATCCGGTCCTGCCGATGAGTGTGTTTTTAGTTTCCCTATGGCTTGTGTAATATTATCATCTGTCGTAAAGTCGAAATCCGTTATACTTTCTCCTTGTAGTTCTTCTCCAAAGAACGCGTTTCTATCGCATATCAATTTGTATATATATATATAGACAGTGACACTGAGTTAATATAGTAAGAACAATTTATATAAAGTACATTTGGTACTTAGTTCTGAGTAATGAGTTTACATGAAGATAGATATAAGAGTTTTAACCAAGCTACCGCTGTGTAACACCCTGTATGAAACTGTCTACCATCATGTGTAGCATTCTGTGGCCTCCACTTAGTAACATCGTGAAATTCAATTGTGAAAAATCTATTGTGTAACATCCATTGTTCGAAGCTCATTTAAGATGGAGAAAATCACGTTCACATTAATTGGCCACATGTCAACATTCTTTACCACCCATCTACGAACGTGTTATCGGGGACCACCCCTAAAAATCCAAGTGAACATAGGATATACTTAGGGCAATGGAGGATTCAGACCAAAATTCTAGAAGGCATTTTGGAAACAGTGTAGTCAGGCACGTCGCCAGGTCTATAATCATAGGGGGCAATTCATAGATGTAGGGGGCAGGATAATCTGTTTACAGGCTTCGAATCAGATTTACCAAATTTTATTAAGAAAAGTATATTTTAATTCCGTTTTTAATTACGTAGGTAAATTTTTGTATAAACTTACAATAATTAAATGCTTGTTTAATCTTTTGCATTTAAAAAATTGAAAACATTAATTTCTTCTTTCTGTTAAAAATACCAAAAGAAAATATTCACACCTAAACAATTTATATAATACTGTTGGCGGTACGCGGGTACCAATGGCTTTGGAAATATACACACACACACACACACACACACACACACACACACACACACACACACACAAAAAACAGTTTTATTAGCTTTAGCTATGGCTACACACTATTATTCAGAATAAATTAAACAACTGCTAGTAGTAGTCATAACAGTGGTAGTTATAATAGTGGTAGTAGTAGTGGTAAATCAACTCAATACAGTTGGATTTTTCTGTTTTTTACAGCAAAAGTTTGAAGAAATTCATCCATGCTCATTTTTTTGGTATAGTCAGCCAAGAATGCAAGCAATATTAGACTACTTTTCCTACGGTGAGTCATAGAACGTCTGTATGGCGTTAACACATGAGACAGAGCTGAGAATGATTCCTCACATACTGCATTGCTGGCGCCAAATGTGAAAACAGCTGCATACAGTTGGTAGATATTAGTGAATCCTTTTCGGAAAGGATGCAACAACAGGCACATGTCACCAAGATTCTTGTGAACTGTGGCATCAAACCCTTTTTCAATAAATGTCTTTGCCACATGCCATTCACTTATCAGAAGAGATGACTCAGTCTCCTCAGTGTCAATGCCAATGAGCTTAGCTAATGGGCAAGATTTTTTGGAACTAAGAAACTTTCCTTGGATTCTGGCCAAAGACATGAAATTGCTGCAAACACTGCACTACTACGTTCACCAAATCGAGCATCAAGTTCACCAAGGCAATGATCTACAATGCTAAGTACAGTTGCCGCAATAGTGTTGCTTTACTTTCAACACTGTCATGGAAACTTGAATGGCCTACACTCGACTCAATTACTGAATTTTTGACGAGGTTGCAGCACCAATGCGGCGCCAGATTAAAAATAATGTTTATGCCAACTTCTTGTGAGACCGTGAGACAGTATTTTTCCCTCAACGTTAGGTACAAGTGTAGATCGATATTCAAGAGAGAGAGAGAGAGAGAGGAGAGAGAGAGAGAGAGAGGAATGTAAGTAAATTTGAATTAAACGAATTGTAAACCACAACCATAAACCATTCAGCTTTAGTTTTAATGATAGTTATTTGACTTGGGGGGCACTGGGGGGGCAGTGCCCTCATTGCCCCCCGTGGCGACGGGCCTGAATGTAGTGATGAAATTTTATAGTGAGAGCCCATGCCTACTCCATCACGACAACATCCCGTGTCACAAAACCTGGACTGTAACCCATTGGTTCGAGCAGAATAAAAATAACGCAGAGCTCAGATCACTGATCTCAATCCGACAGAACAATTCTGAGATGAACTAGAGCGGCGGATCATGAACATACTGCAAACACCAACTCCTCCCGACGCATTGGTAACTGGTGGAAAGTGTTTTTGACAAGACTGAGGTTATAATCAAGTATCAAAGCCAAGGGTGGGCCTACAATTTATTAAATACACCTTTTGTTTTATTTATGTTGTCCAAATACCTTTGGTAGTTAACCTTGGTTTGCTTCCTCCCGAATTGTTCATTCTGGCGAAAGTCAAGCTTATCACTTCACCTTACCTACAGCTTAACGTGGAATCTGAACCACGCCCCACCAGCAGCCCAGCGTCTTAACCACTAGGCTACCCACTGTACCCAGGGTACCCATTTATCTACCAGCCAATTTCATTTTTTTACTGTGTGGAAGGATGAACAGCTGGGTAGTATAGTAGACTAGTATAGTAAACACACACACACACACACACACACATATATATATATATATATATATATATATAGTGTTTCTACCTTGTGGGGTACGGACGGTTTGTCCCGTTTTGTACTAACATCAAAATAACTAGTGATTATCAATTTGGCGAATTAATTCTAGCTGTACCAGTGGTGTGTGTGTGTGTACACAACTTGTCAGTAAATACATTAAAATAATTTATTAGGTGACGGCTGGTGCCGTACAGCATACACAAAGAAAATAGCACAAATTGAAAATAATTCAAAGGAAATAACGGCTTCAGTGAGTTCTACTACACATACGAGTAGAAAAGAGGAAACAGGTCATAAGACCCAGAAGGATCAGATTTCGCAGGTGAAATTGGAAAAGCAGAAAGGAAAGAGAAGAAAAAGAAAAAAATATTGCCAAGTATATGAAAAAATTATGTAAATTGCTCTAAATCCAGAAAGTTGAATAGAGAGAGACTGTTTAATGGAATACGCAGCGTACCAGCAATGCAATTGCAAAAATGAAGCGGACAAGATCACTAGCTAACCGAACACCTTGACTTTTAAACCTGTAAATTTACTATATACAAATATACAAGGTCTGTATAGTGACGAAACAGCTTGTAGACTGCAATACCTACAAAATCTAGCTCTGGAAACCAACACAGATATTATGCGCTTAACAGAAACACTTACATGAATGCGATCGATATACAACTAAAATCCGAAGCCAGAGGACCAAAAATTCGTCCTAGAGAGATAGAAGGAATATATAAGGATTAAATATGAATTTAGTGAAAGTAGATTGGGTAATTACAAATTCAGAATTAATGGGAGATAGTTAATTGGGAACTGCTACTTTGCGAATAAACTTCAGAAGAAACATTACTAATAACAGGAAACGAAACTAAACTACGAGGGCCCCTCAATATATTTTGTCCCACCTTTTTTTTTTTTCTTTCCATGTTTCCTTGTAAGTTCCAGAAATTTTGTACACAAGTAGTTACATACCTTTTTTATAATTTTTCTACGGCTTTCCTCCACCTCGAAACAAGGGCCTTTATTCCTTGCTGGTAAAAGTTCGCTGGGTTCCGCTGGAGCCACCTCTTAACCTCCTCAACAACCTCATCGTCACTCTGAAACTTTTTTCCACGAATAACATCCTTCATTGGCCCAAACAAATGGAAGTCTGAAGGTGCTAGATCCGGGCTGTATGGAGGGTGGGCTAACACAGTCAAGCGCATGTTTGTGATGGCCTCTCTTGTTTGCAAACTGTTGTGTGGTCTTGCGCTATCGTGCAAAAGAAGGATGTCTTCCAGTTTTCTCTCCGGTCGAACTCGCTTTATACGTCTCTGGAGTCTCTGTGGGGTAACAATATATTATGCCTCTGAGTTGATTGTTTGAACTTCTTCATAATGTCCACCAGAATCACCCCTTTCATGTCCCAGAACCAGAAGATGGTGGCCATAACCTTTCGTGCAGAGGGAGCCATTTTGAACTTTTTCTTGCGTGGGAAGTCTGCGTGATGCCACTCCATGGATTGCCGTTTTGTTTCAGTTCAAAGTAGTGTACTCAAGTCTCATTCCCACTCACAATTCGTGAAAGGAAGTCATCCCCTTCTGTCTCATATCGAACCAACGACTCAGAAGCAATTTCTTTTCTTTGGGCTTTGTGATCTTCAGTCAGTTGGCGAGGAACAAACCGTGAACACACTTTTGAATATCCCAGTTGCTGAATTATAGTATTCACACTTCCTTCACTAATTCCTAGCTCCAGTGATAGCTCCTTGTATGTGACGCGAAGATTTGATCGAATGATGCTGTTAGCACGTTGCACAGTGTGAAATGTGACAGCCGATGCCGGGCGACCGCTGCGTGGCTCATCATCGAGGCTGGCTCTCCCTCTCCCTCCGATGATCTCACACGTGTAGACCAGCGTCCAACTGTGCTTCGATCAACAACAGCGTCTCCGTAAACGTTTTGTAGACGTTTGTGAATATTTTCAACTGTTTTCTTCTCTGCGATTAAGAACTCGATAACAGCTCTCTGTTTACGACGCACATCACTGTCAGACGCTATTTTCGAAACTGCGTTAACCATCGGTTTTATACAAGGGCGTTTAAAAGCGGTTTTATACAAGGAGGGGAGGTTCAAACTGGAAAAATGCGGTTATATGAAGCGCAGAAAGTTCAAACTTACGGCCCAAAAGACATTTCAGCCCCATGGCCTATTATTTAGCTGATAAAAAAGGGTGGGGCAAAATATATTGAGTGCCCCTAGTATATTGCTGAAGCAAGTTGCAGACAAGAAAGAAACGTAGCAAACTCGAAGAAAAATCAGAGCAGCATATAAACAACGAAAACAAACCGTAAAATATATCCGAGGATGCAAAACTGAAACAAGGACACCCTAGAAAAAAAGTTACAGGAAATAAAACTGGATATAAAACGCTTATTCGTCCACAAGACAAACAAGGATGAAATGAATATAGCAGAAAACAAAAGATAACCTAAAATATTTTTACGCCTTTGCGAAAAGAAAAATTAAATGTGAAAAAGGATATTGGTTAGTTAAAAGATAGAGTAAATGAATACAAATTAATACAAATGAATACAAACTATGATTTTGGAGGATATTTCATGATGTCAGTACAATATTTGGAATGATAGCGTTGAATGCCTGATGTACATATTGATCCTGCGCAAATTATATGGTTTGGCTTTCGTGGTTCAACAAGATCTAGCCCAGCCCTGTCCAACTTGCGGCCCGCGGAATGGATTTTTGCAAATTTCATTTCTGAATTTTCTTCCCTAGTTTGTCATTTCTAGTAGGGAGAACAACATTCAGCGGGTTCCTAAGTCGTATTAACCAACAGTGTATGATTATAGGCAACATCTTGGCCGCGCTTTATAGAAGTTGGACAGCACTGATCTAGCCCATTGTTGAGCGGTCCAGTCAACATACTTCTTTGCAAAAAGGAAACGCTTCTTCTTCGTTTCACTTAGCAGTGATTTCTTTGGCTGGATTTCTTGCAACTAAAGTACTTTTATTCTGAAACCTTTGTCGCATGGTTTTTCTACTTACTGGCGTACGGAGCTCCTCCAGCAACTGGGCACTGGTGATGAAGGGGTTGACTTTTCCCTTCTTTCTGATCGCATTGTCAGTGTTGAGTCGTTATTCGTGGCCTGTCGGATTCCCTTTTTGGTTCGTGCTCTCCAATTCGAAAATTTATGAAGCAACGTCTATTTCACAACAAGTATCCTTTTTTAACTTTAGAATATACTGAATGCGAATTTGTGACGCAAAAAAGGACATATTACAGAAATTTGTGCGGTTCTAAACTTTTGATCATGAATGTGTATTGGCTGTCACAGCAACACACACACACACACACACACACACACACACACACAGAATATATATATATATATATATATATATATATATATATATATATAAGCTTCACAGCCAAGATCAAGGGGTGCAAAGAACTAAATTATTGGGAAAGGTTACGCGAACTAAACCTATATTCACTGGAAAGGAACACACACACACACACCATTATTTACACTTGGGAAAATAATGGAGAAACTAATCCCTAATCTTACTCTGAACCCTGAACTCCCCAAACAACGGTGGAAAGTAGAAAAAAAGACTGTGTCGTGTTCCCAAATTAAAGGCGAGACAGGGAACATCCTTAACACTGAAAGAAAATAGTTTTGTTGTGAGGACCAAAACTGTTTAATCAGCTGCCCAAAAACCTAAGGAACACGAATGGTTTGCAGTAGACATCTTCAAAAGAATTAGACGCCTGGGTCAGAACAACCCCGATGAGCCGGGCGTACCTGGCTATGTGAGGTGGAGAGTACAAGAAACCAACTCACTACTTCACCAGGCCAACTCGAGAGGAGGGGGCGACAAGCTTGACCTTCGTGAAATGAGGAATCATCGCACGGAACCTTTGAAAGATTGAATGGTATATATATATATATATATATATATATATACACACAGAGGCGGATCCAGCCGCCAGTTTTTGGAGGGGTCCAATTCTTGCTGCTTAACTGACCTATTCTTAAAATAATTTTCTCCATACATTTGAGTCAATTTCGTCATGGAGGTAAAGTAAACCTAGAAACGTATTACTATAAAATGGAATTAATCAAAACAAAAGAGAGAGAAAGATAAAACCAAAAAAAATGGTAAGAGAAAAATGTTATTTGTAATAAACAGCTCAACAACTAATAATGTAGTCGGGAGGATATCACGGTGTGTTTCATGCATGATGAGAGCCTCTAACCGGTCCTTATTCATGGATGCTCGGAGTGCGGAGCCTGTACGTTCAACTTTGCTACTCACACGTTCAGCCTCAGCAGCGGATACCGGCAAGACAACCAAGAGCTGAAGGAAAATAATAGTTCAGATTCATGAAGTCGCGCGAGTTTTTAGAATTATTGGAAATGAGTTACACTTTCTGAAACTATTTTGACACCTTATGAATGCCACTAAGAAATATAAATAATTTTCAACATCTTTGCATTAATAATAATACTACTACTACTAATAATAATAAGGAGAAATAATTCACAATACTTTTAATCCACGAAGGAAGACAAATATTTAATAAATTAAACATACTTAATATAATTACAAAAGTCTGAACCTCAAAAGACGGTCGATAACTGGGAAAGATGCTGCATTGCACTCGTTGAGGGCTGAAATGGCTGTAATTGGGACAGGTCCTTCGTTTATGGGCCACATAGCTGAACACACCTCGAACTCGCACCTTGCCATGCTCTCCGATGAGTTCTCAAACAACGAACGATACTGCTTCCATGCCGGCTTCACGCTCTTCCAATTGGCCGCAGCAGCTCTTGATGGAAACGGGTGAGATAATCTGAATGTCTGGTGTTGATTCCCAAAGCGAAGCTGGATATCAATTGTACTCGTATGCATTAGGATAAAATGGATAATTTCTAGATTCACTTTTTCAGGATATCCTAAAATAGCTCCAAAAGGATATCCATTGGATGACGTTAAGTATCTAAATTTGGATATGGATACTATGGACAAACGTGAAAAGTAGTTTTCTTGATATATATATATACACAGGGTGTTTCAGGTCGATCCTAGAAATATGAAATTTGGATATGGATACTATGGACAAAATTGAAAGGTCGACCCTAGAAATATGAAAAAGAAACACTTCATAATAGTTACGGAATTACTATGACAAACGTCAAATACCAAACAAGGTGTGTATATATATATATATATATATTCTCTTTTCCTTTATATATATATATATATATATATCTAACGTAAAGAACGACGCTTTGTATAGGAGAATTATCCGCGCAAGATGAGAGCGAAAGAACGAAACAAATGAAAAAATGAGGTACCCACCCGGGAATCAAACCCGGGATCTTCCGATTGCCGGTCAGATATGATAACCACTACACCACAGGCCTCACCCAAACAAATGTCGTAATTCCTCTACTTACCGCAGAAACCAATGCCCCAAAGGGGCACCTCCCGCATGCCGTAACATTATATACATTATAACTGCAAACACGCAGTATAATTAACGTAAAGAACGACGCTTTGTATAGGAGAATTATCCGCGCAAGATGAGAGCGAAAGAACGAAACAAATGAAAAAAAATGAGGTACCACCCGGGAATCGAACCCGGGATCTTCCGATTGCCGGTCAGATATGATAACCACTACACCACAGGCCGGGGGGGTACCTCATTTTTTCATTTGTTTCGTTCTTTCGCTCTCATCTTGCGCGGATAATTTTCCTATACAAAGCGTCGTTCTTTACGTTAATTATACTGCGTGTTTGCAGTATAATGTATATAATGTTACGGCATGCGGGAGGTGCCCCTTTGGGGCATTGGTTTCTGCGCGTATGTAGAGGAATTACGACATTTGTTTGGTGAGGCCTGTGGTGTAGTGGTTATCATATCTGACCGGCAATCGGAAGATCCCGGGTTTGATTCCCGGTGGGTACCTCATTTTTTCATTTGTTTCGTTCTTTCGCTCTCATCTTGCGCGGATAATTCTCCTATACAAAGCGTCGTTCTTTACGTTAATTATACTGCGTGTTTGCAGTTATAATGTATATATATATATATATATATATATATATTATATATATATATATATATATATATCGGATTATTTTTTTAAACATGTGACACTTTAAAAGGATTGTATTTTTTTTATTAAGTGAAGTAAAATCATGAAATTATTACTGTACCTTCTCTCTCTCTCTCTACATATGGGGAATTAGTTCCATAGTGCAAAACATGCTCCGTGTGATATCCTTTCAGCTCACGATACTTACACGATACTTTCGACGGAAGAGTCCTGTCCAACAGATTTCCTGCGGTTTATGATAAAGGAATATCATGGCCACCAACATCATCAGATCTAAACCCCCGTGATTTTTATATGTGAGGTTATTTAAACAGAGGTTATTTCAGTAGAACGTTATTTCAATATAGAAGAATGAAAAGTATCAATTGCGAAAGAAATTTCTCGTTCGTGTGCAAAGACTTAATGAGCTGAGAGGACATCACGTAGAACATGTTTTGCTCTATGGGAATGATTCCCCATGTAGAGAGAGAAGGTACGGTAAAAATTTCATGCTTTTATTTCAGTTAATACGAAAAAATACCAACCCTGGAAAGTCAGATGTTTAAAAAATCACCCGATACGTACGTATGTACGTATGTATGTGTGTGTATATATGTATGTATGTATTTCTCTATCTGTGTATTTATCTCTATTTCCGTCTCGCCCTCTCCCCCATCTCTTTTCTCTCCCTAAACTCTCTCTCTCAGAAATAATAACCGCATGACGGCCTGAAAACCTCTTCTCACTCATCTGGCAGTCAATACTGACGGGGAGATAAATATTTTAAACAGGCTTAATTATAGCGTCCGTATTAGATTTTCATATGCACGAGACACCCACGCACGCACGCACACACACACACACACACACACACAGAGTTTGGTATGCACACATACATTCTCAACTATTTGTAGGCCACTTGTACACGACAAAGAATTGCATTGGGTACGTTTTTATGACTATGAAATATAAATACGCTCAGATATATGACATGTTTGTGTATTACAATATATATATATATATATATATATAATATATATATATATATATATATATATATATATATATATATACACACATATATATATATATATATATATATATATATATATATATATATATATATATATATCGATGCATTAATAGTTTAAGTAGAAGTATGAAGAGTTAAACACCGTTATACATAAAGCACCATTCCACTCATACGATGTTTCAAAAGTCCGGTCTCAAGTTTTGCCATTTATTATATACAGAAAATTAATAAAATAATAAATAATCTCAGATCGATACGGGGCAGACTTTTAAAGCATCATATATATATATACAGGGCGTCCCAAAAAATGTATACACACTTTAACAGCTGATAGCTCAATTGATGTTTCTTTCTTTCCAAGTTAAACCCATTAGAATTAATAATGGCAGTCAGACTAAGCTTTGAACAAAGGAAATTCAATCTAAAATGCTACTGGAAGTGTGAAAACGCAGTTGAAGTGCAAAGACAGTTTAGGAGGGAGTTTCAAACAGATCCACCAACGCGACTTACCATCACTCGAATTAGAGATAAGTTTGAAGCCGATGGAACTGTTCAGAATGTCCACAAGAAGCGTTCCGGAAGACCACGGACATCGACAAGCCCCACAAAGCAAGAAAGAGTACTGGAAACGTATCACCAAAGTCCAAGAAAATCTGTGCGGCAAGCGAGTCGTGAGGTAGGAATTTCAGAATCGTCTGTCCAACGCATTTTGAAGCGCTGTCAATGGAAAGTTACATTCCAAGATTAGTCCATGCTATTAATGAAGATGATGATGATCCGGACCGAAGAGTGGAGTATTGCGAGTGGTACTTGGCACGATGTGGATGTGGATTGGACGAAGGGTTTCGTAGAATACCCTCCGCGTTCACCAGACCTCACACCACTAGACTTTTTTTTATGGGGATACTTAAAAGACAAAGTCTACGCTATAAAACCTGCACAGTCGCTGAATTGAGAGCAGCCATTGAACGAGAATGCACACAAATACCAAACGAAATGTTTCGTGATGTTTGCGATTCCATTGCTTCGCGTTATCAGCAGTGCCTGGACCAGAACGGACGTCAGTTTGAAAACAGGCGTTGACAAAACAATTAAATAATGTCTGTAGATTCTATTACATTTTGAAATGAAATGTATTTTAATAAACACTGCCTTATAAGTATTTAAAGTGTGTATACATTTTTTTGGGACGCCCTGTATATATATATATATATATATATATATATGAATAGAAACGACATAAGTATTAAGGAACGTTTCTTGCACACGAGGAGGAGAGATAACGAAATAATGAAAAATGAGGCGAACCGCCTGGGAATCGAACCCAGGGCCTTCCTCGTGTGCAGAAACGTTCCTTAATACTTATGTCGTTTCTATTCATTTATATACTGCGCGGTCATTGCAGTTATTTTTTGCATATATATATATATATATATATATATATATATATGTAAAGAACGACGCTTGTGTAGAAGAGCGTCCGCACAAGAAGAGGGGAAAGAACGAACAAATGAAAAATGAGGCACCTCCCAGGAATCGAGCCCAGGATCATGCAATTGCCGGTCGGACATGCTATCCACTACACCAAGGTCCTCGATCAATCAGAAGTCGTAATTCTCCTACATACGAGCGGAATCGAATGCCCTGAGGGGGCAGCTTCTCATGCCGTACATATATACATTTTAACTGCAAACAACACGCAGTATAATTAATGTAAATTCGACGCTTGTGTAGAAGCGTGGATAGCATGTCAGTAGTATAGCCGCAAAAGGGGAGAGTGCAAGAATGTTGCAAGTGATTACGTAATGTTGCAAATGGGGGTGGGGGTTGTTGCAAATGGGGGTGGGGGTGTTGCAAAAAAAGAAAAAAAATACCCCAAAGGGCCCTTTGTTGCCAACCGGGGTTGCAAGGGGCATGCAACTTGGAGGCGGAGTTCTCCCCCAAGCTATTCCATCCAAAGGGCCAGAAAGGAGAGAAAGGAGGAGAGAAAGGAGGAGAGGTGTTCACCTGGCAGGAGCCAAGTGCATATTAAGACTTCAGCCGAGTAGGCGTTGTTTTATAGGCTCCTAATCAGCCAGTTGGCTTAGAAGGCGTAAATGGCTTGATAACGAGATTCACATTTTCAGTCGTAGGGTATGAGTAATCGACATGGTGTAGCATGACGTAATACCGCTTGTCACACCACCCATCCGCAAGACTCATTATCCATACCTGCTGCTTCTCTTCTGCACGCGTTGTTTCTTTTACTTCACGGTGTATGTGAGACTTTATAAAGTTTAGCTCTGCAGTATACTTCAGCACATCGTCTGTGCAACGAAAGCCTTCAACGGTCTCACCAGAACATCCGTAGAGTATTTGTACATCTTGGAACTTCGCACAATCCAATGTGTTTTTAAAAGAGGTATAGGAGGGAGGAATAGGAAGTTTTTCGGTATCCACCACATCCTGACACTTTGCTGAATACCATTTCATAAACGTTGTACAAGCAATGTTAAAGGTAGCCATTTGAATACACGTCTGATCTGAATACACATCTGATCTCTCGGGCTTACTGCAGTCGAATGACCACGCAGGGACTCCCAGATAGTAGCATGACTCACGGTCTTACAGTGGGCGGAGCTTAGAACTTTCACCTGCGCACACACACACACACACACACACACACAAACACACACACACACACACACAAAGGAGAAAGTGAAACGCTAATTGAAACATGATTTATTTAATAAACGAGATATTCAAGTTATATATATTTACAAATACGATTTAATAAACGAGATATTCAAGTTATATATATTTACAAATACGCTTTAATAAACGAGATATTCAAGTTATATATATATTTACAAATACGTGTAATAAATCAATAGATACTTTACAAATACGATTTAATAAACGAGATATTCAAGTTATATATATATTTACAAATACGTGTAATAAATCAATAGATACGATTATATACAAGACAAATACGTGTGAGTTAACAATAGAAGCATCATAAGTTATGGCATCCAAAGGGTACAGTATCATAGGTACCAGGTAACTGGTAACGTTTCCTATAGGTGTTACGGTACACCTTCGTACCCCTAAGTTCCTTCACGCCCCCAGCTTCTGCGCCCGAAAATGTGGGTGCCTACAATTAGTTGGGAGGTTGTTCGCCCTCATCATCGTCCAAACATACTAGATCCTTCAACGATTCAAAGTTAACAACCCGCCGATTCGCATGGTTGAGCGTAATACCCTTTGCCTTCACGATATATTTCATTTCCTCCCCCACCCTGACCCGTACCCCATAGGTCTTAGCTCCTGTTGAGACAAAAGAGTCGGCGTAAGCGTTGTCCCCATACTCGTCCTTGATCTCATCAGTGAGCTCGCCGAAGAACTCCCCAATAGCGGGCATGTATTCACCCTCCCTCTCTGTGAATATCACGCTATCTGTATCGGCATACAATACTCTCCGCCCAAGAGAATGTAATACATCCCAAAGTTTTATACGGGCGTAGGCTGTTGTGAAGCTGGCCACAGGTATGTTTGTAACCTTTGAGGTATCTGTGGCAAATTCAGTGTTGTTGTACTTTATTATGTAAGTATTACCTACATTCACGATCTCCATGACCTCTTTATCGGGAGCATTGGCATAATCCCAGACATCGCTATAACTTTGTGCCAAATGAATGCTCCCTCTGCCGGTATTCTGCGCAAATTTTCCCACATAGACTGTTTAGACACAACTTTGCACTAAAGCGCTTGCCAGGATTCTTACAATTTGGACACGATCAAGTTGTATACCTTCGCGGCGCGGTAACGTTGAATATAGGCAGACTTTTCATCTTCGGTATCAACTCCTCGCGGATACCCTGATGCCTCAACCTTATCCTTCAAAAAGGCGTTTATATATGGTGTGAAAAGGTTGGGTAGCTTCTGAACCTCCACACCTCATGTATCTTCAGTATTCTATAACCATGGCGTACGGCTAGGGCCAGCTCAGGACTTGTATATACGCCTCTGATCTTACGCTGGTGGGTATATGGTTACATTCGCCGTTATCCTCTTCCGCGCACTTCACGCACAGGGGAAACATGAGCTTGTCGTCGATAACGACAGGTAAGATCGGCATCCATAAATTGCGTGGGGGGAGTACGTCTACGAAAGAGAGCCCAAAGTAACGATCATTCAAATTTTTTGAAAATTCATTGATGGAGGGGAGCTAGGTCCCACCAGTTTCTCAGGAGCGCCCACGGGGTACGGATTGCTCTTCATCACGTATGGGTATAAAGAACGGAAATCGTAGTAATGGAGCTTCACGCCCTCCGTAGGTGGAAAGTATAGTCTGAAAGGATTTGTACGTCCTCCAAACAAGCTATCACCACATTTGAGAGGATCCAGCACCATTGAACGCTTGATCGTGTTTATTTCCTCACGGTACACCTCGTCTGTCTCCATCCGTGCATCATATTCATGCTCCACAAGACTTTGTGAGTGAACTGTGATCCTATAAGTTGATCGGGGTGCGGGTCGATGCAAGACAGTCGGCAGGAGACCTACCGTGGATATCTCGGCGATTCCGCACTCAGGACGGGGCATCCATGCCACCAGCAACCGTTAAAGGAGTACACAGTCTTCACACCAGTGACACGGTTTTCACTTAACCCATCAACCCAAAAAACACTTCCATTAATCTTAATGGGTACTTCACCCGTGTTGCGGGCGTGCTTTATGTATACACCTGTCTGTTGCTGTAGGTGTATGAGCCAGTAAATAGCCTTGTGTCCGTAACTGCGGGGGTTGTTTCGGTGAATAATGGCTAAGGTGTCTTTAGGCATGAAGTTATTCTTGAACACCGTAAAACATAATGATGCGATGGTGGTTGCGACTTGCAGTGGATCGCATTTGAAACGGGCTATGTACATCCTTCTAAAGGCCTGGAAACATACTCTAAGAACGCGCACATCATTCACGCAATAACGCTCACATTCATCAGCTATATTATAAGGGTTATTTCATTAAAACTGTCGTAGTATCGATGAAAGTCTTCACGTTCATCCATACAGTCAAAATAATGTTTGGGGGGAGGTGGGCCTACGTAGTTTAAAGTCTCGCTGGTGAGGAAAGTGTAAGGGAAGTATCCTTTGGAAACTTCAGCTGCTACTCCCATCACCTTGGGTAGCTTTGCTAATTTACAAGGTGTGAATAATAAAGTATCTTTTAAATTGTACATTGCCTCTTATCTGCATCTGTTATTAATTTGTTGCCTCTTTTCAATGGATCACCTGTAAATATCTCAGAGGATTCGTGTCAAGCAACTCCTTATAAAGGAATGCGTGTAAACTTTGCCCCGTTATGGGCGAGAATATACACAGTCATTTTTTGAACTTGTCGGCTAACTTGACAATATAGGACACAAATAGTTTCACAGGACTATCGCGGACATTCGTTTTAAAAACGTTTGTCCGTTTACCACATTTGGGGCACTCGTCACATTCGATACCCATACACTCATAAAGATGGTCTGGCTAAACAATTAAATGTGGAATTAATCTTTGGTTTCAGCGTTCGTATATGTTTCTATATCGTAGTATACAGTTATCCAAGGGTTATTTTTAGGCTTAGCATCTTTCATATAATATACATGCTTTACTCCATCCGCCTTATATTCCTCCTGGCATGTAGGACAGTGAATACGTCACACTTGTGCTTAAATTTCCCCCAATTATCCATTGTGTGAAACATACCACATTCACAGATTCTCATTTTCCTGCACGTGCCAATTGATTTATGGAAATCAAAACAGCTATTATTGAAAAATGTGCGTCTACACACATCACAGTCTCTCTTCTCAGCTTCAACTACACGGCTTTCACATTTGGTGCTTTTACACTGCTCACATACCATGTGACATTCTTTACAATGTCTCACTATATCATCCGCAAACTCGAGGCACCCCTTACACAAATCATGATGTCTCCCATATTTTCGACTTTTGTCATAACTCGCGTGAAGCCACCTTATATTACGAATGGGGAGATACGTTGTCCCTGACAATCCTAAAATAAGTAGGGGTCTTGTACGATCTCTCACACAGCTTTTAAAAACATACACAGTCCTACGACGATCATCCAACCCAAATGCAACTATGCGGACATTCATTTCCTGTTCTACCCTTCTCAGCTCTTCAGGACCCATATTACAGTCAAATTCAAGTTCACAGTCTACAGCTAGTTTACGGGCACGCTCCACGACCGTAGGCAGCCAAATTTTTTGAGTCCGTGTATTTTGTACAGTAAACATACGTGCTAAGAGTACTGCTATAAAGCCGCAACCACGATCGACGTTTATATGCTTTCGGTAAATAGTCGGAGAATTGAAGTTAAGAGTATACGGTATGGCACTATGACCCGCAACACGGAATACACGGTCAATATTTACCGTGAAGTTCTCCATATTGAAGGCTATACTACTTTGGGCGGCTTGCATTATACGTCCTAATATATATTCTACATCTTCAGCCGCCAAACGTCTAAATGGCACTATCACCCAATAATCGTCTACATCACCGTCATCTGACCCGAATCCAAAGGACAGACTCGTCCTGACTTCACGCTCGTCGCGATTCTGAAGAGCAAACTCTATAATACGCTGTACAACCCGGCGTAGCCCGCGCTCAATTCCATTGCTATACATGGCTCTAGGGTCGACCCTGACTCTATACCGATTTCTAGTCAAGGCTAGGAAGGAGGCTGCGGATCGCACCAATTCGAGCGTTATAGAATCCTCAGCAGAACGGGGGGCGGCGGATGAATTAGTGGATATATTAGCGGAAGATGGTGCTGATGGGGGGCCTGTTGCGTAGGAGGTTGAGGGTTGGGGATCTATTATTGTAGACTTAACAGAACGGGGCGGCGGATGAATAAGGGGATATATTAGCGGGAGTGCTGCTGGGGTGCTTGTTGCGTAAGAGGTTGAGGGTTGGGGATCTATTACCGCTGCAACAGGCGCGTATTTCGGGCGTTTATACCTGACGTGGGGTTCTCACACTCCGCTTTGAACGTGCTACCGGTATCGCTGGTGAGGGTTCGTTGGCAGGGGAGGAGATCACAACTACACTGTCGTCGAGGTCATCCGTAATGTCAATGATGGGGTGCTCTACCTCATCGTCATTCACGGTTCTGTGGGAGAAGAAGGCAAAATATAAGGAACAGCACTCAAAATTTGTAATATTTTGTAAATGACCCACTTAGGAGTGTGACGTGTTAGAAATGGACTCTGTAGAAAAATTCAGATTCACGAGCCCATCCACATGTATTATATCTGGACCTACAGGATGTGGTAAAACTGTGTTTATGCTTAAAATCATTAAAGAAAAGGAGAGATGTTCTCGAAATTTGTGCATAAAGTTATATGGTGCTATTCGACGTATCAATCAGTGTTCAACGAGTACCAAGATGATATTTGTTCCACAAAGGCGTATATGACGTTAATTCGTTAAAGGGAAATGAACATACAATCATTGTAATTGACGATCTCATGTTGGAGATGGATAAAACGTTTGCCGAGACATTTACAGTATCTCCCACCATCTTAACATAAGCGTGCTCTTCATCAATCAGAATCTATTTTTCAAAAATAGATACATGCGCGATGTGTCGTTAAATACGCAATATCTAGTCTTATTCGCGCAACGTAGAGATGTATCACAAATTGGGGTATTAGCCAATCAAATGTTCCCGAATCAGCGTAAGGAGTTTTTGGAAGTTATAAAGAAGCTACAAGCACGCGCGTTACGGATATTTGCTTTGCGACCTTCATCCGCGAAACACGTTTAGAGTGCTTCTGCGAACGAATATATTTCCAAACGAGCCTGAAACGGTGTATATTCCAGAATGACAAAGAGACTAAAGAAATACCGTGAATTAATAAAAATCTATCATCGACTGCCCCGGGCAATGCAGCAGATGTTTATTAAAAATATCGACGCCGACTTTTTAAAATGCATCTGTGAAATCTGTCTTAACGTTATAAATTGCAATGTATCAATGAAAAACCCATCAGAAGGCTCGCCTACGCCGCTACAAGACATAATACGCGCACTCGCTCGTAAAAGTCAAACTGTAGCGAAGAAAAAACGAATTATTGTACAAACAGGAGGGTCATTTCTCCCCATCTTATTTTCAGTTTTGGGTCCTTTACTGACTAGATTAATATAATGAAGAAAGTGGTAGTGATTCCCCACGAGGTGTACGCTTCACTGCAAAGGAATCCAGACACGGATCTAGATCCCCGTAAAAGCAGACTTAAAAGAATGGAAAGCGAATTGCTAGCTCTATTAAACAGTGAAAAAACACCTGATGAGAAAAGAATCTTATACCAAGAAGCTCTGCAGAAATTTCTTCACGAGTACGAAAATTATAAGAGCCCTACAGAGATTCCTGTGGTTATTAGGCACATCGCGGGGGACGATGGACATGGTGACATAGGATCTGAGCCCGACGATACAGCTGACCAACCAAAAAGATTAGCCACACAACATATCGAACATGTATTAAAAAGCACCCTCCCACATACATTGATGAGTAAAGGCTTAAGTCTTTATAATCTATTGAATGAGGATCCAGCCATACAATGGACCGATACAGGCGAGCTCATTGTGGAAGGATCAAAGGTACAGGGATCGAATATCGTAGACATTGTCCATGATCTGGTGAGAAAGTGGGATAGGCCATCACCATCAGGATGGAAGCATATTAAAGCAAGACTACAACAAATAAATGTCCCTAAAACGTTGATAGGAAATCTGAACAGGTTAAAAGACTTGGAACATGCAACGCATGTGACACAATTGAAGACGCCGTCACCCCCGGCGGTAACACCTTTGAAGAGGAGAAAGAAGAGGTTAAACCAACCCTACCCACGTGCCTCTAAAATACGCAAATGGCTAACGTATTAACTAAACGCTATTATGACGTTTCTAACCCATCCTCTTACGGCGGCGTAGATAGACTGTACAGAAGTGTTTACGGAGTAGGAAAAAAAGATGTTGAAAGATTTTTGAGGGAGCAGGACGCTTATACGCTTCATAAGCCTGTGAGAAAAGTTTAAAACAGCCAAGACAACGGCTTCCTCGATTGATTCTATTTGGCAAGCAGATTTAACAGACATGCAAAGATATTCTGTGTATAACGATGGTTACCGCTACATTCTATTCATAATAGACGTATTCTCTAGATATCTGTGGCTAGTTCCTCTGAAAAATAAATCACCTGAAACAGTTGCTAAAGCTACCAAAACGCTGTTAAAATAAAACAGGGTTCCTGGCTATTTTTGTACGGATATGGGGAAGGAATTTATAGGCCGTGCTTTTCAGAACATGTTGACAGAGTTTAATATCAGCTATTACACAACCAATTCTATACATAAGGCTTCTTTAGCTGAAAGAGTTCAGCGCACCATAAAGGAACGCATGCACCGTAATTTTACACATAAAAACACATACAGATTTCTAGACATTCTGGAATCATTGGCATCATCCTACAACCGCTCACACCATCGCACGATTGGGACAACACCTAACGAAGTTTTAGAAACAGGTACGCTCCCGAGAAGAGATGGATCACCACCACCACCACACTCTGCGCGCTTCAAAATCAATGATTATGTAAGGCTGTCGCGTTCGGGGAATAAATTCGCAAAGGGTTTTGAGCAAGGATGGACACGCGAGATTTTTAAAGTTAGGGCTATGAGACCTAAAGGTGAGATAATGATGTATTACATTGAAGATTTGAATGGGGAAGAAATCTCAGGAGGTTTTTACCGCGAGGAATTGCAGAAAGTTGCGTTTAATTTAGAAAAAAATGTGTTTAAAATTGAGAAAATTTTAGGAAGCAAAGGTTCAGGAAAGAGAAAAATGTACCTGGTGAAATGGCTAGGGTACCCAGAAAGCTTCAACACCTATATAAAAGCTGATGCAATAATGAAGCTTAAATAGTATGCAACATGGCTCCTAACCATTTCTACGTCACACTCCCGTCCTCCTCGTCCCTGTCTGTACACCCTAACAACACGCTAGCCAACTTTGTAACAGAGCTCCACAAGCACATTGAATTGGGTCGTGATTAGGGGTTAAAACCGGTATTGAAATACCGGTATTAATACCGGTATTGAAGAAGTACAAATAATACCGATACCGATATATAGGTTTTCGGTATTGACAAAAATTGCTATTGTAAAATTTAGGCAATTTAGTCCTCCGATAGGCAAATAAACTGTTTTTGGAGGATTCGGAGAAAAAAAAGTTTCGGGGTATTTTGCAGTTAACCTCTTTTTTTCGTTTTCTATTCCTTTCTATCAAAGAAAACTATTTATTGCACTAACTTTTATAAATTTATATTATGTATGGATCTTATTTTGGATCATGAAAAGAGGTTATAACAAACAAACAAAACAAACAAAAAATCTTTATTGGAAGTTACTTTAGAGAGAAGTGAGAATTTAGAGAAGCTGTACAAGGCACTGCTTTCAATTAAACCTACAAGTGCAGAATCAGAAAGAGCCTTTTCTGCTGCAGGCCTATTTCTGACGAAACTGAGATCAAGTCTATCTGAACAATCCCTAGATGCTCTTTGTTTCCTCAAAGCATACTTTCAAAATCAAACTAAGAAATAAATATTTAGATACTAATAATTTCTATCTACCCCAGTAGTTGTATAATAATATGCTAAAAAAAAATTCAAATAATATTTTATTACAATTTAGTAATTTACTGTATAAACTTTTTCGAATAGAATGCCATCTATTTGGAGTTGGGTCATTAATTTATAGTAAATATGGTGAGTACTGCAAGTCCCTCAGACTTGTGGGAGGGTTGGTAGGGTGGCACCATAATAAATCAAAATAAATTATTTTTTTCATAATACCGGTATCAATACCGGGATTAGCATAATTGCCTCCAAATACCGGTATTGAAAATTTTCGGTATTATGCAAGCACAAGTCATGATTCGTATGAGGTGGGGATATGCGAAATTCAGCTGGACACCATCTTTTTAAATATTGAACATAAAGAAACCGTTTTTACGATTCTTAGAGACATTGACGAGTGTGAAAAAGCTGGGGTAGCTATGGATGAAACTATGCGTATCGCTCGGACTAAGGTTGCACGGTATTACACTACAGAAGTAAGACTAGGACCGGGTCAATATGGTTCGGCCGAGGATGTTGTGAGAGGCTTAAACGTAAGTTTAAGAAACTCAAACCTTACGAATGATTTAGTATACGAAATCGTAAACAACCCTGCACATACACTAATCCTAAAATCAAAGACTAACAGACGTATTAAAGACCATAGAAAGTTCCAAATTCTAACCAATGGTCGATATAGCGCAGCCTTCCAAAGAGACACATTTCACGAGACACAGCATGACTTGTCCAGATTAATGTATCAGTTGAAGATGGAGAAATTGGCTGAAAGGTCCCCAGACATGTGCTATATTTACAGTATAGTGGAGCACCAGTTTGTTGGGGATACCAAGGCGCGCCTGCTGCGCATTGCTCACATCCCCAACCATAGAGGAAGGAGTTTGAGTATTACATATGACAGACCCCATTATGTGAATGTCGCAACTAATTTAATAACCAATATCTCAATATATATAAGAACGATTGAGGGTGAAAACTTCCCATTCGGTAACGGGAGCTTAACAGTGAAGCTACACTTTCGACGCACTGAGTTATAATGGATAGAAAGCCTTTCACCGTCTATCGAGGGGTGAGATACCAGCGCGGTAGTGGACTTGGGTCCATTTTTTCATCCATACTACGTACGGCTGTTCCTTTGCTGAAGAGGGGGGCCAGATACCTTGGAAGGAAAGCGCTACAATCACGTATTAACACTGCAGAAGACATATTGGCCGGGGTTAAACCTAAAGAAGCTCTAAAAAAACATTTAAAGCGTACACGGGACGAAATCATCAAAGATGCAAAGAGAAAAATGCGTGGTGGCGGGAAGAAGAAGAGGGCTGCCCGGAAGAAGAAGGGGTCACGTGGTGTTAAACGTAAAAGGCTATCAAAAAAGAAGTGTTGTAAGCGAATGAAACCTATGGTTGACCACTTTTTTGACTGATATAAGCTAAGGACATTGATCTCATGAATCATAGTTTGTTTACCACTTGTCGAGAGAGGAGTCACTATTTCGCCATGGCACGCTTCATCCACCCATGTAGTTCACAATGCTGTAAATCGGAGCTGTCCCTTTTTGAGCTGCCTCCAACCCAAGTTTCTATTGAGCACAGTGACTTTATTACAATTAACCCTTTAAACACAATTAGTTCCCCGAGTGCACCTATAGAATTCGTGATACCCAGCTCAGGCCCTTACTTTTTTGATCCAAGCTGTGTGCACATGTACGCTAAGCTACGTATAGCCCATTCTGATGGAACGGTCTGCGATGACAAATATGCTGTATACCCTGAAACAAACTTTCTGCACTCCATATTCAACCAGTGTGACGGGGTGGATATGAAAATAAAGCTCACCCGCACGAGTCCTGAGATCTGCTTAAATCTGGATGCTGATCAAGAGGAGGGTGCAAAGCCCGTTGTGATTCACATTATGGACACATACCTCCGCGTACGGCGAGTGAAATTAAGTTCACCAAAACAACTAGAAATTGAGAAAAATTTACTAAACGCTACAGTGAATATCCTATTAACAGAGTGCAAATCAAACTATATACGGTTCCCAGGGTTGGCATCGAAGCAGATAGAAAACATTGCCCTGGGAAATCTTCCTAAAAGGATATTAATCGGTATGCAGGACCATGCTTCGGTGAATGGAAAATATAAAAAGAGTGCCTTTAAATTCGAGAATTTCGGACTTAAAAATATAACTCTATACGTTAATGGCACTGCTTTGGGTGGAACAATGGTACGGACTATTCATCAGACGCTGTGTTACCTCTTTGTGCCAGAGCCTATAGTAATCTGACCATATTGCAGGTGATTGTGATGAGCTTGGTAATGGGGTAACGCAGGAAGAATTCATTGATCAATTTAACCTTTATCCGTTTGACATTACACCTGACTTATCTGCTAGCGTAAATACCCATTTAACCCCACAACAGAGCGGAAACATCTCAGTGCGGCTGGAATTCGCCAAGCCTATAGACGCTCCTATTAGTGTACTAGTATATCTCGAATCGCAAGCCCTAATAGAAGTAGATAGATTTAGGAGCGTTATCACTGACTTTTAAAATGGATGCTAATACACTTCAGAAAGTAATGGAACGAGTCACACATTCCAAATTTATCGGAGTGTTTGCGAAGAATGAAACATTGAGTTTGCCAAGTACGCGAGAATGCGGTAGTCTTATTGTGAACACAGATGACATCGGTAATGAAGGGATTCACTGGATCGCTGTCTATTTTAAAAATAGACAGCGCCTGTACTATTTTGATTCACTCGGTACTCAACCCTGGAGTGACCCTATTATTGTAAAATTTCTCGCTCAGTTACATATTCCCGAAGTTGTATGGAACCCATTTCGTATACAAGGATATTTTAGTAATGTTTGCGGAATGTACTGCGTCTCATTTCTGACGCATATGTCATGTGATAAAGAATTTATAAATTTTTTAAATTTATTTGACCCGTGTCACACTTGCCGAAACGATGAAATGGTATGCAGACAGATAAAAATCCGCTTTCCAATTGTACGTACTCGTTGTAAGTATAATGTTTTTGTTCGTATATTTGTAACGGTATATTCTGTAGTTGGTTATTGTACTGATTTCTTTCATTTAATAAATTTATGAAAATATATTGTCTTCTTACCCTAAAAAGATCGAAAAACACTTACATTATTTCGGTGTGACATTGCTGACTGATCAGTATATCCTCCGTATTCATGACACGAGATTCTTCAAAAGATTGTATAACACGTGTCAAATCCTCATCGGACCTTAAAGGAATAATGTTCATTCTTTTAAAACATATACAGAGTATACAGGTAGATCCCCATTATGTGAAGATATCTTTGGTTCATTTAAGAGGAATAACATTGAATACCATAAAAATTTCGATTTTAGCATAATGGGGATAAGAAGTAAAACCAAATAACATTGATTGCAAAAAAAAAAAAAAAATTCGATTTTCGACGAGTATCTATTTGACGAGATACTACAACTCTCCATATATATATATAAAATCGAATTATAGACACATTTCTATGGTAGTCCCTTGCGTCGGATTGTAAGGAGCGTCACTGCAAATATCTTCAACGGTTTGCGTTGGAAATAATTCATCACGGTCAATAGCGTTAAAAAGACTAATTGCGGTTAATGCTGCAGTGTCACTTTCTTCATACAATTCCGGGGAGACGTACAGGTCCATGGTGGAGGATGTGTGACATTGCTGACTGATCAGTATATCCTCCGTGTTCATGACACGAGATTCTTCAAAAGATTGTATAACACGTGTCAAATCCTCATCGGACCTTAAAGGAATAATGTTCATTCTTTTAAAACATATACAAGTATACAGACAGATCCCCATTATGTGAAGATATCTTTGGTTCATTTAAGAGGAATAACATTGATAACCATAAAAAATTTCGATTTTAGCATAATGGGTATAAGAGGTAAAACCAAATAACATTGATTGCCATAAAAAAATTTCGATTTATCACTTACATTTCTATGGTAGTCCCTTGCGTCGGATTGTAAGGAGCGTCACTGCAAATATCTTCAACGGTTTGCGTTGGAAATAATTCATCACGGTCAATCGCATTAAAAAGACTAATTGCGGTTAATGCTGCAGTGTCATTTTCTTCATACAAATCTGGGGAGACGTACGGGTCCATGGTGGAGGGAATGATTATTCACTGACGCGAAAATAGCTATTGTTACTCCAAACTGAAAAATATCCCCTTTTATATGCACAATCGCCAAGCTCCGCCCCAAAAGACCAGATGTTCGTAGTGATTGGCTGCCGGTGTAGCTGGGTGGAGCTATGATGTGTACCAATCCGCTATAACGGGTCTGGACGAGTAACATATATATAAAATCGTGTTTCTTGTGAATAATTATAGACACTTACATTTCTATGGTAGTCCCTTATATTATATTTTTATTTTTACTTACAAGTTATTAGTAATGTTTTCACAAATTCTTGTGTAATAATTTCAATTGTTAACTTATTTTATAATAAAGAAATTATAAATATAGCCTAATTATATTTTTAAAAAAGCATTCAGTTTCCACGTTAAAACTGTGGGTCTAAGGCGGAGTGAAAACCTTTCCAATTCGGCGAGAAATTGCACTAGGGTACAACGAAAATTATTTGGTGATTCTTATAGAACGTTTTGATACTGATTCCAAATATGGTTTCAGAATTTTCTATCACCCATAGTTTTCGAGAAAATAATATTTCCATTTACTCAGAGTTTCCCGCATCATTAGTCACTAATGTAATCGAGGGATATAAAGAAATATAGCCTAATTATATTTTTAAAAAGCATTCGTTTCCATGTTAAACTGTGGTCTAAGGCGGAGTGAAAACCTTTCCAATTCGGCGAGAAATTGCACTAGGGTACAACGAAAATTATTTGGTGATTCTTATAGAACTTTTGATACTGATTCCAAATATGGTTTCAGAATTTTTCTATCACCCATAGTTTTCAAGAAAATAATATTTCCATTTACTCAGAGTTTCCCGCATCATTAGTCACTAATGTAATCGAGAGGATATAAAGAAATATATCCTAATTATATTTTTAAAAGCATTCGTTTCCATTTAAACTGTGTCTAAGGCGGAGTGAAAACCTTTCCAATTCGGCGAGAAATTGCACTAGGGTACAACGAAAATTATTTGGTGATTCTTATAGAACTTTTGATACTGATTCCAAATATGGTTTCAGATTTTCTCTCACCCATAGTTTTTAGAAAATAATATTTCCATTTACTCAGAGTTTCCCCTTATAGACAATGCAGGTCCTGTACACAATTGTTTGAACACAATTGTTCGAAAACCATAGTTCGAAAAAAAGTATTAAAACATTAAAAGTTAAAAATCTTTATTCATACGTTATTCAAAGTTAAAAATCTTTATTAATAAAACAGGATAGAAGCATATGAAAGTCAAGGTAAACTATAGTTGCAAATTATGGTTAGGTTAGGTTAGGTTAGGTTAGGTCTCTTACATATAAAAACCCATTCACTAAGAGCATTGGTTTTCCTTTCTCACTAGAAACAAACTCTGCCATTTTAAGGGTGGCTTAACTGCAGCACTATAAATGTTATAGTTTAAATGAAGAGGCTAACCTTCTTATTTACATCTTCGTATTTGCGTCTTGGCAACTAAGATTTTATTTAGTTGGTTGTTCATTCGAACAATTATAACGTCGAATAATTGTTGCTTCGAACAACTGTTTTTCGAACTATGGTTTTCGAACAATTGTGTTCGAACAATTGTGTTCGAACAATCGTCCGTAATTCGATTATTATTTATTATAATTGTGGGTATAGTTAACCTGGAAAAAAGAAAGTAAATTTAAATTAGTACACTTAATTTTAAATAATATTTTGGGAAAACTGAGTAAATGGAAATATTATTTTCTCGAAAACTATGGGTGATAGAAAAATTCTAGGTTACGTGAATGGAATTTGCTGGCAAAAGATACAAGCATATTCCGTTATTTGAACAAAACTCTCTCTCTCTCTCTCTCTCTCTCTCTCTCTCTCTATATATATATATATATATATATATATATGTACAGGGTGGGCGGAAAGTAGCTCCCTATTTTGGATTGGTAAAAAATACGTATATTATCCATTTATTTCAGAAGAAATAATATGAAAAGGTAGGCATACATGGTAGGTTTTCTCTAAAATTCAATGTGGGCTCCAACTCTTTCCACCAGCTTCTGGAGCCGCCCAGGAATGGCGTCCACTGACTTTAGCAGGAACTCCGGCGGGATGGAGGACATGACTACCCGAATTCGGTCCTCCAGTTCTTCCAATGTCCTCGGTTTGGTGCGGTAGACTTCTTCCTTTACCCACCCCCAAAGAAAGAAGTCGCACGGTGTCAAGTCGGGGCTCCTGGCTGGCCATTGATGTGGACCACGCACGCCAGTTCAGCTCCTTCTTCAGCACAGTTCGCACGGAGTAGCGGGAGAGTCCAATTTCCCGAGCTGCCTGGCGAGTTGACTTTCGTGGACTCCGTGCGAACATTTCCTGAACTGCCTGCACCGTCTCCTGGGCACTGGATGTCGAAGGGCGACCACATCTTCGAACATCTGCCACAGACCCCGTGGTCATGAGCTTCGAGTGGCAGTTCTTGATTGTTTTCGGGTCCACTTGGGCACGTGGTCCGTGAATGGCCCGCCACCATCTTTGAACTCGAACGACAGATTGCCAAACTTCGTACCGTGCCGCCAACTGGGCACGCTCCTGCAGTGTTAAACGCTCAGCCATGTTACCCTTCAATCTGAAATGAAAAAAAAAATGAACGTTACAATTGTACCACTTTAGAGACACAAAGAGAACACTTTAGAGAAAAAAAGATTACCGTTACAATTGTACCACTTTAGAGAACACACCATAACAATATAACAATACAATCACAATTTATACATAATTTATATGTAATTTAAATTAGGGAGCTACTTTCCGCCCACCCTGTATATATATATATAGTGGAGCTAGTTTTAGCCGTTTAAGGTGATAATGATTTAATTGTATGCAACGATTGATTAAGGCAATGACTGACTGATTACTTATTAATGAAAGGCTATTTGAGTAGATCCACCATACTATTGGCAGTGACCGAATGGCAGCGAGGGTCACCAGCTTGATTTACGCTCAAGCAAATTAATGTTAAGGTTATAAAAGACACCTTATGTTTTGTAGTTTATTAAGAAAATATTTATATTAATTTTCACAGTGAAAATACAATGGTAAGACTGACTAGAAAGCTTAACAGTTCGATAATGACCTTTGAAATGCTCTCGTTTATGTGAGGCTTAATGGTATACAAAATGGGACACCTTTGAAATGCGCTCGTTTATGTGAGGCTTAATGTTATACAAAATGGGACACAACCTGAAATATGAGATGGTGAATACAAAAATAATGCATGCACGTAATAATATAACAAATAGGTTATGTAATACACCGATTAGGGAAACTACAGATTATGCATAAATGATCTGTGAAAGAGGCCTATTAATGACACCGTGAACGCGTACGTTTTGGTACTCTAATAGAATAAGCCTCGGTACTTTATTTTGTACGTAAAAAACCGTTACTTATTCACGGTGGTATAACAAAGAATTGACAGTAATTAATTGGTAGTTTATGTTATGCTTATGGCATAGACCTAGGTATAAAATGAAATGTTAATAGCTTAATTGAGGTAATAAATAATGTACTACTCATCGATGGTATGTAATGGCATGCAACATAGAACATTGAATGGGCCTAATAATGCTATAAAGAATGCACGTGCGTTTGGTACATTGAATGGAAAACATGACACTGATTAAGTAGGCTGAATGATTGTATGGATGCACAAGGAATAATTGATGCGGCCTAATAATAATGGATTGAAATGCTTGCACAGTATCATTTATATAAAGAACATTATGTGATGTTAAGTGATTACGTTAAGAGAATATTTATTAACACACATTTATATGAATTGAACATAATACGGATGATACGCGGAATAACGGTATAAAAATGACACTTGAATTGGATGATAGGCCTACTGCGTTATTAACGGGAGTCAATGGACGCGTGATTACACACTTTGGGAGTATAGCCTACCGTTCGGCGGTAGGCTAATGTAGGTTCACAAGAGTACTTAGGATAGGGGACTTATCTTAGGGCGTAAAACTTTGAAGGCGGGTTGAAACGAACCATTACGCAGATTGGAGTTGTCGTTGTCCGTTAAGCCTCTTGAGATGATGGATGTAGGCTTCGTGGAGGCCTGAGCTGATGTTACTTCTCGAGGTGCAGGCTGTCAGGCCTGGATGCTGAATATATCTCGAGGAACGTGAGAAACTTGAAGGCCGACCCGGCAAACCGCAGGCCCGAAGTGATTCTGGTTGGGCCTCGAAGGATTACTTCTGCAGGCGTCTGTAGATCTTACGTGAAACTGTAGGCCTTGAAGAAAGTAGCGGCCACGGCCCCTCGGCCAGGGGGCCGGAAGCGGCTGGTGGACGCGCTGCTCACGTGATGACGTGCGTACGAGTGAGAGTGAGAGAAAGCAAATGAAGCTCGCTTTTATACCCTGGTGACGTAGGACTATACCAAATCTAAGACGCTCGGTCCGCGTGTCCTTTGTTTGATAAAAGCTTCATTGGCGCCTTTCTTGGGAAGAACAGACGCTCCATTGTTTGACTCTTGCCCACGTGTTTTTTCCAAGTTCTTTATGATAGCGTGGAAGTAAAATATTTCTGTCTATTTGTTGGTCTATTTCTTGTCGATCCGCTACAAGTAGTTCCCTCTCAGAGACGAAGGAACGATACTAAGAAGAAATACCATTCTGTTGGGAGACCTGATGAGGCCACTCCGAGATTTGACGCTTGGCTTGGTATGTCGTGGAATTCCTGACGCAGGAAGGAGTGAAGGGTCGTCTGCTCGGAAAGCGCTGGAGAGGTGGGGGTTGCATGGTGGTGGGGTTGGGGTACGGCAGGAATGGGGGACAGTGAGGAGCGAACGGAGGAAACGAGAGGGGCAGGGGGGACTGTGTTGGGTTCGAATGCTGTGCCCGTAACTCGTCGCGTGGTTGTTCTCGTTGAGGTCGCTCCTGCCGCAGGAGTTGGGCTTCGGCAGGAATGTGGAGCAATGAAGAGTGGACGAAGGAAACGAGAGGGGCCGAGGAACTGCGTGAGTTCGAATGCTGTGCCCCTAACTCGTCGTGTGGATGTTGTCGTCGAGGTCGCTCCTGCCGAAGGGAGAAAAAGAAACGTCGTTCGAGTCCACGAGCAGCAGGAAGTAATCCACGGAATGATGCAAGAGACAGTTGATGAAGGCAGGGGATCGCCACCCCTGTGCCTGAAGTGTTTGTTTTGCGTGGATGCTGTGTGCTCGTCGTTGACGAAAAGAATGCTTTCTTTTTGGCCTTCCCGTAGGGATGGGGAAGGGAACCGGTCGTGCTTGCGGAAAAAAAAAATTCGCTGATGCAATAAGGCGCGTCACCAGATTTCGCCAAATGATTTACCGTACAACGGCCGAGACGGGACCGTTGAATATTTTTGGACGAGGTGGTGACGAAAGAATGCGCCGTTTGAAACGAATTTGGGACTGACTGCAGCGCTGGGGGGTGGGGGGTGAGTGTTGTCCTGAGGCGTTAGATGGTGAATTTCGTGAGTCCCTCCACGATCCGTTTGACGACGGAGCAGGACCCAATGCCAGTGGTGGCTTCTCCAAGGGGTCGCCGCGCCCCTGCCGTCAGGAGGCAGTGAGACTCGACTCAGGGGGACGCACTCGGGAATTTGAAAGTTGCGGTGATTGTGCGACGGCACATGACCGCGAGACAGTAAGGCATTAAAGTACCGCGCGGAACGAATATCACTGTTTGCAAGTAGGCCTATTTAATTTCACTGAATTTAAGAATACCGTACGTACATAGAAATTTTGATATGGCTGCAGAAAATCACATTGAATTTATGAATACCGTATTTACATAGAAATTATTTAATGTGGCTGCAAAAAAATGAAATGGTCAATAATAGCTAAGCACAAGGATCGCTGTGAATAAATAACGTAAGATAATTCGAGTCACTCCGGGGTCACCAATTTATAGTGGAGCTGGTTTTAGCCGTTTAAGGTGATAATGATTTAATTGTATGCAATGATTAATTGATGCAATGACTGACTGATTGCTTATTAATGAAAGGCTATTTGAGTAGATCCACCATACTATTGGAAGTGACCGAAATGGCAGCGAGGGTCACCAGCTTGATTTACGCCCAAGCAAATTAATATTAAGGTTATAAAAGACACGTTATGTTTTGTGTAGTTTAATTAAGAAAATATTTATATTAATTTTCACAGTGAAAATACAATGGTAAGACTGACTAGAAAGCTTAACAGTTCGATAATGACCTTTGAAATGCGCTCGTTTATGTGAGGCTTAATGGTATACAAAATGGGACACCTTTGAAATGCGCTCGTTTATGTGAGGCTTAATGTTATATAAAATGGGACACAACCTGAAATATGAGATGGTGAATACAAAAATAATGCATGCACGTAATAATATAACAAATAGGTTATGTAATACACCGATTAGGGAAACTACAGATTATGCATAAATGATCTGTGAAAGAGGCCTGTTAATGACACCGTGAACGCGTACGTTTTGGTACTCTAATATAATAAGCCTCGGTACTTTATTTTGTACGTAAAAAACCGTTACTTATTCACGGTGGTATAACAAAGAATTGACAGTAATTAATTGGTAGTTTATGTTATGCTTATGGCATAGACCTAGGTAATAAAATGAAATGTTAATAGCTTAATTGAGTAATAAATACAGTACTCATCGATGGTATGTAATGGCATGCAACATAGAACATTGAATGGGCCTAATAATTGATATAAAGAATGCACGTGCGTTTGGTACATTGAATGGAAAACATGACACTGATTAAGTAGGCTAAATGATTGATGGATGCACAAGGAATAATTGATGCGGCCTAATAATAATGGATTGAAATGCTTGCACAAATATCATTTATATACAAGAACATTATGTGATGTTAAGTGATTACGTTAAGAGAATATTTAGTTAACACATATATGAATTGAACAATAACGGATGATACGCGGAAATAACGGTATTGAATTGACACTTGAATTGGATGACAGGCCTACTGCGTTATTAACGGGAGTCAATGGACGCGTGATTACACACTTTGGGAGTATAGCCTACCGTTCGGCGGTAGGCTAATGTAGGCTTCACAAGAGTACTTAGATAGATGGACTTATCTTATGGGCTGTAAACTTGTTGAAGGCGGGTTGAAACGAACCTATTACGCAGATTGGAGTTGTCGTTGTCCGTTAAGCCTCTTGAGATGATGGATGTAGGCTTCGTGGAGGCCTGAGGTGATGTTACTTCTCGAGGTGCAGGCTGTCGGCCTGGGTGCTGAATATATCTCGAGGAATGTAGAGAAACTTGAAGGCCGACCCGGCAAACCGCAGGCCCGAAGTGGTTCCGGTTGGGCCTCGTTGGATTACTTCTGCAGGTGGTCTGTAGATCTTACGATGAAACTGTAGGCCTGAAGAAAGTAGCGGCCACGGCCCTCGGCCAGGCGGAGCGGTGGTGGACGCGCTGCTCACGTGATGACGTGCGTCGAGTGTGAGAGTGAGAATGAAAGCAAATGGAAGCTCGCTTTTATACCCTGGTGACGTAGGACTATACCAAATCGTAAGACGCTTGGTCCGCGTGTCCTTTGTTTAAAAGCTTCATTCGCGCCTTTGGGAAGAACAGACTTTCCATTGTTTGACTCTTGCCCACGTGTGTTTTCCAAGTTCTTTGATGATAGCGTGGAAGTAAAATATTTCTGTCGATTTGTTGGTCTATTTCTTGTCGATCCGCTACATATATATATATATAATTGTGGGCATATCTAAGAAATGGAGTCGAGAGAGGTTTTGTTCAAGCTTTCTGGGAGAAAGGTAATTATGGTCAGAAAAAAAATCGCCTCTGGCAATAGGTGAACCGATTTGACCAGATTGTCGGTATCCCTTTCCTCGTGTGTGTGTGTGTGTGTGTGCGTGTGTGTGTGTGTGCACGAGTTGTTTATTCGTTTATTATATATATATATATATATATATATATATATATATATATATATATATATATATACGGGTTTGGAGAATGACAATCGGGTGTTTCATAAATTTTCATTTCGTTTGGAGTGAAGGGAGACTTATCAGGGATTGGGGGGAAGGTCTCTCAACCATCAGGTGTTCTTCGAAACCGACCCCGTTATAGCGGATTGTGTTTTGGCTAATTTCAATTGATTAATTTCTTTAAATTTCGTTTTTTTCAATTTTCTTCGCAGGGGATGAGGCTCGTGTGTTTCATAAATTTTCATTTCGTTTCGTGACTTAAATATTTATAATAAAAATTAGGTGTGTGAAAATTATTTATTTAATAAACAGAATTTGATTGGATTCATCTACCGTCATATAAATATATATTGTGGTACACTATTTAAATGGATGATTAATATATGGTTTTTGCTATCTGGAACACATGGCGCTATCTGGCAACTGAATACATGGCGCTATCTGGCAACTCAGCCAGAATAGAGGTTTATAAAAGACCGAGAGACGACTGACGGAGTCATTACAAGCTCGGCTCCCAGCCGAGCAAGGACCTCTGGTCCTTCTCTTTCTGGCCCTTTGGGAAAACCCCTTAGAGGCCTCTTAGGTTAGTTAAACGAAAATAGCTTGGGGGAGAACTCCGCCTCCAAGTTGCATGCCTTGCAATCAAAGGCAACTACTCTCTCTCTCTCTCTCCTGCAGGTGTACCCCTCTCCCCCTTGGCTCAGCCAACTGGCTGATTAGGAGCCTATAAAACAACGCCTACTCGGCTGAAGTCTTAATATGCACTTGGCTCCTGCCAGGTGAACACCTCTCCTCCTTTCTCTCCTCCTTTCTCTCCTTTCTGGCCCTTTGGGGGGAATAGCTTGGGGGAGAACTCCGCCTCCAAGTTGCATGCCCCTTGCAACCCCGGTTGGCAACAAAGGGCCCTTTGGGGTATTTTTTTCCTTTTTTTGCAACACCCCCACCCCCCTTTGCAACATCACGTAATCACTTGCAACATTCTTGCACTCTCCCCTTTTGCGGCTATACTACTCATGTCCGAATGGCAATTGGATGTTCCCGGGTTCGATTCCTGGAGGTGCCTCATTTTTCATTTGTTCATTCTTTCTCCTCTTCTTGTGCGGACGCTCTTCTACACAAGCGTCGTTCTTTACATTAATTATACTGCGTGTTGTTTGCAGCTAATATATATATATATATATATATATATAATATATATATATATATATATTAATGGACTTAGCGTTCTTGGAAAGAAACGTAATTAAGACTCTATCACAAATACAAGAAAATTCAGTACAAGGAACAGACAAAGATTGCCACGTTTCTCAAGAAATGTAAAGAGAATATTGCCAAGCCTTTTTGCTTACAGTAGAGAAAATCACTCGACACAGGATAAATTCCACTTCCATAAAGAACGCGAACATTCATTGCCTCCTTATTCAAAGGAGGTCACAGAACAATGCCAAAGAATTACCAAACAGTTGCTCTCACCTACCACCTTAGAAAGTGCTTCGAAGGTGTAATTAGTGGCAAAATTGCTTACTACCTACAAGAAAAGAATTTCTTAAATCCAAACCAACGTGGCTTCAGGGCTAGAAGATCATGCCTGTCGCGGGTATTAGACCACCAAGAAAAAAAAACTGGAAACATTATGTCGAGATAAAAACATAAATGTAATATGTACTAATTTTGTTAGAGCCTTTGCAAAAGCCTTCTATAAATGTCGCGTGGAAAGATATATCATAACATTGTTTTTTACATTGCGTCGGGTCATATTGACTCTACGCGACTAATGAAGGGTTAAGAATGCAAGAAAGAATTACTGGAAAGTAATATTTAATTTTCCGACTCAAAGAACGCAAAGAGTGGTAGTAAATTGAATCAAATCTGAAGTCTCAGAAGTCCCGAGCTTCGTCTCACAAGGTATAGTATTAGCTCCCTTTCCGTTTACAATAATAACTTCAGACACTGATGCGGATATAAATGACAGTATCGTATCGTGTTTCGCGGATGACACGAAGATATACAAAAAGTATCAAAAGAAGGTGACATAGAAAAATTACAAAACGAGATTGAAACATTATTGAAGTAGGCGGAAGAAAACAATATGAAGTTCAATGAAGAAAAATTCTAACTTATAAGATATAGTAAGATAACATTAAAATCAGAACAGATAGAAAATTAATGAAAATTATCTGGAGGAGCTTCGGCAGCAGAAAAACAAATATGCTAAAATTATGAAAGAGTTTAGTCCTACCAATAACTCAGTATTGCTCAGTATTCTCAAGCCCCTTCAGAAAACGAGACATTGTAGACAGAGAAGCCACACAAAAGACTGTCACGTTTACGAGAGAAAACGAAAGATAAAGACTACTGATACCGACATCAATTCCTGAAACTCTAGTCCCTGGAAAAAAGACAAGAACGGTGCGCAATAATATACGCATAGAAAATACTAGAGCAGTGGTTTTCAGCCGTGGTGCCGCGGATATCTCTCTGGTGTGTCGCAGAAATCTAAAGACCCGTGATTAGTTAGCAACATTGATTGGTGTTTTAGAACTCATGTGGTTAATTTTTATTGGTTTTCTTTATATTTTCTTTTCAAAGTAATTAACAACAACAATTAAAATATAACAATTCATTACTCAGTGTTTCAATTTAGGCAAGTTTTAATATTTAACGATTATTTGCAATATTTTAAGTAAAAAATTGGTTAAGAGGTGCCACGAAATGTTATGAATGAGTTTAGGGTGCCTTCATTGAAAAAAGGTTGAGTCCCTAATCTTAAAAATGGAAAAGAAACACAATGGAATGAGAGAAGAGAGAGATTCTTTACTGTTCCAGCTGCGGTAGGACAGGGGCCAATGAGAACGAGGATGGAAAACTATCCTTATAATCTGACGCCCAGAACTCTTTAATTTAGCGCCAAAAGAACTGAGGAACCTCCGGCACAACAACCTGAATAATTTCAAGAACCAGATGGATAGGTTCTTACGAACGTCCCTGACCAACCATGCGTGGCTGACTACGATTGCAAGAGGAGAACAGAAACCACTTCTCTCCCTCATCAAATCCCGCAAATGAGGCGGGATGCTCTAGAGGGATCGACCACAGGTTGATCATGAACCGTCGCTCGAAACCATCATAAGGTATCATAAGGTAGAGAGAGAGAGAGAGAGAGAGAGAGAGAGAGTGTGTGTGTGTGTGTGTGTGTGTGTGTGTGTGTGTGTGTAAAGCAATATTAAAAGCTATTATATCGTTTATTCTGGTAATAAAGTGAGAATTTCATAACGAATCTAAACAAGCAAATGACCTTAATGGCAACAATTTCAAAGCCTTTAAAATTATTTGAGCAATCTTGTTATTTGAGCATCTCCTCTCACGTTCAACAGTTGTGATCGATTTTGGCATTTCATGAAATATTTAAATTATTTGGATCCCCTTTTCCATATTTTTTAGTTTATTTTATAAAATAGTTTTGATATTTTAAAAACTCGTTTACGAGTTTTCTGAATATGTTTATTTTTAACGAACACGCATTTAAGAAAAAAAAAATAGTTCCTGACTACATTTTTTATATCAAACTTTTCTTTTTATTTTACGCCACATATTCGTGTATTCGTAGCTACATGTAACCAAATTAACCCAACTGTCAACCATATTTTACCTCAATTTTGGTGTAATGTCAATTTGCATATTTTTCCATATCTTCACATTTATGTCGATTCTCTAACGCAGAACGGACGTTAAAACTTAAAATGTTTTTCTCAGTCACCATTATACACCATAATTATAACCATGCGCAGATACTAAAAAAAAAAATAACCTTACGTGAAGTTATTTTCATAAAAATAACCCGCATTAAAAATTGAAACAATATTACGCTTTCAATTTCTCCAGTTAATGATGAAAATTTGCGTGCTTTAATATTTTATTAGGTGACATTAATTTCAATTAGTTTTAATTAATAATAAAAAGTAATTACTTAAATCAAAAGTTATTATTTGCTAAATGGCCGCAGCTCCGATTAAAAGCAATTAATTTGATGCCTGTAATTACGTATATTATGTTATTATTTTAGTTAAATTTAATATCTTGATTTATAACCTGCATATGTAATTCTCTCTCTCTCTCTCTCTCTCTCTCTCTCTCTCTCTCTCTCTCTCTCTCTATATATATATATATATATATATATATATATATATATATATATGTTTGAGTGTGTGTATTCATTATTACTATTAATAAATTGAACAAATAAATTGAATAATAAATTGAAAGTAAATAGAAATAATTTAAAAGTACTTTAAAAAATTAATATATTTAATACTGAGTTTTTATAATTTCTTTTTGTTTATTAAGTAACTTCATATCTATAAAGCATTAAAATCAACCACATAATTACGGGATCAAAGAAACGTACAAATAAATGATTGGCACTGTTTGGCACTGCCAATAGAATTTATTTAATTATATGAATTTGGCTCTCCCACAACCATTTATTAGGTGTGCTTTGATATGAATGAGGCAATATTCTATGATTTATATTTTCTACGGTATAATTACACACACACACACACACACACACACACACACACACACACATATATATATATATATATATATATATATATATATAATGCAAATTGAACTTAAACTTGAGTCTATTACGTGACCTTTGTCTTTACCTGAGGGTAAAATGAACAGGTGTGGCAAGTGCACATAATTAACCTGGCAAAGACATTCATGTACTTTTGTCCTGAGTAATAATTCAAGATTCCGAAATAACAGGGTGTGCTTCTATAAGAGTCACTCCACTACAGGGAGCACACGATTATATATATATATATATATATATATATATATATATATATATATAGAGAGAGAGAGAGAGAGAGAGAGAGATTGGTTATAAATTTCTTTAAGTAAATATTACATATTTAAGTTTTTATGAGCACCCCCAGCACCCCACTGAAATGCGTCTATATGTAGATTACTTTCAAAGCATGATATAGTATCAGTGCCAAGTATAAAGACTGTGCCATATTATAATTATTTTATATATATATATATATATATGTGTGTGTGTGTGTGTGTGTGCGCCTGTATCTCTAAGAAAATTGTTGTTCATAGTTGGTGCAGATGAATGAAAGTGCGGACGTGGAAACTTGGCCGAAGGGCCACTGAAGAACCCTTTAGGGGGTTCGAATTCTTTCTGCGTTTGAACCTATAATTTTAGAGGCCACCTCTAACCCTCCAGTAGGGGGAGGTCTGGGCGAAGGAGGACATTAAATAAGTGGGACATTTAAAGAAGAAATCTGCATAAAAATGAGATAAAAAGCGTAGGTGGAGGGAAGGAATTCGGGCATGGGGCATTGGGCATGGAGGGCTTGGGTGGGTAAAGGGGAGGTCAACGGGTGGGCAGGTGGCATGGAAAGCAGGTTCCAACACGATACAATATATATATATATATATATTATAATATTATATATATAATATATATTATATATATATATATATATAAGTATTATTATTTAGTGCGGACATTGTACTTTATATCATGTAAATTCTAACCCTTGAATTTCATTCTGAAAAAAACAAAAAATGTTTTTATTTAACACTTTGGAATATATATATATATATATAATATATATATATATATATATATATATATATATATATGCAGTAAAATCACAGAATAACACGCGATCTTATTAATAAGCAAACAACCACAGGGAAAAAGGAAAAAGAAACACGAAATTTGAAGATGTGAATATATCACGAAAGCGCTCGGATTTCCTGTTTTTTTTTTCCTTTTTCCCTGTGGTTGTTTGCTTATATATATATATATATATATATATATATATATATATAAATAAATGAAATCGCACTTAATTGTTTGGTGTGTGTGTGTGTGTGTGTGTGTGGTGTGTGAGCAGGGTGGTCACTCTACGTGCTTCAAACTCGATGCTGTCAAACCACAACAGAATGCAACCGTCATTATATATTATATTAAATATATCTTTTATATAGTATAAGAATATATAATTTTTTTTATATAAATTTCCGAAAAGAGAATTTATTTTTCATAATTTTTCTCTCCTCTCAAATTATATATCGTAGTCTCCCATTCAAAATTTTAATTACGCTTTTCTTAACATATCATTAATGATAATAAAAATTCCGCTAATTAAATTTATCATTATTTTGTCGCTAATTATTTGCCCGTGTGAAAAGAAATGGCTGTACAGGTTTTCGGGCATTTGCGGGCACAAAGGTTGACGTATCAGAGTTATCATGAATTCACCATATGTCACGTATTATTCAACGACATAAATGAATTCCTTTTTGGGGTCTTTCTTCATAATCGATATATATAAGATACACACATACACACTCACACACACACACACACATACACACGTGTGTGTGTGTGTGTGTGTGTGTGTGTAACCCTCATGTAGAAACCGGTTGTCAGTTATTAATTATTTTCTATGTATTTAAAAAAATATATTATATATATAAACGTACCCGTTGAACGAGCTAATTTTCTACAAGTTTTGATTAATTTAAAACTGAAATTCCTATGACGAGTTTTGGATCTGTTCAACGAGAATTTCAATTGTAATTATACTTTAAATTTTAATGTTGCGCTTTCATTTAAAAGGATTTAAGTCATTCGGGATATTTTTTGTTTGATTTTGTTTCGATGTTGAAAGGTAAAGTCGAGTGTAATGTAATTCTCTCTCTCTCTCTCTCTCTCTCTCTCTCTCTCTCTCTCTCTCTCTCTCTCCAGCTATAAGTTGATAGATAAAATTAGATTTAGAAACGGTTAAATGTTTTCATATTAAACTTTGAAGGTTACCTTTCTAACCACATTACTCGTGCGAAGGAACGTTATTAAAATACTTCGTTACTATTTGCCCAGTTAATTCCTTAAATAGGATATGAAAATAGTTTTAGGGTTAATGTGACAAATAAGTTGTCCGTCTTCTTCTGCAAGAAACCTTTTCTCGTTACCTCACTCCTAGAAGACATTCATTACGGCTCACCGTTATTAAAATGTAACGTACCTCGGATAAAATCGAAGTTCAGTATAATTAAGTTACGTTCGGTTATGGTTAACGGAGTTAAACAAACTTTAATCGGGTTAAATATCTTTGGCAAAGTACTGCCCGGTTAGGTTATACAAATTGTAATTCGCTTCTAATTCGATTGGGTTGGAAACGTTTGTATGAAAATTTAGAATACTTTTCCGGCTACCTTATGTCAATATACACAATTAAACTAATCGACTGGATAAATATGAAAATTTCAAATTGCCGACAAACCGAGTTTTTTATGACCTACTTTGTGTAGAGCAAACCTAAAGAAGTGATACGAAAGTATGATACTCGTGGTTGGAACAGCTGCATTTGCGTTCCCTCGGGGAGAAAACACAAATTAGCGGTGCATCTCACTCCTGTTGAATTATGCACCCGGACCGATATAACTAGGAGTGTCAGCAATGCGAACTAATGACGCATACGCGGAAATTATTTTGAATTTGACTGCTCATTCGAATATGATAACACGAAGCATCGTTGCTTCAATGGTGATGAACTACCTACAAAAGCTTCGTCAGTATGTTAATCCTTTAGGTACTTGGCAATGATGCTACGAGCTGCTCGTATCTTGAAGAGGTATATGAGCCGAGAAATTCTGTAAAAAAGTGAAGCCTTTCTTCTATCTGTTACTTAATCTGTTAACATTTGTGTTTTTTACTGAAGAAATAAACCTGAATTTCAGCATTCAGTTTTATCCTTCAACATATAATTATATAAAATTAAGAGTAATTTATATGTATTTAAACATATTCTCTTTCTACCCCCCCTCTCTCTCTCTCTCTCTCTCTCTCTCTCTCTCTATATATATATATATATATACACCAGCTTTTATTAGGATGGCATAAAAACCGTATGGTATGCGCACATAACTACTTGATAGGATTCACATAATAATATATTAAGTGTCGATTTATAACTCTTTCAAGCAATTAAGTTCATGTTAATATCTCTCATATTTTCACTACCTTTCATATGTGTTTAAAGGAGATTAATCCTGACTCATTACGTTCCAGATTCCAGGAAATACCTGCTCAACTCTGTTTTTACCTGTTAATATTTCATTTCGGATTAACAGTCACTGTGACATGACAGAAATCTTGCTTACAACTTTTACACGGAACTGAAAACAAATGTTCGTATACAGGGTGATTATAAAGTTCTTGCGCAACTTTAAACTTTAATAACTTTTGATGTACACACCATACAAGCAAACTGTAAACGGCGTATGAAAGCATATATTAGTAAGAGTTTTTAACATTTTAACATACTACATTACAAATTTGTAGGCCTCAGTATAACCGCCATCTTTCTCGATACATCGTTCAATCTGAATTTCCAAAGCCCTGGAAATATTCTCCAGTTACTGCCGAGTTTTTTCACGAATTGCATTTGTGATCTTGGCCATAAGTTCATCCGAAGGATGTGGTTTTGATGAGTAAACAATACTTTTAACGTGGTTGCACTAAAAGTAGTCCAATGGGGCCAGGTCAGGTAAACGAGGTGGTCAAACAAATGGTCCACCTCTACCGAGCCATTTGGCTGGGAAGACTTCATTCAAGAACTGTCGCACATTCAAAGCATAGTGGCAGGGAGCACCGTCTTGCTGAAAGGAGGTGCTATCTGAAAGATTTAATCGTCTTAGTTCGGGGATAAAGAAATTCTGCAACATTACAAGGTAACGTTTATCGTTGACTCTTGGCTCTTCAATAAAGACAGGATTACTGATGCATGACTTTCTGAAAGCGCACTAGACAATAATATTTTGGCGAGTCTCTTTCATACTGCCAGACTTCCTGAGGTTTCTCTGTTCCCCAAAATGCGGCAATTATGGCAGATGAACTCGTGGCCAGGATCACAAGTGCAGTTCATGAAATCACTCCTCAGCAACTGGAGAATGTTTTTAGGTCTCTGGGAAATTGGACTGAACGATGTATCGAGAAAGATGGCGATTATTTGTAATGTGGTGTTAAAATTTTTAATAATTACTGTTTTCATACGCCATTTGCAGTTTGTTTCTCTGATGTGTACAGCAAACGTTACTGAGGTTTAAAGTTGCATAAGAACTTTGTAATCACCCTGTATAGTATAATTGGTTGCTATATATATATATATATATATATATATATATATATATATATATATATATATATATATATATATATATATATATACACACACACACACACACTGGCTGTCAAAATTATAATACTGGAAAAATCATTATAGTTTTTACATAATGCAATAGACTTATATATGAAGTTGTAGTGATCTTTCATTTTTTTCTATCTTTAGTAGTTTGTATTTGATCTTACGTTTATGAAATTTATGAATTTTGATTTCTCTTGATGCAGATTCCATTTATTTAGATATTATTATGTATTGAAAAAACTTTCAGCCTTTTTTTTTACATATTTTACGCAGATTAGTTGTCTAACATTGTTTAATCACTGAGAATTATACGTGAAGTTTGTTTTCCCATTGAAAATACTCAACATTTATGAAGCAACCACATTTCTTTTTCAGAAATTAATGATGGCTCCCAGGAAAGAAATTCCTATAGAAACGCATTGAAATAATGGCTCTGCATCGTCTTGGACAATCCCAAAGAGATATTACGCGTAGAATTGGCGTTTCTCAGAATGGAGCGTCCAAAACTATTAAAAGATAAGAGGAGACAGTCAGAAACAAGAAGGGTTGAAGAAGAAAATGAAAGACGACAGTAAAGGAAGATAGATTATTGGTTTGAAAGTTCAAAGAAAGTAGATTCATGACAGCACCTCAACTAGCCGCTGAACAACATTTAACTTGAAAAAAGCGTCTCATGTTCAGCTAAACAAAGATGACTAAGAGAGGCAGGGTTGAATGGTCGTGTAGCTGTTAGAAAACCTTATCTGAGTTATGACAATAAGCAAAAGCGATTGAAGTGGGCAAGAGAACGCCAAAACTTTACGTTAGAGAACTGGAATCAAGTACTCTGAACAGATGAGAGCAAATTTGAAATATTTGACGTTGCATGGTGTCTACAGTACAGTCAAACATGGAAGTGGCAATGCTGGTGATGGGACTGTGGACCTAGTGAAAAACGAAGGAAACCTCAACAAAGAGAGATTCCATTACATATTCTTTCCGGTCATCGTTTGATTAGGAATAACTTCATCTTCCAGCAAGATAATGACCCCCAAACATACAACACTATGTTACCAAAGATATTTGAAAAAAAAATGAAGATGGATCATTAAATATAATGAAGTGACCTCCTCAATCCCCAGATCTAAATCCATTTGAGATTATATGGACAAACTTGACAGAAAGGCAAAATCACGAGGTCCAACTAACTCCACTCAACTTTGCAAATATTTACAAGAAAAGCGGAATAATTTGACACCACAGTATTTGGAGAAATTGCTGAAAAGAATGCTCAAAATATGTCAAACTGCGATAAAGCAGAAAGGAGGATTTTTTGGTGAAAAGACAAGCGCCATGACAAATTATAATTATTTTTGTATTCAGAGAAAAATCGTAACGTAATTTCCATTAGAATGTGCATTTATATAACTCAACTACTTCCAGGAAAAAATAATATATATATATATATATATATATATATATATATATATATATGAAAAATTATTTCACGAAAGTGACACGTGAAAAATATTTATGATGAATAAAACCACGAAGGAAAAAGAAACACAAAAGGGTGCTCAAGCGCTTTCGTCTAATGACATCCTTTTGTGTTTCTTTTTCCTTCGTGGTTTTATTCATCATATATATATATATATATATATATATATATTTTTTATTTTTTTCTGAAAGCAGTTAGGTTATATAAATGTCAGGGATGTAGTAGTTTCCTTGTAATTATTCGCTTAATTATGAAATACTGTCGGTGTGTTTGAGGCGATTTGATGCCGTCATCAGGTGGTCCGATTTGAGGCTCTTGTCCAAATGATGCATGCGTCCGAGGAGATCACTTCATTGGGACCGTGCTCACAACTGCTATTTAAAAGTGTTTAAAAGTTTATTGCTCTCTCTCTCTCTCTCTCTCTCTCTCTCTCTCTCTCTCTCTCTCTCTCTCTCTCATGTACAGTTACTTAAAAGTGTTCGCCAAAAAACTAAAATTCCAAAACTATAATTTAAAGTAAAAAAAAAAATATATTTTTTGCATTTAAATTTGTTGTTTGTGCTGAAAGCGATTACTCAACTGCATAATACACTTATTATGTATGGTAATAAATATGATACATTCACATTATTGTGTGTGTATGTGTGTGTGGGCGTGCGTGTGTATGTGTATGTTCGTGCGTAGGTGTCGGTATACGTGTGCGAATGTGTCGGTATGTCTGTGTATGTATATTTGTGTGTCGGTATGTCTGTGTATGTATATTTGTGTGTCGGTATGTCTGTGTATATATGTGTGTGTGTGCTTGCGTATGCGAATATATGTGTGCCCTTGTGTGGGTGTGTGCTCGCGTATGTGAATATATATATGTGTGTGTGTGTGTGTGTGTGTGTGTGTGTGTGTGTGTGATCGTAAAACTTTTCATATAAAAGATGAGTTTGAAAATACGATGAATTTAGTGTCCCTTTAAAGGGAAAATCAAATTAGAGCGAACTAAAGAATAGCTGCATTTTATTTGGATGATATATAAAATATAATAGCATATATTATATATGTTTCCATATATAATGTATCTATATTTGGTTTCATTATAGAGGTTTCATCCTTCCTACAATTCGGTTCAATAAGGAATAAAATGGAGGTTACGTTTCAGTTCATAATTTAGCCCAAATTACACACTATTTGACGTTAAAATTAACAATAATTACTTCTCAGTTTTAATATATACTCAGGAACTTTTTTTTATGCATATTTTAAATAAAATGGATGGGATAAATACTTGCAGAAACGTAGTATATTATATTAATACATATTTAATATTGACATGATTCAAATATATACATACCGGTGTATATATATATATATATATATATATATATATATATATATATATATATATATGATAGATAAACATACATATATACACGCATACACACATACACACACATATATATATATATATATATATAGTGGTCATCTGTCAGGAGGGTTTGGGTTTGTATATTGAAAAGAAATTAATACTTATTTTATTACATACATAAAAGAAATTAAATTATGGTGGTTATTAACATTATATATTAAAAATAAAATTCAGGAGTTAATAAATAAGATTTAAATTTAAATTTATTAAGTAATTCTGGACTTAAATCACAATATTGATTTTAAATTGAGTGAAATCACTTAATTTAAAATCTTATCTCGAATCGGGACTCCGAAGTCGCATTATCGCAGTTTTATGACGTGATTAATCCATGGATGCTGCTATAACTGGCTATGGGAAACGCAATCAGAGAAAGAGAGAGAGAGAGTGTGTGTGTGTGTGCACACACACACACACATACACACGCACGTGCACACACACACACACACACACACAGCTGTGGCCACCGTATAAACCCGAGACTTTTTCATTTTCAGTTGTAACATTTAACCTTATCAAAATTGGCTTATTGACTCAACCTAACCTACCGTACGTAACCAAAGGTAGGATAAACTAATTTATCCTAACCTAAACTTTATTATATCCCTCTTTTCATAATGTTTAGTGATATTCAATAAAGCAAATTGTCTGAATCTATGGTGACAATGTTAGTGTCGTTACACGCACGTTCGTATCACGATGAACATTGTGTGTATTCTAAAGATTGTAGCGAAGTCATAAGGTGCCGAAGAAAACAAACAAACACACACACACACACACACGCAGTAAAAATATTAAATGATATTTTATATAAAATTACAATTATTGAAAGGTACATTTTAGAAATAAAAATGTATCTTTGTTGAAAATATTAAAAGTGAAAAGAATTTAATGACGAAAAGAGACTCCATCACTTTTATTGCATCTGACATCCACTTATATTCTTTATATCAAAGCAATTCTAATTGACCCCAATTAACCCGCCATTACGCCTCACTTACGAGTATGCTAATACCTTATCTCCTCCCTCCGTGCACCCACTGGGTATAACGCGAAGCGGACGGGGGTGGGAATTCGAAGCGTGTCGTATTAAATGTCTGAAATAAATTCTATAAAATTCTTACGAAGGTTAAAATGTAAGTGTGTTGTATAGTTTTAGTAAAATGGCTACTATCGATTTGGCATAATGTAGAAGTTAAAATACCAAACTTGGGTTTGGCACTTAAAATAACCGGTTAGGTTTAGCATAATACTTCCATTCATTTAGTTTCCTTATTGCGTTGTTCGAAGTAGATTATTGTGTTATTACCGATTTTAACAGGTAAAAATGTTTATACACACTACGTTGCTTCAAATGAGTTCAGCTGTTTTCTAGAGTTTAACGTCATATCAATTCGGAAAATGTATTACAAACAAACACATACACACAGACTCTCTCTCTCTCTCTCTCTCTCTCTCTCTCTCTCTCTATATATATATATATATATATATATGCGGCGAAATCCATTGTTTTGATTCAGTGTTGAGATGTTTCACGCAGGAAAAGAAAAACAGGAATAGCTGAGCCTGCTTTCCTTTTCCTGCATATTTCCTACATATATATATATATATATATATATATAGAGAGAGAGAGAGAGAGAGAGAGAGAGAGAGAGAGAGCATAACTAAAAAAAATGTAAGAGAACTAGGATCGGTGTTAGCATTGAATATTGTTTTAAAAACAAGTTAAATGGCAGACAGCATGTGCAAAACCTGTTCAGTGGAGGAGAAGTATTTTGTTGAATCTAAGTGATGACTCGTTTCAACAAAAAGGACAACAAACATGACCAGAAAATAAAAAAATATAAATGTAGCACAATTTAAAGACCTGAGAATCATCGCAAAATCGATATATATATATATATATAATATATTATATATATATATATATATAATATATATATATATATATAATATATATATAATATATATATAATATATATATATATATATATAATATATATATATATAGCAAAATCGATACTATAATATGTCGCAATACTGCGCAGCGAATATGCGCATTTTGGTCGTAAATAATTAACTGCGTGTCACCATATAATTATACGCGATGCCACAAACTTGTCCATATACCCCGCAGCATCCCTCTTAATCATAAACATAAACTCTTGAAACACGATAGCTCCTGGCCCTAACCTAGCGTGGAGCAGATTCGAGCTGTTACGCTGTACATTTTAATAACAATAATAAAAAAAGTATATCCGAAATGAAATCCTTAAAATTATATAAGTTGAATATTGCGTGATTTTCGTCCCTCTTCGAATGTGAAATGTTTCTCCAAACCTTCTTATCAGGTAGAGTTTAATTCGGACAGATAAGCGAAAAACAACTCGGTTCGAGATAAACAAAATATAGTCTTTTGTTTTCCATGCGAAAAGACATTTGTATATTTTTTTTTATGTGATGTAGTGAGCGCTTATAGCTTCTTATAAATATGTATGGAGATGGCGTGGCTAATTCATATATCAAAGTTTTTTATTTTTGTTTGCATTAAAATAAGAAATAAATTGATTATTATATTAAGTTTAATTATTTAACTCGAAATATTTTTTCTTCTACTAATACTTCTGTCGCGGGGACTTTATCTATTGTACGATATTTGCCGGGAATGATAACTAAGGACTCGGGAAATTCTTGATGGCCCCAATGACCCAGTCAGTCGGTTGTTGCAGGATGCATTGAGTCCGATATTTGCAAATAGAGTTAACTTTCTTTCTTATGCGTATATTCCAGGATGGAACAAAATACCGGGAATTCTTACGAAGGTTAAAATGTGTGTTGTATAGTTTTAGTAAAATGGCTACTATCGATTTGGCATAATGTAGAAGTTAAAATATCAAACTTGGGTTTGGCACTTAAAATAACCGGTTAGGTTTAGCATAATACTTCCATTCCATTAAATTAAGTCCATTGAAGTGATGACTACAAAGCAACAAATTAATTGCAATGAAGTGGAAAAGTTTTCTTTTCTCAGTTAAAATGACAAAACTGAACAGTTTGGTGATATAAAGTGGACGTTATTTTTTTCACTCTTTCTTTTGGTACACGAAGAACAGTTATAGCATATTCTTTATAAAATACAGAGGATACAGAGTGAGGTACATTCAATAACATTAATCGGAATTAATTTACATTCATTTCTTCATAGATTTCACAATAAGTTAATGTAGGAGCACAATATCTTTGCGGGCGAGAGAGTGTCCCTCGAGTTTTACAGAGTTTCATGAGCAGCTGCTTAAGGGGTGACCTTGGCGGAGGGCTGCCGGATAAGCGAGAACAGGGCCACCTGCGCCGGAGTGGCCTTGTTTGAAGAGCACAGAATCGTAAGAACAGATCACCGGCGCCCGAAGGGCGATCTTGGCCTGAGGCCCAAAGGATTGACAAGAACCTCGAACGAGTCTTTGCTCGAGGCTAAATAATCTCGGTAGGCGGGGATTTTACAGTTGAAGAATACCCTTTCTTGGGCGGTCCTTTCCATTATATGCCTATGACATAACAATCTGCCGAATAGGTTGGAGCGATGTGATAAATCTGAACTTTAATTGGTAGGAACTTGCATGGAAATTAACCAATCAGAGCACAAGTAAGGTGGTGGAGCTTTGACGTTTGAAAAGAACCATTGTGGAGTAGAGAAAATATAAACAGAGAGACCGTCCAAAAATTAATGAGGAATAGACTTGGTTCAACGAAGTGATAAATGATATTATAAAATATGCGTTTGTTTCGAACTGTAAAGTTACGATGTCAGCCATAAATTAGGGAGGGCATGATTTATGGGATGAGTGGTCACCGCAATCAGTGTTGGCCACACGAAAGTGAAAATCGGCAAGCATTCAGAATTTTTTAAAATTTATTTAGGCTATATGAGGAAAAATATATTCATTATGACGAATTAATTGGGCACAGGGAATTTTATGACCACTGTGACACTTCTTTCTGATAAAATATCTTCTCTTCAGGATTTCATTAATGACAATCGCCATGTTCGCAATACTTTAGGGACGAGGTGTAGCTCTGAATACACGAAAGGCCTTGGAATCGTTTTTCTTTTTCTTTGTGGGTTTGCATCATTCATTCATTTCACGTGTTTAATTGTGAAATTCATCCCATATATATTAATATATATATATATATATATATATATATATATATATATATATATATATATATATATATACCTTGTGGCCCTCGAACTTTGTAGACGTCCCGTGCGTCGGTCTCTCTCCACACGGAGGTCAAACTGGGGCCCACCTCTAGAATTAGTCTGATGTAGGAGAGAGTTGCTGGCTTGAGCTCTCCATCTCACGTAACTAGGCACATTCGGCTCATCCAGGACGGTCCTGAATTAGCGGTCTAGTCTTCTTTTGAAGACTTCTACTTTGATATCAGTGGTGTTTCTTATTTCTTTGGGTAGCTAGTTAAATGGTCTTGGCGGCCCTCTGACAATCAAGTTATTTTCTTTCAGAGCTGAGGATGTCCCTCGCCTGGACCTTGTTTGGGAGCACTGCACATTCTACTTTCCTATTTTCCAGTGTGTTTGGATGGCTACCTTTTTCAGTTTGAGGTCAGGCACTAACTTTTTTATTATTTTCCAGGTGTATGTATATTATGGTATATCGCTCTCTTCTTCTTTCCAACAAATATAGATTTAATGTACGAAGCCCTTCTCAGTAATTGAGTTCTTTGCAGTCATCGTTCTTGTCCTTGAAATTTCCTTCAGTTTCTTCTAGTTTATTATTATTTTTTCGCAGATGATACAACTGTCTCTTTTTCTTGCAAAGATGTTAATACAGCTAAGAATATATTTAATTCAGAATTCATCAGCGTAATGAAATGGTTGACCACCAATAAACTCTTCCTAAATACCAGTAAAACAAATTTAATGATATTTACTAATAAAAAAAATTTATATCTTGATGAACTTAATGTTAATGAAATTGTTATAAAGGAGTGTACTGTAATAAAATTTCTTGGTGTAATGCTAGCTAAGAATTTGCAATGGAGTGATCATGTAAATTATATCGCGAAAAAGATTTCAAGGAGCGTTGCTATAATGTTTAAACTTAGAAATGTAGTCCCTAAACAAGTTTTGTTGACTCTTCATCATACTCTTGTTCTTCCTTATATAACGTTAACGTACTGCATCCTTATTTGGGGAAACTCCACTAACAACGCATTAAATGGTATCTTTGTCATCCAAAATGGAGCAATAAAGTTATTATTTGATGCTGATTTCCTTGCTCACTCTAGTGCATTATTTAAAGAGCTAAACCTACTAAAGCTCAATGATCAGTCAATGTGATCAGTCTTTCCTTGTGAACAGACGTGTTTTATCGAGTGTCAAGTGTTATCAATTGAATAAATGGTTTTCGTTGAAGTGTTTTAAAAAAAAAAGTGTTCCGTGCATTCTTAACTAAATTACTTCGTGCTACTAATCATTCATTAACGAATATATTTCATTTATTGACGTTATTCAGTACTATATTATTTGATCAAACCAAGGCTACTGCACGTGGCTTGCCTGTTTGTTTTTCAAATCAATCAGAAAACGTGCAGTCATAAGGTTCATTTTTCCGTGCTTCGAGAGGTCAGGTAGTGTGTCGTCAGAAACCGTGTGAAAAAAAGGAAAAAATCGGGTCGAATCGCGGGCAGATAAGTGTTATAAATACTCTTCTTTTACAGATCTTCTGTCGGTAGCTTAATTCTATATTAATTTAGTATAAATTTGTGTTACAAGAACCTGTTTCTGCGTTTCAAGAACGCGGTAGACCTACGTTGTAATTTATTAATTTCCAAACGCTCGTTTTTTGTTTTTGTTTTTTTGTTGTTCGACTAATTAAAAGCATGGCACCCCCGTCAAGTACTTGCATTCGCTGTGAAGGGAAATTTGCTGCTTACGCGTTTACAATGGCTAATAATAATGAACAGTTAGTTTGCAGGTGGTGCTCAAGCATGGAAGCGCTGAGGAACGAGTTAGAACGTGAGAGGGAGGGCAGGGTGAGACTTGAAGAAAGCGTGATGCTCCTGACGGCAAAATTAGAATCCCTTGAGACTCCAGTTACGACCCCTCCTGCCTCAGTTTCTACTAATAATATAAATAGTACTAATAGCACTCTCTCTTCCCCTAGTTCCCAACCATTCGTTCGAGTGCGAAATGGAGCCCCATTGAGAAAAGCAAAGACCTGTCTACCAGTAATAACAAGCAATAAGTTTTCTGTTTTAGGTTTCGAAGATGCTGATGAACCGGAAATACGACTCGTTGGCGATTCCATTGTTTGAGGGCAGCTCGAGGAATTCTGTGGGAGAAACCCTCGTCGTAGGCGCCGTTACTGCTACCCTGGTGCAAGGGTGGAGGATATAACTAATAGTGTTGACCATTTTACAGACGGTACCACCGAGGACACAACGTATGTTATTCATGTCGGTACTAATAACGTTTTAAATTCTAGATCGGAAGAACTGCTGGCTAGGTATAGAGACTTATTAGAGCGACTAAAGGAGAAAACTAATAAGATTGTTTTAACAGGTATACTTCCTCGAATTATCCAACGAAGCGATTTCTACAGCAAGGCGACCTATATTAACAATAACCTAAAGTCTCTTTGCCAACAGGAAGGAGTGCATTTTGCAAATTTTTGGAACAGTTTCTACGACAGGAGGGACTTGTTCCTCGAAGATGGACTTCATTTTAATGACGTTGGAGCTGCGCGTTTAGGAAGACTATTTCATAATACTGTCTCTTCTTTTCATGCTGCCGCAACCCGAACGTTCCCAGCGTAAATTCCACAAATTTCCCATGCGCTCGCGAAGGTGTCGCAATTACAAACAATTTGAAGGTTCTATCTTTAAATGCTCGTAGCCTACGAAATAAAATAAACGAATTTTTTTCTTTAATTGCTTGTAAAGACTATGATTTAATTGCGATAAATGAATCGTGGCTTAGCACTGAAACACGTGACTTTGTAGGGGAGTATCAAATTAAAGGTTATAGACTTTTTGTTAAAAACAGAATAGGTAGGCGAGGAGGCGGTGTTATGTTGTATATCAAAGATAATATTGCGAACGTTATAGAAGTAAAGCACTCAATTCCAGAACCGATAGATTCGACTATAGCAGAACTTAAATTGAACGATTTCAAACTTCTTGTTGCGGTTATATATAGGCCCCCTAATCAAACAGCTGATACGGATGAAGCGTTATATCATGAACTAACGAGAATAATCGGTAGTGAGCAGGCTTTAGTTATGGGTGACTTTAATTGCGCCAACGTGAATTACGATACAATGCAGGGAGACGCGGAAGGTAATCGTTTAGTTAATTTTCTCGAGGATAGCTTTCTTATTCAAAAGGTTGGGCAACCTACGAGGTTGGACAGTATTTTAGATTTAGTAATAACTACGGATGATAGGCTAATTACTGATCTTCAAGTAATAGAACCGTTAAGCAATAGCGATAACAATATGGTAGAGTTTGTCCTCTCAGTAAGTCACTCAAAACCAACTAACTCGACTAAAATTCCTAACTTCCAGCACGCAGACTTTAGTAAATTTCGAAATAAATTTTCACACGTCAATTGGGAAAACGTAATGGGGAACTCCAACGCAAAACTAATGTGGGAATTGTTCGAAACGGTATTTAGGACTATAGGACTATAAATGAAGAATGTGTACCGTACAAAATTAAGCGTGCGAAAGTAAACAACAAGCCCTTGTGGTTTACTTCTAGAGTAGGAGACATTATAAAGAGTAGAGATAGGGCTTATAAGCTATATAAGTGCGATAAAGATAATCTGTTGTTACGAAACAACTACATATCTTTAAGGCGTGAAGCGAAAAGTGTAATAAAAAAGTCCAAGCGCGAATTTGAAATCTCCATAGCTCGTGACGGTAAAGAAAACCCCAAGCGATTCTTTCAATACGTCAATAATAGAAATCCAGTAAAAAGTGTATTGGGGCCTTTGAAAAATGTAAACGGAGATCTAGTTTCTGAAAACAAGGAAATGGCTACCTTGCTAAACGAATTTTTTACGTCAGTTTTTACTATAGAAGATCTAACGAATATCCCTACGGTCATAGACATAATACCTTTTGATAATGGTAATATTTTGGATAATATCGTGGTTAGTGAAGCGGAGGTAATGCGCTATATTGATAAAATGAAAACGCGTAAATCACCGGGGCCGGATTCTATATATCCCATACAACTAAAAGAATTAAAAGATAGCATTGTTGTGCCGCTAACAAAGATTTTTAATGCGTCTATTTCTGAGGGGTGCGTACCAGATAATTTCAAATTAGCAAACGTAACACCTATCTTTAAGAAAGGCGATAAAGGTGTGGCGGGAAATTATAGGCCAATCAGTTTAACGTCTGTTGTAGGTAAGCTACTGGAATCAATAATTAGGGATCGTATAGTCGAACACTTAGAAGTGCATAAACTAGTTAGAAATACGCAGCACGGTTTTAGGCGAAACAAATCTTGCTTAACTAATCTTTTAGAATTTTTCCAAAGCGTGGTTGACGTTTACGATAGACATAGGGCGGTTGATGTAGTGTATTTAGATTTTCAAAAAGCGTTTGACACCGTGCCGCACAAAAGACTCATTGAAAAAACTAAGGCTCATGGAATCAGGGGTGTAGTAATAAATTGGCTAGAAGAGTGGTTGCGAGGTAGGAAACAGAGGGTGGTCGTTGATGGAGTGGAGTCGTGTTGGGCTAATGTAGCGAGTGGCGTTCCTCAGGGTTCTGTATTGGGCCCCTTGCTTTTTCTTATATATATTAACGATTTAGATGTCGGCCTAGTCAGCACAGTTTCGAAGTTTGCGGATGACACGAAGCTGGGTGGTAGGGCGATTAATGACGAAGATAGAGGTAAAATCCAGGAAGATCTGAATAAAATCGTTGATTGGTCAGTCACATGGCAAATGAGATTTAACGTTGATAAGTGCAAAATTTTGCATATAGGTTCGCGTAACGGTAATTTTGCGTATAGTATGTCAGGAAAAGATTTAGGAGTTATAGTCACTGGTGATTTAAAATTAGCGAAACAAAGTACAGCAGCGGTCAATAAGGCGAACAAAGTGTTAGGTTTTATAGCTCGAAATTTTGAGTACAAATCGCGCGATATTATAGTTCCTCTTTATAAATCATAGTTAGACCCATTAGTTAGACCCCATTTGGAGTACGCGGTCCAATTTTGGAATCCGCATATGCGCAAAGATATAGACAAAATCGAAAGAGTTCAAAGACGAGCAACTAAGATGATTCCGTCGCTTAGGTCAAAGTCGTACGAGGATAGGCTTAAGGAGTTAAAATTGACAACACTCGAGACTAGGAGGTTAAGGGGTGATCTAATCCAGGTTTTCAAAATTATGAATGGGTTCGATAACGTAGATAGAGATAGCTTTTTCGAAATATCTCAATATAATAGGACTAGAAATAACGGGTGTAAGTTGACAAGTAGAAGGTTCGAGACAGCAGTTGCAAAAACTTTTTTACGCATAGAATAGTAAATAGCTGGAATAGTTTGCCGGTAGAAGTAATTAGTAGCACGTCTATAAACATGTTTAAAAATCGATTAGACGCATATGTTGATAGATGGGTATAGTTTAAGGTAGTAAAATTAAGGCTTTGTGGTAGATCCCACAGCTCAACACAAGTGTTGTGGGATATAGGGAGGCAGCGTCTTGGGTTAGGGGATACTCTCTGTCCTTACACACCCCATTTAAAGAGATTCCTCTGCCGAGCGGTGCCCCCATAGTACTGTGAGGTATTGAAAAACTCATGATCTTCACTTGCCCCACAAACACCTTTAAATGGGAGACCCAAAATGGGTGCACACACATTTCTACATTACTGTACAGTCTTTACAGCCACACCTACACTTTTCCTCCTAAGTATATATTGTAATGTATATGTAAATTTGACTTGGTCCGCAATCGATATGGACCGTGACTTATTTTTGTTGGCAAGGTACTAGTATGATGGATACCGTAATGAAATTGACTGGATTCTTTGGATCTGATATATTTGCATGTCGGTTATAAATAGATATAGAGTGTAACATATTTGTGGATAGTAGTCTATTATGACTTGATCCTCTGGATCCAGAGATTCTATCTTTAGTTTTAAATCGATAATTAATTAGTTTTAAATCGATAATTAATTAGTTTAGTGATAATTTTGTGCAAAAATGGTCGTTGCCAATGTACAGGCAGTTTTTACATAAATTTCTTATTTCTTGTGGTTCGGAACCCACGTAAATTGTAGGTCCCCTCCGCCACCACGAGGACATACACAATTACGAACACAGTTAGGTAGACCACATGAGTGGATCCTAGGGTCTTTGTTGGTCTGTAACATTATAACATTATACAGTATAACCAAACTGGCACATTTTATTTTTATTTACAAGTGTGAGAACAAAATCATTAATTTGCAATGGGTAAATAGATATTTTGTAACTCATCAAGAAATCCACTCGTATCAGACCAGAAATAGATCAAAGCTTGTTATACCTCAATTTAGATTGTCTTCATCTCAAAAACTACCCATTTTCATTGGATTGAAACTACGGAATGACTTAAATGCCGATATAAAAAATATTGTGAATGTAAATTTGTTTAAAACCAAATTGAAATCCCGATTAATAATAGCATACTAACAAAAATCTAGGATTAATGTCCATTACTATTGTTTACTAATTATTAATTTCTCGTGTATAATCTAGTATTAAAAACACATTTCTTGGGATTGTTCAGTTCTTCTCTCATGTATAATATTGGTTTCTTTGTATGGTATTGGTATAGTGCCTTCAATGGTGACCTTGCATGTGTCATGTCAGTAGTGATAATTTAAGATTAATACATGTTTTAACCATTAATAATACTTATTTACTTATTTATTTATTTATTATTAATTAATAATAACTAGATATTTATTTTTAATAAGAGCCCAGTAAAGCCTAAAGCTTAAGGGCTAAATTAAATAAAATAAATAGTCGAGCTTCACAATTTTTCATGTCATTGTAAATTGTAAAACGAATGTACTTATTTTATTATTAATAAAGGTTATTCAATTCAATTGAATTCTCTTTTATATGGGGTGTCAAGACTAAACCGTATTCAAGTTTTGGTTTGATCAATGTTTTCAGCAGAGAAATTATTACTTTCTTGACCCTTATTTTAAAGGTTCTCAATAATCGTCTCGTAACTTTTTTTGCTTTGTTTATCGCTATCTGATTTTGTGTCTCAAATTTCGCATTATCAGTCATTATAACTCCTAAATATTTTGTATTCGTGCTTCTCTGAATTTCCTGCCTATCTGAGGCATAATATTCTATCTTTTATTTCTTCATTTCTTCCATATATCAAAAGCCAAAAATTTCTGCGTTAAATTTCATGTCATTATTGTCTTTTAACCATTTGTATATTCTGCTCGTGTCCGGCTGTAGGGCCTTCACCTCTTTTGCATTTCTGATTTTTCTGCTGAATTTTGTATCGTCAGCAAAGGATGTTACCATACTGTTGTTAGTTACATCAGTGGGAGGAGTACACTGTCTTCTCACCGGTGCGGGGTCCTCACTCAATTAGCCCAGAAAACACGACTATTGATCTTGATGGCCACTTCTTCCATGTTGCGCGGGTGTTTTATGTGTGCACCTGTCTGTTGTTGTACGGTAAGTGTGTGAGTCAGTAAAGAGCCTAATACTTGTAACTGCGTGGTTCGTTTCTGGGTATGATGGCAAATGTATCCTTTGGCATGAAGTTGTTCCTGAATACAGTAAAGGAAAGAGAATCAATCGTGTTTGCAGAATGAGGTGAATCGCAACTGCAGTGGATCGCAACGGATTTGGAAGCATACTCTAATCACACGTACATCGTTCACATAATAACGTTCACACTCATTCGATATATTGTACGGATTCTTTTCATTGAAGCTGTTGTAATAACGATCAAAGTCTTCTCCTCACTCGCACTCATACTGCCATAGTTAAAGTATGTAGTTTAAAGTGTCACGAGTGAGGAAAATGTAAGAGAAATATCCTTTTGAAACCTCGGCATCCACCCCATCACCTTGTGTAGCTTAGCTAACTTACAAGGTGTAACCAACAATGTGTTTTGAACTGAACATTGTCCCTTATCTGCATTTGTATGAGCTTATTACCACTTTTCAAGGAGTCACCCGTAAACATTGATGAGTTCCTATGTTCAAGCAGTTCCTTATGAAGAAACTATGTATACGCTCAAACATACACATTCATTTTTTTTAACTGATCGGCTAGGATGATTATATAATCCACAAAAAACTTCACGGGTGATTCTGTCTTAGCCGTCTTAAAAATATTGGTACGTTTATCACATTTGCGACACTCGTCACACTCAACATTCGTCACAGAGGGTTTGGCTCACGAGTAAATGAGGGATAACTTCTTTCGTTTCAGGATTAATATAGGTTTCTGTGTTGTAGTATACAGTAATATACGATTTACTTTTGGGTTTGGCATCTTTCATATAACAAACATGCTTCACCCCATCCGCCTTATATTTCTCATTACATGTAGGGCTGTTGGGATTGTAAAATTGGAGTTTAATTAATACGATTTATGATAAGAATTTTGGTGACATAAATAAAAACATAAGTTAGTTTGCATATAAATCCTTGTAAGCCTAAAATGTATTTGGAAAAACACGTATATGGTTACGTGGCTTCTGGCACGAGAACATCCAGAGAAGTCTAAACACGTTCATACGTGTTTAGGAACATTTTAATGTTCCACCAATTAGAAATCAGTTTAACAGTCACGTGATATAATGCCTTTGTCGTCCAAACATGTTATTAAAAACATTAGTTTTCGGACAGTATCGATTATATGTAATAAAAGGATTTAATACGGTTAAATAGGCTAAACAAACTAGTTAAATAATATAAAATGATTAGAAAACTGTAAACATTATTAAACTGATGTATTAATTAGTGTTTTTAAGTTTTAGGTTCAGTAAAAAAGAACGTAAAATTGTTTTTCCGAGTGCTAAATGAAAACCCAAGATCTGATGGGGAAAAAGGAGACTGCAGCGCAAATGACAGAAGAGTCAGCAGTCAGTCAGTGGAGACGAGCTAGTCGCAGAGAGATGTTGTACAGCAGTCCTTCAGAAATCCTTGTTATTTTACTTTAATGTCCACTCGTACCCGTGGGAAATGGGGCCCACTTTAAGATGAACTATTGAAGATGAACTATTGAAAGGAAAATTTCCTTCAGGCTCTAGGGTTACTCTTGTTCCCACGCTAGGCCATGTTCATAATTTCCTTAGGCCTACTTGAATTCCGATGAAAACCTATTCCCCTTTATTAATTGTATAACGTAAGTTTAATTTAATATAATCTGTGTAAGAGCATAAGATTAAAAGTATAAAATCAACCGTGTTTCATAATAAAACTGTAAATTTATATTTGTGATTTATAGGTAAAAACTTGGGTGATTTTCTAACAATTTAAGGTAAATTTTGAAATATTACAACGATAAACAATACAATGGTAGTTGCTTAGTTGAAGTTTCAAGTGGAAAACTAATAGGAAGAAAGGCCACTGGGATCACGTTAACACATTAAGTGAAAAATTCTTGTCGTCACACCCACCCACGAACGGAGCAACGAGTGAATAGATCATTTTCAATAAGACGGGAATCACCCTGGGAGAAATTGGGAATCCAAGAGGTCATTGAATTTCATCGAATCTATGTTTGAACTCACCGCTCTCATTCATCGTATGAAACATTCCACATTCACAAATCTTTAACTTTCCGCACGTACTGATCGTCTTATGGAGATTAAAACATTCATTATTGAAAACATCCGTTTGCATTCATTACAATCTCTCTTCTCATCTTCTACCACGCGGCTTACGTATCTGGGCTTTTACACTGAGCGCAGATCATATGATACTCTGTTCAATGCTTTGGCAAATCGTTTGTAAACTCAAGGCACCGCTTACACAAATCGTCATGACGTCCATACTTACGACTTCTGTCATAGTTAACGTAAAGCGATCTAATGTGTCTTATAGGAAGGTAGGTTACACCTACCAAACCTAAAATGAGCAGAGGCCTTGTTCGATCTGTCACACGACTCTTGAAAACAAATGTTGTTGTATCATGCTCATCCAAACCAAACATAACTATTTGTACTCTCATCTGTTGTTTCACCTTCACCAGCTATTCAGGACCCACATTACATTCAAAATTAAAACCACAAGATGTAGCTAGTTTTTGCGCGTGGTCTGTAACCGTAGCTGGCCGAATGTTTTTGGATGCCATGTTTAGAACACTGATCATATAAGCTAAATCACAACCATAGAACAGCATCCACAACCGTTGTTTGTGTGCTGTCTGTAAATTTTATCGGAGTTAAAGTTTAAAGTGTAGGGTGTAGTGTCATGTCCCTCAACACGGAAGACGTTGTCATTCTCGATCGTGAAATTCGTCAGATTGAATTCTGAATCAATCTGCATTGAGTTCGCAATACGTGAGAGGATGTAATCAATATCCTACGCAACCGGACGTCTGTAGGTATAACTACCCAGAACAGATCACCGTCTTCATCATTAGGTTCAAATCAAGCGCCAACCTCATCCGTGCCTCCCGGCACGGAGGATGTGGAAAGTTGAGGTGACACGGAACCATTTAAGTTCTCTCATGCGTGTGGGTTTGGTAACGAAGAGTTTGGTGTTAGTGGTGACATCATGTCCTCAAAGTTGTACGAATCGAATCTTGGACCTGATGTGGAAGGCTTTACGGAATCCACCACTAACGTACGCTTAACTCCTGTGGAGGTGGAAGATTCCTGACTGGTTCTGCGAATCCGTCTTCCTACATCCGAATCGGAGGGTTTCAGACCGGTTCCCACGATGCCGTCCACCATCAGCCGACAAAGTTGAAGGTTTCTGTGAGGCATTTCGAGTTGGGGTACCATTCATTATTCTGGAAAAGAAGAACAAGAAAAGATTAGTGAATATAAGGAGTGACTTTTCCCAAATCTTTATATTTGTTAAAAACATTGCTTAAGACCTTGTCAAAACTGTGTTAAAGAAAAAAGGTATTGTACAAAAGGGTGGATCATTCCTACCTGTCCTATTTTCAGTTTTAGCCCCTTTATTATCTAGTTTTATATAATAAAGGTTGTAGTAGTGCCTCACGAAGGATACGCTTCACTACAAAATACAAAGAAGCATGAAACATCTCTAAACCCATTAAAAACAGACTTAAAAGAATGGAATTGATAAATATATTAAATAAGCAATTACATCTTGATAAGAAAAGAATTTTATACCAGCTCTTCAGAGGTTTCTTCAAAAGTATGAAGACTATAAGAAACCTATGGAGCTACTCGTAGTTATCAAGCATATATACAATATATACTGTGCATATTGAGACGAGAGCCTATCATCCTCAAGAGAATGGTGGAAACTCTTACCACCTCAAACAAGCGCTAAGTCTAAGTCTTCCTAATACATTGAGGAGCAAAGGCTTAAATCTTTGTTAGTCTATTGAGTAGTGAATAGTGATCCAATTATAATTATACAATGGTCTGACGCAAGTGAAGTTATCGCTGTAGGTTCAATGGTACAGGGTTCGAATATTATTAATATTATCCATGATTTGGCGAAAAAGTGGTAAAAACCACTCCTACCAGGTTGGGAACATTAAAACAAGGTTACAGCAGATGAACATTCCAAATATATTGGTTGATAACCAAAATAGAATAAAAGTTATGGAACAGGCAAGTTGAACCCCACACTCGAGTACCCTTCCAATAGGTACAGTTGCGCTCATTAATCGGAGGACACTCTTGATAACAGATAGCGACACCTGGCATATATTTGTTGTGTGTATTACAAACAGTTGTAACATTTTATGAATAAATCTGGGATTTAGCACTGATTGGTTGGTTGACTCATTGCCAAATGTCTTTAGAACACAATTATTTCTATTCATCACTGGTTTACATATTACTAAGGAAACATAAATGAATAATTAAATATAAATTCAAGAAGGGGATATATATTAACAATGAAGTGAATAAAAACTGGTCTTGTAAAAACTAAAGGAAAAAACTTTCGGATGTGATGACAGTATTCATGGTGTTGGCAAGTCTGTCATCCTGAACTGAAGTTTCAATGTATAAAAACAGAGCCGTTGGTAGGCATTATTGCGCCCTAAGCAAATTTTAAATTGATTTATTTATTTATTTACATTTACTATTAAACATAGATTCAGATATTATTTTGTGTTATAACAAAGACAGAACAAAAACCTTATATATATATATATATATATATATATATATATATATATATACACACACACACACACACACACACACACACGGTTTATAAATTTAAAAAAACAATGTTTTGATGCATGATAAATTTTAATAACATTATAAAATTACCAGATTGATGGGTATCTGTAGGTTTCATACGTCACTGCATAGAAAATCTTTCAATTGGCAAATGGACGACAGCTGAATGGATACTCCTGGTATGGCATTGTTATATCCAGAGGAAATGCTATTTCTAGATCAGCAACACTGATATAGTAATAAACAGTCAGTGAGAGAAATATTATTTAGAAAAGAAGAATGTTTTGTACTGAGGCCGTATCATAACTGCATATAATTGTTTTGTATTAATAAGTTCCATGTTACAATTTAAGTGTTGAACCACTGCAGCTGTGACTCTTGGCGGTTTCTCACGTCAAAGGAGAAAATTACAGAAAATAAAACTATTACAGTGATTCATAACAATAAACATAGAGCCATTTAAACGATGATATTTGACAATTTTGCAAAGGTGTTACACATTCATAATTACCATTGTATTTGAGAGATATTTTATACATGAACACAACAAATTTAATATCTTGTCCAGCCATCGTTGTTGTCTATGACTTCCTGCAGTCCATGTGGTACAGAAGCATATTTAATACGCAGCCATGCTATCTAAAAAAGAGGCCATTCACATATTACTCCCTGAAAAGCAGTGACTCACTTGAACTGAAAGCAGAATTCCTGAAAATGCGGCAAGATCTTATTCTGAAGTTTGAGTTTGCAGAGAAAAAATCGAAACATTTTGGGCAAAAGTGGATGGGGAGTATCCTTTGCTTGCTGAAGAGGCAAAGAAAGTGCTGGTGCCTTTTGCGACAAGTTATCGTTGTGAAGCAGACTTTTCAGCAATGATGCTCATAAAGAACAAACTGCGAAATCGGTTGCACAATGAAGGCGATTTACGCTGCCTCTTGAGCAAAACTGAACCCAGAATTCAGGCGTTAGTTCAGCAGAAACAGTTGCATCCCTCGCACTGGACTAGTAGTTGGGGGTAATTTCCATTTAGCGATTAACCAAAAGGGGTAATCACAAAAAGAGTTTGGGAACCGCTGGTGTAGCAGCTTAATGACCATTTTCCAAATTGTTTCCGCATTCCAACAACTCCACCTGACTTTTAACATATCACGTGACACCACATAACGTGATCACAGAGGTGTCAACAGGTTTGGTGACTGAGAATAAGCTCACACTATTCCTGAATCTCATCGAAGCAACTGCAACTACTCTGCAGAATGGATTATCATCACCAAAAAATTACTGAAAGGGGAAGAATCATCGGCATGAAGGAGAGCGGGCTGTCTCCAACGCAAATTGCAAGAGAACTTGGAATTTCTACGAACACTGTTTAGATGTACAGGGTGTTTCACAACCGGTCTACCATACTTTAGGGGGTGATTTGGGGGGGGTGATATCGAGTAAAAAAGTTAATACAACATCGGTGCTATTTTCAACCGTTGCGGAGCTACGGACGTTTTAAGGTGCACGGAAAAAAATAAAGGATCACCTGAAGATCAGGACCCCCAGCCTTCGTTAGTTAGCCTTATAAGGCTGTACGCCCTTGACGATTGGTTAGGTTAAGTCGTGATATTTTCGTTAGTTAGCTTTATAAGGCTAACTAAAGAAGGTTGGGGGCCCTGATCTTCAGGTGATCAAAAATAAACGAGAGTATTAATCTGATGTATTTATTGCTACATTTTATGAGATACACCTTATAAATATTCAAAATGTCCACCTCGGTTTTCAATACACAGCCTTGCTCGTTCCAAACAAAAGTCCACTGCCCATTGAATCATTTCGGGGTGTTCTCGTATCTAAGCAGCGGCATCCATAATCCGACACAAGAGTTCCTCTCTCGTTTGTACTTTGGTCTTGTAGATCATCTCTTTCATAAAGCCCCATAAAAAGAAATCTAACGGGATTAGGTCCGGAGATCTCGGGGGCCACGATATTGGACCAGTACGACGAATTCAACGATTCCCGTACCACTGATTCAAGTAATCCGTAACATGACGACCAAAATGTGGTGGTGCTCCATCGTGCTGAAAGAATATCTTGCGCCTTGTCTCCAAGGGAACGTCCTCCATCAAAAGCGGCAATTCGTTCGTCACGAAATTCAGATAAATATCAGCAGTTATTCGTTGTTCCAAAACGAACGGTCCAATCAGCTGATCTCTAATTACACCGCACCAAACATTCACTGAGAATTGATGTTGAAAGTTTCCTTCAACGATACCATGGGGATTATCGACGGACTACAAATGGGAGTTTCATCTATTGTTAATTCCATCCCGAATGAATTGTGCTTCATCACTAAACAGTATGCGATTAAGAATTTGGTGGTGCATAACCATCCACTGGCAAAATTGAACATGTTTATCGTAGTCATCCGGTTGAAGAGCTTGCACACGTTGCAAATGATAGGGATACAAACCCTCATCATGTATGGTTCACCAATCACCATACACGCGGTGCGGATTCACCAATTCGTCTAGAAATCCTTCGAACACAAGTAGTTGGGCTACGTTGTACTAGGTCCAGTATGTGCTCCTCCACAGCAACGGGCCGTCGTGCTACATGTTCTTGGTTACGTGGAACAATTGTCCCTGTTTCTTTTAATCTCTGGTGTGTGTCACTAAACACTTGGCTGTTCGCTGTTCGGTATTCGGCGGCTCGGAAAACGTATTCGATATTCCTCAACTGCCGCTCTACTGTTACCATCACAGAATCCATAAATGAAATGGATATCAGTGTATTCAGCGGGTGTGAACTGTTGATTCATTTTGATTGTTCACCTTAGCGCAACACAATAGCTCGTACCACAGATCAGAACCAACTAGGAGAAAAAACTGAGGATTATAGTGGTAACTTCGTTAACCGAGACTACCACCAGTGCTGCCATCTATCGAATTACACATAGTAGGGATTTGTTGTTTGCACATCTTAACTAGCACCTCTGTTGTATTAACTTTTTACTCGATATCACCCCCACAAATCACCCCCTAAAGTATGGAAGACCGCGTGTGAAACACTCTATATGGTTGAAGAGGTGGCAAGAGGAAGGGAATTTACGAGATCACCGCAGAACGGGGAAACCTCGACTGACAACTGCTGCGGATGATCGGAGGATCTGCGATGTTGCCGAAGCCCATCCCTTTACCAATGATGTTGCCATAAGGGAACAATTGCAGCTTGATGTTTCGGCAATGACAGTAAGGCGGCGGCTACATGAAGCTGGGTTACACCATCGGATCCCGGCTATCAAGAAGTTAAATCAGCAATATCGAGAAAATAGACTTTGATTTGCTCAGCAACATGTTGACAAAAGACTTGACTTTTGCAGCCGAGTGATATTTACCGACGAAAAAACTTTTACTCCACATCCCATGACCGTCTTCATTGTTGGAGGAGGAATAATACTCGATATGCTCAAGAGCACATCTGTGAGGAAGCACGTAGCGGTCATGTCATCTGTAACATGTGGGGATGGATTCATTGAGAGCTCATCAAAATAGAAGGGAGGTTTACTGCAGACCAGTACATATAAATTTTCAGAGGTTATGCTTCCTTCTGTGCGTGCATATGCTCTGCCATTTCCTGAGTGAATCATTTTTATGCAAGACAGGTCCCCAATTCACACAGCACGGATCGCCACACGCTGGTTTTCTGGGCAAAGAAATATCGACCTTTTGGATTGGCCAAGTAATGGTTGTGATATGAATCCCATCGAGAATATATGGGCCAATATTGTAAATGTGGGGGAACCAGCGGAGGAACGAACAACGGACCAGCTTTTACAACACACATTTAGTGAGTGGGAGGTGCTGAGGAGGAATCAACAGCTGGTATATAATCATGTTGCTTCTGTACCACATGAACTGCAGGAAGTCATAGACAACAACGATGGCTGGACAAGATATTAAATTTGTTGTGTTCATGTATAAAATATCTCTCAAATACAATGATAATTATGAATGTGTAACACCTTTGCAAAATTGTCAAATATCATCGTTTAAATGGCTCTATGTTTATTGTTATGAATCACTGTAATAGTTTTATTTTCTGTAATTTTCTCCTTTGACGTGAGAAACCGCCAAGAGTCACAGATGCAGTGGTTCAACACTTAAATTGTAACATGGAACTTATTAGTACAAAATTATATGCATTTATGCTGTTGCCTCAATACAAAACATTCTTCGTTTCTAAATAATATTTCTCTCACTGACTTTTATTACTATATCAGTGTTATTGATCTGGAAATAGCATTTGCTCTAGATATAATGCCATACCAGTAGTACCCATACAGCTGTTGTCCATTCGCCAATTGAAAGATATTCTAAGCAGTGAGTTATGAAACCTACAGATACCCATCAATCTGGTAATTTTATAATGTTATTAAAATTTAAAATACATCAAAACATCGTTTTTTCATTCATAAACTGCCGATATATATATATATATATATATATATATATATATATATATCAGGTTTTTGTTCTGTCTTTGCTATAACACAAAATAATATCTGAATCTATGTTTTATATTAAATGTAAATAGATAAATAAATAAATGAATCAATTTGGAATTTGTTTAGGGCGCAATAATACCTACCAACGGCTCTGTTTTTATACATTGAAACTTCAGTTCAGGATGACAGACTTCTTGCCAATACCATGAACACTGTCATCTCGTCCTAAGGTTTTTCTTTTTAGTTTTTACAAAACCATTTTTTATTCACTTCATTGTTAATATATATATATATCCCCTTCTTGAATTTATATTCAATTATTCATTTATGTTTCCTTACATCCTTAGTAATATGTAAACCAGAGTGATGAATGGAAATAATTATGTTCTAAAGACGTTTGGCAATGAGTCAACCAACCAATCAGTGCTAAACCCCGGAGTCATTCATAAAATGTTACAACCGTTTGTAGTACACAACAAATATATGCCAGGCGTCGCTCTCTGTTCTCAAGAGTGTCCTACGAATAATGAGCGCAACTGTACGTGTTTCACGACCAGAGGGAAATTCAAGAAAGGTTTTGAACAAGGATGAACGCAGGAATTTTTTAAAGTTTGGTCCATCAAACCTAAAGGAAGGGTAGTTATGTGTTATGTTGAAGACTTAAATCGTGAAAAAATTGAGGGTGGTTTATATGACGAAGAAAGGCAGAAGGTTACGTTGAATTTAGGAAAAAAGTCGTTTAAAACTGAAAAGAATCTTTGGAAGCAAAGGTTCAGGGAAGTGAAAAATGTACTTGGTAAATGGCTTGGTTACCCAGAGAGTTTCAACTCCTATATAAAAGATAGTGCAATAGTGAGACTAATAGTATACATCATGTCTTCTGACCAGTTCTACGTCGTACTACCCTCCTCAGCCTCTCTGGCACGTATCCCGACAATACTCTGGCCAACGTTACAACAGATCTGCATAGGCCTATCGATTTGGAACGTGAGTCATACGAGGTGGAATTGTGTGAATTTCAACTGAATGCCAAGCTTTTAAGCATTGAGGAGAAACAAATCGTTTTTATGGTCTTAGAAAACGCAATGAAGTTGAGAAAGCGGGTGTAGTAAAGGATAAAATCATGCGTTCAGCACGGAACGGAGGTATACAGTACTACAACACCGAAATAACACCAGACCCTGATCATTATGACAGACCTTAACAAGAGCTTGGATAAATCTAAACTTATAAATGATTTAGTTTTCTAAAATCATAAGCGTAGCATGGATTACAGGATCGGAACATGCTCTATTGTTTAGATCGGAGTCGAAAAGAAATATCAGGGCCATAAAAGTGTTTAAGATTCTGCCTAATGGAAGATACAATTTTGCTTCCAAAGAGATACTTTTCACGAGTTGCAAGATCATAAGGCTAGCTTATTATACCACCTAAAATTGGAAAGTCTGCTAGACAGACCTCCTATGTGCTACATTTACAGCAATATCGTGGAACATCTGTTTATGTGGGACAATCAGGTGCGCTTGCTATGCATTGTGCCTATACCTGATCATGGAGTCATGGAGGAAAGAGTTTGGGCATAAAATATAACCCCCATTATGTCAAAGTTCCTTCTAATCTACTAAACAGTATTGTAATACGCTACCCAGACTTATGAGCGCAGGACAAATGAGCGCCGACAAATGAGCGCCGACAATTGAGTGCCAAGACAGTTAAGCGCAAGACAAATGAGCGCAAAACAATAACCTAACCTAACCTAAATACATTATTTTTAATATCCTTAATAAATATTGTTTTTTTTAACATCCTTAATAAATATTTGTTCAGGCTCATTTTGTTTCTTTTACTCAGTTTTTATTTGCTTGCTCTCGCTCAATTGTTTTGCGCTCTTTTATTTTTGCGCAAAACAATAACCTAACCTAACCTTTTATCCAATTTTTATTTGCTTGCTCTCGCTCAATTGTTTTGCGCTCTTTTGTTTTTGCGCAACCTATTTGCTTGCTCTCGCTCAATTGTTTTTGCGCAAAACAATAACCTAACCTAACCTAACCTTTTATCCAGTTTTTATTTGCTTGCTCTCACTCAATTGTTTTACGCTCTTTTGTTTTTGCGCAGAACAATAACCTAACCTAACTACATTATTTTTAACATCCTTAATAAATACTGTTTTTTTAACATCCTTGATAAATATTTGTTCAAGCTTATTTTGTTTTTTTTATCCAGTTTTTATTTGCTTGCTCTCGCTCAATTGTTTTGCGCTCTTTTGTTTTTGCGCTCAATTGTCTTGGCGCTCTATTGTCTTGCGCTTAATTGTCTTGGCGTTGAATTGTCGGCGCTCATTTGTCCTGCGCCCAATTGTCGTGTCACGTTGTAATACATATAAGAACGGTTATAGGCAAAAACTATCTATTCCGTTGTGAAAGCTTAACAGGCTTCACTTTCGGCGTGTTGCAGTATGATGCAAGTATTTAGTCGTGTACCGTGATGTGAGATACCAACGCGGTAATGGACTCGGTTCGATCTTTTCTTCTGTTCTACGAATGGCTATCCCCTTACTAAAGAGTGGTGCCAAATACCTCTGTCGGAAGATTCTACAATCAAGTATTAACATGATTGAAGATGTGATGGCTGGTATCAAGCCTAAAGAAGGTTTGAAAAGACAATTACGTCGTACAAGGAATGAGAGTATTGTTGACACTAAAAACATTCTGAAAAGGAGAATGCCATGAGAGTTTCAGGCAAATATAAAAAAATAATCATTCAAGTTTGAAAATTTTAACTTGAAGAGTATATAATTGATGGTGAATGGCGACACCCTCGGTAGAGCCCTAGGGACGGAATACTTTACACGTGATGAGATTTCATTGTGATCACGAGCCTTCTACAATTTATTTCTTGGTAGAAACGGATGTAACGATGTTGGAATAGGGGTATCAGTAGATGACTATATAAACATAACCACTGTCTACGCCAGAGCTTTCCAAACTTTTAACGTTGGCGACAAACTATTTAAGCATAACAATTTTCACGACACATTAATTAATTTTTGTTATCAAATATCAAATATCAGATAATTTTTCAGTAGGTGGTTTATCTTGTAGCCGATTTTGTTGATAGAAAAATCAAAATTTTCAAAATACAAAAAACACTAATGTGTCGCGACACACCAGTTTGGAAAGCTCTGGTCTACGCCTTCGACATTTCGGCTAACCACTGCTCGGACGCTAAGACACACTTAAATCCCCTAAAACAGGGACATTTGGCATTGAAAATAGAATTTAGCAAACCCTTAACTGATCCTATTAATGTACTACACTATCTAGAATCCCAAGGCCTGATTGAAATCGGTTTAGATTGGTGATAACGGATTTGGATGAACTCACAATTTATTGGGTTATGAAGATGAAGTCCTTTACGCGAAAAACTTTAATAGGTACATACACAAAAGATAAAATATTAAGTCCAACAAAAAGGATCCGTCGGTTTTATACTTAATACCGGTTTCAGAAGGAAACAGCAAATGTACTACTATGATTCGCTTCGGATGTCATGACCCGAGTATCGGGAAATTCTTAAAACAATTGCAAATGCCTACCATTATATCGAATCCCTATAAGCATCAGAGTGTTTACAGTAATATATATGGACCAGTACTATTTGATGTCTTTGATGTACATATGTAGAGGCTTTTCGGAGCTATTGAAGAATAGGGACCTCAGCCTTCTTTAGTTAGGCTTATAAGGGTAACTAAAAAAAATATCACGACCTAACCTGACCAATCGTTAGGTTAAATGTACGCCCTTGGCGATTGGTTAGGTTAGGTCATGATATTTTCGTTAGTAAGCCTTATAAAGCTAACTAAAGAAGGCTGGGGTCCCTATTCTTCAATAGCTCCGGCTTTTCTTACGAGGACTTTTTGGAAATTTTTAGCAAATGCTATTCACGCCTGATTGATGAATTTGTATGTAATCAAGTAAATTATCTCTTCCTATTTGTCACTAAAAACCATTGTATAATGTTGCAAGAATGAAGGGTTTTTATTAATAATTCTTATGTACCTCATAAATTCTGGACAAAGTTATTAATTTTAAGATTATAACTGTAAAAGTGTAATTCTTATATTTGTATTCTGTGCATGAATTAGCTAATGTATCCTTTTAAAATATATATGTACTCCATTATAACTTTTTCTAATTTAATAAACAAGGACAAGGAACGGATGAACGAACGACGGAATGCGCGTCGCTTCGCCTCAGGGCTAACGGACAAAAAAATGGATATGGGGGTGGATGGTATTAAGTGATTAACGACGAAATAAGGGTTAATATGTTTTAAATAACATGGGCTGGACCTGTAAATCAAAATAATTTTTTGTGAGGTAGTTTTAGTCGCTTTATTCAAATTTGTCACTCATTTTTTGTGCAAACTATTGTAGAAAATAATAATAATAATAATAATATAAATATATATATATATATTTAGTGTATTTGTAGTCGGGGGGAGGGTAATATGTTTTAAATGACATGGGCTGGACCTCTAAATCAAAATAACTTTTTATGAGGTAGTTTTAGTCGCTTATATTCAAATTTGTCATTCATTTTTTTGTGCAAACAATTGTAGAAAATAATAATAATAATAATATATATATATTTAGTGTATTTGTAGTCGGGGGTTTAATATGTTTTGAATGACATGGGCTGGACCTGTAAATCAAAATAACTTTATATGAGGTAGTTTTAGTCGCTTTATTCAAATTTGTCACCCATTTTTTGTGCAAACTATTGTAGAAAATAATAATAATATAATATATATATATATATATATTAATATATATATATATATATATTTAGTGTATTTGTAGTCGGGGGTAGTATGACGTCATGTTACTCTGCGACTTAATTAGTTTGTTGGTTTCTGTTCTAGCTATCTTTTTCTAATTGGATTCAGTTTGGTGGTGTTTTTGATGGAATTATGACGTGCCGTTCGTGTGGTTTCGACTTTGAGAACTTGATTCGTCATGTGCCCTAGATGAAGATAAAGCATTGGATGTTTTTATCAATTAATTTTTATCAATTTATTCAATTAATTGAATGCTCGGTTAGGTTAATTGAATGCCCGGTTAGGCCAACTGTACGCCCTTGATGATTGGTTAGGCTAAGTCGTGATATCTTCGTTAGTTTAAACGAAAATGACGAGAGCAAACTTTTCTGGTTAATTTTGAGGTGCTTCGCACGTTTCCTGTGGTAATGCGTCGTTTACGAGATCTCGTAACATGAACATGTTAGGTTATGCGTTATTATATAAAATGTAGTCAAAAATACATTTTTCAAGTGTATTTTGGTGTGCTTTGTTCGAATATACCTTCATTTCTTGTGTAAATGAACAGAAATACAGTTGTCATTGCATGGCCCAAACACGTATTTATGTTCATTTGCACAAGAAATGAAGGTTATATTTGAACAGAGCACACCAAAATACACTAGAAAAATGTATTTGTGATTTCAACTTCAGGCCATGTCATTTGCGACATAATTACCGAAATAAGCGCAAAAACGGATAACGGGGATGAACTGTACTGTAAAAAACACCATATTATTAGGAAAGGCTACTCAGTTTTATATATACTTGATTATCTCTCTCTTTCTATCTGGAGCAACAAGCTTGACTTTCATTAGAATGAACAATTCGGGCAGAAGCAAAAAACAAGGTAAAAGGTTATATATATATATATATATGTGTGTGTGTGTGTGTATAATATATATATATATATATATATATATATATATATATATATATATATATATAGTGACAGAGGAACATCTTCTCGGAACTCAACTGAAAATTCCGTACCTGAAAGGACCTAACGGAAAATTCCTCACATGGCCTACAAAAATTCCAAAGACGTAGGCAAGCAACAGCCCACGAAGGGACGTTTATTTTTATTTTTGTTTCTCGTCATTCCCGCCAAAAACATAGGCGTCCTTTCAGCCGTTAACTTCAGAGCCCATATAAGTGCGAGTTCACTTCACCCTCACTTGACCTCTTCTCGCACTTCACGCCACATCTCGCTCTCAGCTCCTTCGTCAGTAATGCCACTCGATCACAGCCGGCTGCCGTCCATCAAACATCAATCTGAGCATACACGAAGTAACTCATCACTTGAGGGGTCTCCTCGCTAGAAGCAACATTACTTCTGCAAGAGTCCTACTAGCATCATCCTTCTGGTCCGAGCTTCACTTATCCTTCACCACGGCTCGATCGGCGAAGCTTCATTTCCTTACAACAACATCTCGTCACGCAGTTTACGCCAGCAGGCCTTTCCGTCTTCAGAGTCACCTTCGTCAAAATCCTAGGTCTATAAACCTCTCGTAGGCCACTGGCACTTGGACTACAGTGTTTTGTTACGTCGTGATGTAGTGTTTGTTTTCAACGCTTATAATGTCTACAAACTCTGCCTAATCGAGTAAGCCCTCTTCAAAGTGTCTTCAATACCGTTCAATTTAACTCACCCGTTATGACCGCAGTAGGCCTATTCAATTATTGTACCAGTACCATATTTTGTATCACCTTGTTATTTTGTTAATTCATATAATTTACTTGTATAATTACTTATTGCTTGTATAATTACTTATTCCTCCATTACCCAGAGTACTGTTTCTTGTCACTGTTGTAGCACTTAACTCTTATACTGTAGAAACCATTTCTTATTGCTAATAACAATGGTTGACAAAATCGAACTTTTTTTTTATCAAAGATGTATACACACTTTTCTAGACCAGCTTTGTACGCTGATTCCAAATCTGTTTTCTGTTTTCCTCTAGCACATTTGTTAATCCCTCCGTCTATGGCCTTGGTTGGTTCGAAGTTGACGGGGGTTTTGGTTAGGTGGCAGCAACGGATTTGTTACTCTGGTACGGTATAGGAAATCGCAGAAGTTCCTCTTATACTACTCTCCGATTTCTTCTTGTGGTGGATTGGAGGATTCTGTGAGGCTTACTAAGTTCTCTGAAGGTTCCCCGATTCTTCTTATAACGTATCAGGAAATTATTTTTCTCTATTTAAGACTAAGTTCTCTGAAGAGAGCAAGGCTCGAAGGAGAAGATAAAGACTTTTTCTTACGGTAATTTACTGCTAAAATGTTACAGGTAATGCTCAGTCTCTAAGTTAGATCAGTCTAGTCAGAATAATAATTGGAGAAATTTTATGGGCTTTTATATTGAATTTTTTTACTGACATCGTTATTATTTAATGCTGATCTGTTTTTTGTTTTTTATTCTCAATAGGCTGATTTACTTTGCAAAACGCTTAAAGACAAAGCAAATATTTTTGCTGTATCAATGTCTAGACTGCTAAGCAAGAGGAAGCCATATTTTTATTTTAAACCGCATACTGACAGATCTGATATTATCATGATCTGCCGAGTTAACTAAAAATAGAAACTGAAATATGCCTTCCCATCACGAATTACGAACAAACATGCACATGGGCGAAAATTAAAGGCTTAAGATTAAAAATTAAACGTTAAGCAGGACATGACCTCATCTTTTACAACGAAGAGAGAATGTATATAGGAAATGAACAAGATTACATTAATAAGCTAAGTCTACGAAAATGATTAAGTTGTTTAAAAAGAAATAATTCACCAATTATAAAACAGAAAGCAAATCAAATTTTGTATCCAAACTCGTGTCAGCGTTATATGATTTTGGACTTGATATGTCAAAATGAATATATGAATAAGAATATAAGGATTATATAAATATACGAAGTATACGAATGAACATAAGAATTATATGAATGAATATAAGAATTATATGAATGTAGGAATTATTGTTTATTTTTACACATCTAGTTATCGAAATATGACTGGTGTTAATTTCAGCACAATTTATCGTAAAAGTACAACTTTATTCATAAAAAGAAATGTACACCAACCTAAAAACGTTGCGAGTACGATTTTCTTTTGTAAACCTTGTCCGGATCGTCGCGGTACAACATCCAGCAGTAGTCTGCCACCATACTTTCGTTCCAGAAACCTTGGTAGCGATTTTCCATTGACTGGATATCTTGATGGAAGCGTTCCCCCTAGTCGTCACTCACCGCGCCAAGGTTTTTGGGAAAGAAATCTAGATGCGAGTGTAAAAAAATGTATTTTCAAGGACATGCGACAGCCCATTTCTTGATATGCATCGAGCAGTTTCTGAACTCCATCTTTGCATGCGGGATACTTGTGGTTACCCAAGAAGTTTTCACAAATCCATTTGAAAGCCTGACATGCTTTTAGTTCTAAGGCATTGAGGCTTTCTTCAAAGCCTTCATCCTGCAGAATTTCCCTGATTTGGGGCCCCACAAAGATTCCCTCCTTCAATTTCGCGGCACTGATGTTTGCAAATTTCTCAACCAGGTATCGAAGCCCTCTCGAATTCGCCTTACCCATCGCTTTCACAAAATTTTTCATTAAGTCGAGCTTAATGTGGAGAGATGGCAGGAAAATCTTCTTTGGATCAACTAAAGAAACACACTGGACACTGCCCGTTCCTGGCTCGTATGTGCTTCTTTGATGCCAGTCACGTCTGATGTAATGATCCGCGGTAGCACGGCTGTCCCATAGGCATAGGAAACAACAGAATTTCGTGAACCCTCCTTGCATGCCCATTGCCCATTAACATACCATGACTTTGAGATCACCACAGATATTCCATTGATGAGTGCTGTATTGGATTGCTTCGAGTAGTATATTCATGTTACCCTAATATACGTACGTCTTCTTTAGATGAACGGAGTGGGCGATCGGGATGGACGGCTTTAAGTTCCCGTTATGCAGGAGAACCGCTTTCAAGCTTCGCTGTGAGGAATCAATGAAGAGGCGCCACTCAGATGGTGTGTGTACCTGTGACAAGTTCTCGAAAAGTCCAATGATATCATGACAATAGCAGAACGGACTGTCTACTGTAAAGAATGTCGATGGTGACACACTCGGACGTTCTTCTCAAGTAAATGTTTCTGCTTGATTCTCGAGGAGAGACGTTCTGACTTCTCTTTGGAGAGGGCTAAGTCTCTAATGAGGTCATTCAACTCGTTTTGGGTAAGCCTCTCCGGCTCCCATTGCTCTTCGTCAGGTGTGTAGTCAAGATCGCCCGAAGATCCCGCATCTCCGCCAATCGCACCTTCGTCGGATTCCCTTTCGTCTTCTAAAGAATCGAGTCCATGCTGTGGAGGTACCGGAATCGGCATCGTGGCATCGTGAGGGATCGGTCTGATTGCGGAGTCTACGTTTGGATAAACGATGTTATGCTTTTTCTTCACGGAGAATGCAGTTATGTTAACATTGCAAAAGTAACAATCGCCATAATGGTCTATCGGCTCCCTCCATATCATGGGTATAGCGAACGGCATCGACTTTTTCCTTTGGTTCAACCAGTCACGTAATCCATTCGAACAAACGGTACAGATAACATGTGGCACCCACGCCTTATCTTGGTCGCCTAGTGGACAGCCGAAGTATAACCTGTAAGTTTTCCGAAGATCCATCGTGATTGTACGCCGTTGTGATTTAGTCGCGAACGAGCCGCACACGTAACAGAAATTGTCGGGGTGATTTTTACACTTTCGAAGCATGATGATCGATGAGTGGGTTGATGTAAATCACCTAAAAAAATAAAATGTGTAAGTGGGCGACACAAAACAAAACACAACACACAACTAGACATGTGACTGTTACGCCAAAGAATAAAAGGGTGTACATGTGCAACGTTTGCAAATTTGTGGCCAGCAACTGCTCTCACCTAAAATACCACAAGACAACCTGCGGAAAGCCTAAGTTGAAACGACAAAATGCCATACACGAGGGTACAGAAACGGTAAAGCAAAAACCTACACCTAAGCTGCAACGACAAAATACTCCGCTACATGTATAAAGGACGCATATTATAATATATTGTATATATAGTATTATATATTATATTATATATAGTTATATGCATATTATATATATTATTATATTATATAAAGGACGTATATTATATACAGTATATATTATATTTATTTTATATATTATGATCGGTCTCATCTCGAAAACTAGACGTGCTAGAGGAAAACCGAAAACAGATTTGGAATCAGCATCCCAACAGCTATCTAGCCCATCCATAATTATATCTGGTGAAAAATACTTGTTGGCCAGTGTAATCAGTCATCGTAATATTGCACAATTACCGTATACATAGTTGTTAATCACTGTGAACAAAAAATTATTTTAGTTTTCTAATTAAACAAAAAACCACAACGTCATTTCTATCCCCTTATTAAATACTGTTTTGGTTAGCTGAACGGCCAAACTGGTGACCTTATAACATTTCTATTTATTTATTATAGGAGCCATATAATAGGCCTCTCTCTCTCTCTCTCTCTCTCTCTCTCTCTCTCTCTCTCTCTCTCTCTCTCTCTCTCTCTCTCTCTCTATATATATATATATATATATATATATATATATACATATATATACATATATATAGTATATAACTGTAGTTCAGGATCGACCTGAGGTCGACCCATCTGCGGTATCCCACCTCATTCGCGGGATTTGGTGGAGGAGGGAATTGGTTCCTGCTCTCGTCCTGCCCTCCTAGCCAGCCATGCGTAGGTGGTCAGGGACTTTGCATAAGAATCTGTGCAGCTGGTTCTTTAAATTATTCTGGGTGGTATGCCGTATTCTCAGGGTATTTTCATGGACTCCCTGTCTCATCGCAGCTCCGAGATTACAGAATATGCGTCTTCTCTCACTCCAATGTGCTTCTATTTCATTTCTTAGGTTTATCATTTATGACACAACTCTCGAGTCTTTATCTATCGTTTCCTCTATCTTAAAAGTAAAACTCCTTTGCATGGTTTCTGTCTGCAATGTCTCGCTTTCTGAATGCCCTTGAGAATATTGAGCAATATTGAGTTATTGGTAGGATTAAACTCTTTCATAACTTTAACATGTTTGCTTTTCTGCTGTGGAAGCGACTTCAGATAATTTTCATTACTTGTTCTAGCTATTATAATTTTAATTTTATAGTGCTCGCTGAATTCTGCATCCAATGACATTATTACTCCACTCGTGGGTTTGGTGTTATCTGTTTGGTTTGCAGAGTTTTGTATCTTTTATTCTGTAACATCTTGCTTTTTCCATCTTAAAAGCTGAAATTTTTCTTCATTGAACTTTATATTGTTCTCTTCCGCCTACTTTGAATAATGTTTCAATTTCATTTTTTAATTTATCTGTCACCTTCGTTTGATATTTCTTTGCATATCTTTGCGAAACACGATATGATACTCTCATTAATATCTGCATCACTGTCTGCACTCATTATTATAAACAGCAAGGGAGCTAATACTGTGCCTTGGGGGACAGCGCTCACGATTTCTAATACTTCAAATTTGGCTCTATTTACTACTACTATTCTTTGTGTTCTCTGGATCAAAATTAAATATCCATCGTCCCAACTTTCCAGTAATTTCTGTATTTTTATGTTTGTGTGCTATAATTTCAGGATCATATTTCTCGAAAGCTTTAAAGAAATAGTATATACTACATCTATGTTTTGTCCTCGACACAATGTTTCCAGTATTTTCTCTCTGGTGGTCTAATAACTGTAATAGGCATGATCTTCCAGCCCTGAAGCCATGTTCATTCGGAATTAATAAATTCTTTTTTTGGAGGAAGCAAGCAGTTTTGCCCCTAATTACGCGTTCGAAGCCCTTTATAAGGTGTGAAGTGAGAGCTACTGGCCGAAAATTCCTAGGCATAAGGGGCAATGTTCACGTTCAAATTTAATGGAGATGAAATTTGTCTTGTGTCGAGTGATTTTCTCTATTGTAAGTATAGAGGCTTGGCAATATTCTCTTTCCATTTCTTCAGAAACGTAGCATTACATGTGTCTGCCCTAGTGCTGAATTTTTTCGTATTTGTAATGGACCCTTAATTACGTCTCCTTCCAAGAACTCTAAATCTATTAATAGATTCGTGTCCGAACTTGTTTTTGGCTGATTTGTATCTGTGTCAAAGAATTCATCTGGATTTTCTACTTTTTTCTCGGACTTAGAGGTGTTAAACACAGAGTTAAATTACTCCTTAAGCAGTTCACTTATTTTTTCTGTCATTTGTGGATTCGGTTGTCCTATCTTTTAACGGATCAATACTCTTTTTACACCGCATTTCTTTCTCTAGTTTGAGTCTCCTTGCTTCAGTTCTGCATCTCTGCAGATTTTTTACGGTTTGTTTCCGTTCTCTAAATAGTGTCCTGATTTTTCTTTCTAGCTTGCTACGATTTCTTTCTTGTCTCTTCGGAGATTGGTTCAGCAATATGGGTTCGATTTAGTTTTCTGTTATACTCGTAGATAATAATTCTTCTGGGGCCCTCTCACGATGTAGCAATTCCCAATTTATTTTCTTTAAATCTCCATTTAAATTTTCCCAATCTACTTTCTTTGAATTCGTATATAAACTCTTTTGAATGTGTTGTTGGTCCATTGGTTGCTGACTTTAATGTTGGGATTGCAAAAATGGGAATTTATTAATAATACAAAATAGTAAAATTTTTAACATATTTGAAAAACAAAAGTTCGTTAGGTTATAAATGCTAAATAGACCAAAGTAAATCCCAGAAAAGGCTACGTGGCTGCGCGCATGAAACTACATGAACAGGTTTCAACGTGTTCTTACTTGTAAGTGTGGCATATTATATTTAGCCAATGAGGTATGAGAATATCAGTTACGTGATGCTACACCAAAAGTTCGTCCAATCCTGTATTCATAAACAATTTCAGTGTTTAAATACTTGATATATATATAATTAAATAATTTATTATTGTTAAATAAGTAACATAAGTTAGTTAAATAATATCAAACAGTTAAGAAATTTGTAAAATTCATGATATAAGGCATTTTAAAATTATTTTCAAGTTCCAGGATCAAATGGAAAAAGAGTAAAAGAGTGTTTTCCCATTGCGAGATGAAAATTTGAACTGCAGATGGGAGAAAGAGAGCGCAGCGCAGATCGAGAGTCATTCAGTGAGTGGAGAAGAGTTTGTCATAGAGAGTGGGTCGTACACAGTCTATCAGAAGATCGCGTTTTTCCCCTCCCATATCATTTTCATTTTAATATTTCCACTCGTGCCCGTGGGGAATGGGGGCTCGCTCGTAAAATGAACTTAGACCAGTAAAGTAAAATTTCATTTTCCCTGTGGCCGTAGTAAAGAAAATTTCTTTTCGGCCCTAGGCTTTTATTCATGTCACGCGCAAGGCCTATCCCGTTTCTTTAGGCCTACTTGATTTCCGTCAAAGTTTATCCTCATTTATTAATTGTATAACGTAAGTGTAATTTAATTTAACCTGTGAGAAACAAGATTAAAAGTATAAAAACTTAATAGTGTTTTACAACAACAGTAAAATGAAAATTTGAAAAGTATAGGGTGTCCATAAATGATTACCCTGATTAAAGCATGCTATAATTTTTAAATAAACACTCGTATTCAAACACAGTTTTAATTATAAGTAGATAAACATACAAAGTTTTGATACATAGTTAATGAACTTAATAAGCTTCCACATGTGCACCCCTAGTGGCACGTAAAATGTCTAAACGGTATTCACACTCACACCACACATTTTCCAACATTTGTGGGTTAACTGTTGCAATTGCATCCGTAATGCGTTCTCGCAATGTCCTGATATCTGGAACAACTGTTGCATAAACCAAATCTTTAACATGACCCCAGAGAAAGAAATCCAGCGGGGTAACGTCTGGTGATCTTGGGGGCCATGCAGTGGCGTAGCTAGAGTTTGTGCCGCCCGGGGAGGTCCTTGAGTTTGCCGCCACCCTGAAACACAACACAATACACATAACAAACATACTTAAACAAAAAGTGAAAACGACGTATAGAAAAAACCTGTGGAAAATATTAGGACAACATGTTTACTTCTGAAGTGAAAAAATTAACTACAACATTCTACAGTTATTTTTCTTGCTTTTCTGTTAGCAAAATCTTCGATGACATTGTCGAAGTCTATTTCGTCTGTCAATTGTTGTTCTATAGACAGTATGGCAAGATTTCTCAACCGCAAGGTGCTCATAGTAGATCTTAGGTAATTCTTTATCAGTTTTAGTTTAGAAAAACTCCTCTCACAGCTAGCAACACTAACATCAATTGTGAGAAAAATCCGCAGCAGTATTACAATATTTGGAACCGAGTTACCAAGATTATACTTTTGAATAAACTGCAAAAGTTCAAGGTGGCCTTCCTTCCACGTCTCTGTTTCGTCTTGCGTAGCAGCAACAGCAATAAAATGCTGAAGTCTTTTTCTCTCAACGAGGAACTCTTCCTTATCAATGTCATCGTGATCGTGATCTAGTTGACACTCATATTTATCATCCAAAAGATTCGACGGGGTAAGGAAGGCATATTTCTCAGCAAGTTCATGAAGCTGTTGAAATCTCAAAGTTATTTCTTGGATCACTCTGTCCAGCGAAGAAAACATTTCTCTCGCCAACTCAGTTTCGTATGGCAATTCAGCATCTCGTGATCCTTCGCCAAACATTTGTTTCTTCTTTCTACTTCGACGCTGACGCTCCATGACTATCCCAGATCATCACAAATTCCTTTGGCATAGGTTACTCCATTATTCACTAGCTCGTCCCTGTTTTCAACTAGAAATGCTTTTAAAGCCCTGAGTTTTATATCACATTGTTGTATGTTCAATCCTTTGGTTTGGAGGTAAGCCTGTGTGTCGTTAATTTCTAGAAGGACGGGTCCCCACAGGCCAAGAAAGCACAGAAAGGAAAACGATTGCAACGCACCAAGCAGCACGCCAGCATCTGACCTGGTAGCTGTATTTTCTTCTTCACCAGTTAACTGTTCTAAAGCACTTAAGATTTTTGAGAAATGTTTTTTTACAACACTCACAGCTTCTCCCCTTCCACTCCACCGAGTTTCTATTACGCGCTTGACACTTTGACCAGTGACTGTTTTTAGAACATCCCAACGATGGGTTGAAGAAAAAAACGTGAACAAACGCTCCACAATTCCAAAACAGGTAACAGAATTCACAGCAACAGAAGCTGCTTGTACACCCGCCAAATTCAGCGTGTGATTTGTACAAGCGACAAATTCTGCTTTTCGATTAATTTCCTTGATACGTCTCTGAACACCAGTATGTTGACCAGCCATTACAGCAGCATTATCATATGCTTGTCCTCTACAATTTTGAATATCAATTCCGTCATTTTCTAATTTTTCCAAAATCATTGTTGAAATATTCTCGGCGGTTTTACCTTTTGTTTCAATGAAATCAACAAATGATTCCACAACCTCCACTTTAGTTCCATCGATCATAACGTAGCGTAAAACTTGGCTCGTTTGATCCTTATGAGAAATATCAGGAGTGCTGTCGAATATCATGGAAAAGTACTTGGCTTGTTTTACTCGCTCGATGACTTTGCTTCTTACATTTTCTCCCAAAATTTCAATAAACTCGTTCTGAATAGTAGGCGACATATAGGAAGTAGCAAACTTTTTTCCCAGCTTGATTCTTAGAAGATGTTCACGTAGCACTGGATCATATTTCGCCAACAAATGAACTAACTCTAAAAAATTTCCTCTATTTCCCGTTGATTTAGGTTCAACGCCAGTCTCATAATCAATTCCTTCTCGGTGACCCCGTAAAGCCAAATTCTGTTTAGCTAGGAATCTAATGATATCAAACAATCTTGAAAGGATCTCCCTCCACTTCTTCACTTCGTTTTCAACAACTTCTTGTTCTTTTTTATCAATTGTTGCTCCATGAGCGATCCTAATTTCCAACTCCTTCCATTGTGTGAAAGTCCGAACATGAGCTACACTGGATTCATGCTCGAATATTCTAGGATTCAGTTTCCACCACATGTTGAATCCATCTACAGAATTAAAATTTGAGTGACTTCTGTCTGAAAACAATCTGCAACAAAAGCAGTAAAGAGCTTCCTTGGAAGGAGAGTACATCATCCACGATCTCAACATTTTTTCACCATTTGGCAGAGTTCGAAAAAACCACTCGCGTGTTAGTTTTCTAGTTCGTCCTTTGGTTGACGCACCTTGACGCATCACTTCACCGAAATCAGAATCTAGATGTTGAACCACAGACGCACCTTGACGTACCAGTAAGATCCGTGTGGCATCATTAATCTTGCTTGGCCATAGGCTAACATCTTTTAAGTCCACAGCCGGAATTTTTTCTTCATCACGCTCTTCATCGCTTGAAGTTGACGAATCGCGTGAAGTTGAAGAATCACTTGAATTTGACGATGGTTTGGATTCGGAAACTGCTTCAGCTTCAATAGCAGTAGTAGTTTCTTTACGACTGAAGTATTTCAGTAGTGCCCCTTCACTCTTTTTTAATACTTCCTCCCTAGCCTTTTTCTTTTTTTTAAAAGCAGCACCACTCTCTTTTGTTCGCTTCATCTGGGGATAGATAAATAGATTGATAGAATAATAAAATAATCGAATCCCCAATCTCGAATTAAATAAATAAGAACACAAAGAAGAACGACGTAAATATAACAAAGATATTACACGCAATATTCACGAGAGCAAATTCTGAGACGTCTTCACACTACCGAGGATCAGCTAGAAGTGAGCCGGCGACCGCTTGCTCCGAGGAGTCTCAGAATTCACTTCGCGATTGGCCGCTTCCCGATCCGCCCATCGGGAAGCATTTTACCTCAACTTTCTGAATTATTTCTTCTCGAATTCCTTCTCGGCCGAATCCTGGGATTACCATTATCATTTTACAACTAATACCAGCATATTAGTTTTGATATTGATTAATTATTTATAAATATTAAACGTATATTTATAGATTATAACGTATTTACAGAACTTTATGGGTTATTTCCCTTTTTAATGAAATAAATGCATTTATACCAATGCTATTATTAATTAAGCACAACTAAGCTCTTAAATAGGTATGATGGTCAATAAGGCCATCTTCAAGGGAACACAATCCTTACCATTGTCGGAAATTAACGAAGTAAGCAGTGTTTTCGTGGAAAAATAAAATTGTGTCTGGCGTCTTGTATCCTTCTACTGTCCCGACATAAAAAAAAAACTTTTTTTTTCATTGCAGTAGACCAAAAGTGCCGCCCCTCAAAAAGTGCCGCCCGGGGCGGACCGCCCCCTCCGCCCCCATCTAGCTACGCTAGTGGGGCCATGGGATTGGCCCGTCCCTGCCAATCCATCGAGTTGGAAATGTTGCGTCGAGAGTTTCACGAACAACATGCGCCCAATGAGAGGGTGCCCCATTTTGTTGGAAGATGACAGTTGGCTGCCTGTCCTGCAGCTGGGGGATGGCGTAATTGGTGAGCATATCCAGGTACACAGTTGCGGAAACAGAGACATTTTACGACATTTTACGACATTTTACGTGCCACTAGGGGTGCACATGTGGAAGCTTATTAAGTTCATTAATTCACCGTGTAACACAAAATTTGTCCATGAGTTAAAACTATTATTTTCTGATTTTTTAGGGCATAAATAAGTAAAAATGAGCAGTCACCAAGTTCAGACTTCGGTTCTGAGTTCATGAGATCGATTTATTGATTTTTTGCCATTTTTGCTTATTAATTTAAGGGTTTTTCACACTATCTGCTTTTAAATCAAATAAATCCTGTTAAGTATAATTTTAATTGATGTTAACACGATTATTATGATAAATCAATGATGAAAAATGAAGTTCTCCAGGCCCCGTCTTTAGAAATGAAAATAAAAGGAAGGAAACGAGTAGGGAATAATTATGTATTATAATATGTTAATACACAGACAGTGATACAGTGCAGTGATGCAGAGTGTTGATAAGGAGTATTGCTACGGAGAATTGATACAGAATTGATACAAAAATTCTAGCGTTATAGTTTAATCAAAAAGAAGTTTGTCTACGAGATTGGCGATTGTATTTCAGTTCACTCTCACGCAAAAGGTTCCAGATATAGTCCCCCATCATACTTTCATTGTACTGTCCCTTGTAGCGTTCCTCGAAAGAGCTGACATCCTGGTGAAATCTTTCACCTTGTTCTTCTGAGTAGTCTCCCATGTTTTCTTTGAACTCATCAAGGTGGGCGTGTAGTACGTGCAGTTTCAGCGACATCCGGCAGCCCATGCTCCGGTACGTGTCCACAAGTTCGTCAACGATTTCCCTGTAGTTCTCTGCCTTGTGGTTTCCGAGGAAACCTTTGACTAGAGAAACGAAGCTTGTCCAAGCTGCCCGCTCAACCTCAGACAGCTTTTCAGGAAAGCTGTCGGAGTCAATAAGTCGCTTCACCTGAGGGCCCACAAATACTCCTGCTTTGATCTTCGCCTCCGACAACTTCGGGAACAGCTCCTGGATGTGCTTCAAGGCCTCACCCTCTGGATCCAGCTGTTTAACAAACTGCTTAATGATGCCCAATTTGATGTGCAGGGTGGCATCAGCACTTTCGTTGGCTCCACCAGCGGCTCTTGCTTCACGTTTTGGGCCCCAACCTCATAGCCGGTCCTGAGGGGCCAGTTCCTCTTCTCGTAGTGAAGGGCTGTATTTCGGCTATCCCAGAGGCACAGATAGCAAGGGAACTTGGTGAAGCCTCCCTGAAGCCCCATCAAGAAGGCCACCATCTTGAAATCGCCAATGACCTCCCAGCTGAATTGGTCGTACTTCAGTGCACTCAGCAGGATTTTGACGTTCTGGTACTCTTCTTTCATGTGCACTGAATGAGCCAGAGGAATCGAGGGCCACTGATTTGTGTTGTGCAGTAAAACAGCCTTGAGGCTTTTAGATGAACTGTCGATGAAGAGCCGCCAGTCAGAGGTGTTGCAGGGAATGCCCACAGCGTCGAAGAGTCCTCTGATGTCATGGCAGTAGCACAACCCATCTCTAAGAGTGAAGAACACTGAAAAGCCGCGATGCCGCTTCCTCTGGGAAGTAATTCGAACGCTGTCGTCCAGTAAGTCCCACTGCTTCAGTCTGGAAATGAGCAGCTCGGCGTTTGACTTTGTCAAGGCCATTTCCCTGATGAGGTCGTTGATGTCCTCTTGGTTGGGGTAGTAGGGGCACCTTTCACCGGCCACCCGGCGTCGACGGCGCGCAGCAGATGACGCACCTTGCTCCTCCTCGGAATCATCATAGCTTGCTTCTTCTGCTGGACAAGATTGATCTCTCAAGGGAGGCTGTGGCACAGGTAGGTCCGTCGCGTTATGGGGAACAGGTGCAGTAGATGACGGAATGTCAGGGTACTCAATGGGAGGCGCATTCTTCCCCTTTCTTCGTTTTGTTGGGTCCACCATACAGAAATAGCAGTCCGTGAGATGGTCTGAGGGCTCACGCCAGACACGGGGGATAGCGAAACGCATTGCCCTCTTCTCTCCTCTAAACCAACCTTCAAGAGTGCGGCGGCAGTAGTCACAGATGACATGTGGTGCCCAGCGTTTGTCTTGGTCACCGACTGGCATTCCGAAGTAGGCATGATAGGCTTCCTTTGCACGGGTGCAACTGTCCAAGCAGTGTTTTTTAGCCGTCTTTGCGAAGAACTCGCCGCACACGTAGCAGAAGGAATCCGCTGGGTATTTGCAACCACGAGCAGCCATAACAGTAACTTCGTCACACGTCACACGTCTGAAAAAGTAAAAATAATGGATTAATTTAACCCTATATGGACATAATTCTTATTTTTGTCTTAAATTTTTTTTTACTTATATTAAACATTCATTTAGAGTACTTTGAACATAAATATGTGATTTTTAATGTAATGTATATTTATATATATATATAATAATATATATATAATATATATATATATATATAATATATATAATAATATATATAATATATATATAATGTAATATATATAATACAAATTGGACAACCTTATACCACGTGGCAAAGAAGGCATGGATGTCAGAGCCATCAATATTGTTACGTTTCAATAAAATATTCTAGTGCTCAGTTTATCAGAATTGTTTTATATTACTTCAGCCACTCTAACAACATATATTGAGCAATAAAAAATTATTCAACTTACCTTTAATCAAATAAAGTGATAAAAAATAAAAAACGAACTGCGTAACCATACACTTTTACTTCTACTGACGCACTAACTTATTTTTTTCATTAAAGCTCGGTTTTCTGCAGTAGGAGTTGCCAATTCGTGATATAAACTCCTTGAACCGTTACAAATTTGACGATATCGTCATTTAAGTTAAAATGTACTTGTTTCGGTAAATATATAGTAAATTTTGAAGCGTTTACAGATCTGTCGCAGATGTCCATATAGGGTTAAAAAATAATAATATTCTTATTTCAACAAAATCGATGTACTGACAACAAACCCGAAGTTTAAAATCACTGACAGCTTTTTTCCAGTGATTTGAAGCATAATGAATCAGAAAATAAAGGTTATTGCCCAGAAACAAAGAAAAAGTTTTTTTTTGTTACACGGTGTTATGTATAAAAACTTTGTATGTTTATCTACTTATGATTAAAACTGTGTTTGAATACGAGTGTTTATTTAAAAGTTATAGCATGCTTTAATCAGAGTAATCATTTATGGACACCCTGTAGAACGATAAACAATGTTAGCCTACTTGGTAAAGTTGAGGTTTGAACGTAAAACAACACAAAGGAAACTAAATAAATAACTACGTTACCAATCCAATTGTCGCGCATTTAGTGATATGATAGGATCCTTATTGTCGTGTATTACTTTCGTCAGCATTCAACCACAAACGGTGCAATGGTACGGAACAGAAAGTATGAACTGGTAACATCCAGGGGTCACCGGAAAAAGGACGTCACCCCGGGAGAAAGAGCCGAATTCAACATTAATTGCATATCGATTAAGTTGTGGTCAGAAAAATTAGTGTGCTTTACCTTTTTATTTATTATTATTATATCATTCTTATTTATCAAAAATAAATCTATAACATTCTCTTTTCTAGTGGCTTCACAGATTTCTTGGGTAAGTGCATAATGTTCCATAATACAGGGTGGCCCAAAAGATACCTACCAAGTTTAAGCCTTTATTTCACCAAGACTATTGGGAGTGCAAGGATAGTTCAAACGCCAATCAAATCAGCATCTCAAGCCATTTATGACAGTGTTCGATGTGCTGTCCCTCCACTTCGACGATTTTTCGCAACCTCATCCCAAAATTCGATACCACACTGTGGAGAACCTCTGTCGGAATGTCGACGATTTGACGTTCAATCGATGATTTCAGCTCCTCCAACGTCTTTGGATTACCCTGGTAAACTCTATCTTTGAGGTATCTCCACAAAAAGAAGTTACACGGGTTGAAATCAGGCGAATAAGCAGGCCAATCAATGCCGCTTCCATAGTGCTTCCGATAGTCCAAACCAATGACATTCTCTCCAGAATGTTCATTCAACAAATAGCGTGAGTAGTATAGTGTGTCAGCAAATTTTCATCGAATTCTATTCATTCGTTTCGGAGAAAATGTAAGTTAATGTTGGTAGGTATCTTTTGGGCCACCCTGTATCCAATGTCCCATAATATCTAATATTGACTGGTGTTCGTCACCTTTTGTAATGTTACCACGAAACATTTCAACATATCTTCATCATTTTACTTCCATGTAATGAACAGGGCCGGATTAAGCATTGTTAGGGCCGGGGGCAATGAATATTTTCGGGCCGGTGTCACTAGAAAAACACTAGAAAAACACAATTCTTTACCTGATACATCATACATAAGTGATGTGATCAGCTGACTGGGATCGATCAACAGAAAACGAAACAAAAACAAAGATGTGATTACAGAAAATGTATACTTTGTTCACATAAATGGGATACTAAACTAGGTTTTGTAGAATCGGAATCCATAATTTTTTTTCTTCCTCACGGTCGACCAATTATTTCAACGGTAGATTATAGCGTTTACATAGTTTCTTGGGGTCGGTCAGCATCTTGGGGCCGGTCAGCATCTGGGGCCGGGGGCAAATGCCCCCTTTGCCCCCATTATAATCCGCTACTGGCTAATGAATAGAAAATCCCCACAAATTAAAATATTTGGTGCTGGAGTTTTGTGATTTTAACATGTGTTCATTTGTAACGACTTGGAATCCACTTTTAGTGGTGTTTGGTGGTCTGTACACGTTCATAATGATTAAGTTCCGTTCGTTTACAGCGCTTTTTCGCATTTATGTAAGTGTGCTTCCGTTAGGCATATGATATTTGTGCTTTTTTCCAGAGCTAAATTCTGCAGATAATATAATAAATTTACAGGATTAAAAATCTTGGCGCTCAGTTTACCTGGATAATGGACGTTTTCTGGTCGATTTTCTGTTCGGTTCCTGTTCGGTGTTATTGGGCGGGCCGTTGGGAATGCTGGGGAAGCGGCCTTGATGCCATTGTAATTACTGAATTAACGGTGTAGGGTGTTGGACAGGAAGGTGGTGTACGTATTGCTGGCATAAATCTGTCTGAAAAGTTTGGTCTTTTCTCACTGAAAGGGACCGTTGTTCTTTTATCGTTTTCAATTCTTCTAAAAAATGTACTTCCTTGGCCCTGTTACTTATTTTATTTGGAGTTTGAGATGTTTATTTCTCTTTCTCTTCTTTGAGAACCCTTAATATGAAGATAAGGGCATTCCATATTTATAGATGTTTTTCCCCTTAATTGACTGTCTGCAAATCGAAAGGTGAAAATAAAAAAGTAGCAGTTTGCTCCATGCCTGCAACTTCCACTCCTCATCATGTAGAAACATCTTTTAGGTGATTATATATATGCATCCAGAGTCATATTTAAACGAACTTATTTTGTAGTATTCGCATGCTGTTCGTCGTTTAGATTCCTTACGGGTCCTGTGGGATTCATTTTTTTTCCTTCGTTCTAGCACCACTTCTTCTCTACTCAGTGTTTTTTTTTAACTTTTGGCGTGTTTTCGTTTTTATTCATATTGTTTGTATTATGTGTAGGAGGTATTTCTTCGACTGAGGTTACTTCTGCTCCTCCCTCTAGTGAGTTCCCCTCGGTGTCCTGAGTTCCATTTCCATTTGTGACGGCGTTCGTGGTCGTTTCCTGCCTTCTGTCGGTGAACTTCTTGTAATCGTTTCTCCCACTTCAACATTCTCCATTCCTGTTTGTGTTATCTGTGTTTGGTTTTTCCATACACTTGACGCAAAAGAAGCGATAAAAAGCAATGATTTTTTATTTGTTTTATTCATCATTTTCCTGTTCTTCTTTCCAAAGTTTATGTATTCGTAATGTTTAAATGTACAGATTGTTTCGAAAGTCCAGACCTATAGGACATATTTGTAATATATATATATATATATATATATATATATATATATGCACCTCGCTGGTGTAGTGGTTAGCGTCGCTGACTACGAATCCATCGGCCCCTGGGTCGAGACCCGGTGACGGCAGCAAAACCTAGCTGTTCATCCTTCCACACAATAAAGAAATTGGTTGGTAGATAAATAGGTACTCTGGGTAGCCTAGTGGTTAAGATGCTGGGCTGCTGGTGGGACGTGGTTCAGATTCCACGTTAAACTGTAGGTCTAAGGTGGAATGATAAGCCTGACCCTCGTCAGAATGAATAATTTGGGCGGAAGCTAAATCCAAGGTAAGCAAGATATATAGGGTGGGGCACGGGAACCAAGTGTTTTTGGAATAATCAGGAAAATGATATTTATTTTTGTAAAGAAAATATATTGGTAGAACAACATTCGTAAGAACATAGCATTTCATGTCATAATAATCATGTACCGAAAATTATATCTGGCATATGATGTCCTTGGCCGTCGACGTATTGTTGAAGGCGTTTACGAAAATTGGCCTCCACTCTTCCCAGCAGGTCTCTGTTGATTTGGATGATTTGTTGACGGATCGCTTCCTTCAATGCATCTAATGTACGGGGCTTGTCCTCGTAGACACGTGACTTGAGGTACCCCCATAGAAAGAAGTCACATGTGGACAAGTCAGGGGACCGAGGGGGCCATGCAATGTCACCAAATCTCGAAATGAGATGGTTGGGAAACAGGGGGCGAAGAACAGCCATTGACGCTCTGGCGGTGTGTGGCGTGGCCCCATCTTGCTGAAACCACAAATGTCGACGAGCAATACGCCTTCTTCGTAACTCAGGGATGAAAAAGGTGTTCACCATCTCAATGTAACGCCCAGATGTTATGGTAACGGTAACCCCATTTTGTTCGAAGAAATAGGGACCGATGACGCCAAACTTTCCCACCGCGCACCAAACTGTAACCTTAGGGCTATGCAGCGGTTTTTCATGGAGTTGTCGCGGATTTTCAGCAGCCCAATACCGACAGTTTTGATTGTTGACGGCCCCATTAAGGTGGAAATGGGCTTCATCACTCATTACCACCATCATGTTTTCATTCTGCTCATAAAGTGCAAGCATTTCCTGTGCAAAATTCAGTCGTTGGGGGCAATCGTTTACATTCAATTCCTGCACCATCGCTAACTTGTATGGGTGAAAATGTAATTCTTCATGCAAAATCCGTCTAACAGTACGATTGCTGATTCCGAGTGCAGCTGAATGTCTCCGAGCAGAGCGGCCTGGGCTTTGCAACATCGCTTGTCTGACCCTTTCAACGTTCTCTGGAGTACGCACAGTGCGTTCCGGCCCCTTCGGTTTTGTTTTCATTATTGAGCCTCCTGTTCGAAGATTGTTAACCCAACGTAAGATTGTGTCACGAGCGGGAACAGAGTCATTTCGATGAATGTTGAATCTGCGGCGAAACGCACGCTGAACTGCTGTCACTGACTCGCCACTCCTAACAAAATGATCATACGCGAACATGCGGTGTTCTAACGTCCACTGCTCCATGATGGCACCTGAAAGATAAAGGTGAGTGTTAGTTAAAGTTAAATGCTATGAACCCAGGAATGGAATGCTACCTACCGCACGCCCCTCCCATTCCTAATGGCCGATTACTAGCTATTCAAAAAACACTTGATTCCCGTGCCCCACCCTGTATATATATATAAATATAATTGAAAAATAAACATTCCTATGATTCCGGACTTGCGTTTTAAATTTGCCATCATAGGAATATTTATTTTTCAATTATATATATTAAAATTATTTCACGAAAGTAACACGTGAAAAATATTTATGATGAATAAAACCACGAAGGAAAGGAAACACAGAATGGTGCTCAAGCGCTTTCGTCTAATGACATCCTCAGAAACACTGAGCACCATTCTGTGTTTCCTTTCCTTCGTGGTTTTATTCATCATATATATATATATATATATACACGGTGAACCAAAAGTAGGTGGACAGTAGGTTGAATACGGTTTGTGTTATATTATATTATAACTATGGTGTTCATTATAACTATGGTGTTTGTGTTATATTATATTAAATATTATAACTAAATTTATTTAAATTTTATTTTGTATTATAGTATACAAAAAAATTAAATATGTATTCTCAAAATAAACGTTATCATTTACTGTCCACCTACTTTTGGTTCACCCTATATATATATATATATATATATGCACTAGAATCACAAAATAACACGTGACCTTATTAATAAGCAAACAACCACAAGGAATATATCACGAATGCGCTCGGACTTTGTGTTTCCTTTTCCTTGTGGTTGTTTGCTTATATATATATATATATATATATATACACACACACAGTGTCTATATATCTCATCTCACTATACATCTCATACTATACATACTATACACATATTATACTATGCATCACTATATATCTCACTATACATCTCATCTCACTAAAATATTTGAAAGAATAGTTAGACAGAAAAGCTACGGCTTTTTGGAAACTCGGAAAAAATTAAATGATAACCAACATGGGTTTCGGTCAGGCAGATCATGCCTACCACAACTAATGGAACACTACAACAACATTATTGATGCACTGGAAAGTAATGAAAACTATGATGTAATATACACAGACTTTGCCAAAGCGTTCGACAAGTGTGACCATGGAATCATAATACATAAACTGAAGCATATGGGAATAACAGGAAAAATAGGGAAATGGATATATAATTTCCTTAGTGAGCGGCAGCAAGTCGTTACAGTACAAGGAGTATCTTCATCAGAATCAGAGGTCCTCAGCTCGGTACCACAAGGAACAGTATTAGCTCCTCTACTCTTCATAATCAAGCTAACTGACATAGATGAGGACGTTACCAGAGACTGCACAGTAACATCCTTTGCGGATGACACAAAGATCAGTAGAAAAGTAAGAAACCCAGAAGATATAGGATCTCTACAAACAGACATGAACAGAATCTACAAGTGGACGGAAGACAACAATATGAAGTTTAACACTGAGAAATTTCAGCTGTTACGGTACGGAAAAAGAGAAGACCTAAAATCCATGGAATATTATACTCCAGATGGACAGGAAATTCAGAGAAATTATAGAGCAAAAGACTTAGGGGTTGTAATGACTGATGATGCGAAATTTGAAACACAAAATAAGATAGCAGTAAACAGAGCAAAGAGAATAACTGGGCAGATACTGATAACCTTTAAACGAAGGGATAGGAATATAATGATTTCTTGAATGAAAACCCTGATAATACCCAAATTGGAATACTGCTCGGTCCTAACATGCCCATATAAAAAAAAGACATTAGACAACTAGAAGTGATTCAGAGAAGCTTCACAGCCAAGATCAAGGGGTACAAAGAACTAAACTACTGGGAAAGGTTACGCGAATTAAACCTATATTCATTGGAAGGAGGAGAGAGAGAGATACCCCATTATTTACACTTGGAAAATAATGGAGAAACTAGTCCCTAATCTTACTCTGAACCCTGTAACTCCCCAAACAACAGTGGAAAGTAGAAAAGGAAGTCTGTGTCGTGTTCCCAAATTAAAGGCTAGACAGGGAACATCCTTGACCCTGAAAGAAAATAGTTTTGTTGTGAGAGGACCAAAACTGTTTAATCAGTTACCGAAAGACCTAAGAAACACGAGTGTTGTTGCAATGGACATCTTCAAAAGAAGATTAGACGCCTGGCTCAGAACAATCCCCGATGGGCCTGGCGGACCTGGCTATGTGAGGTGGAGAGTACAAGAAACCAACTCCCTACTTCACCAGGCCAACTCGAGAGGAGTGGCGACAAGATATATATATATATATATATATATATACACCTTACCTTACCTTACAACCTTACAAAGGTTCCGCGCGATGATTTCTCACTTCGCGAAGGTCAAGCTTGTCGCCTCTCCTCTCGAGTTGGCCTGGTGAAGTAGTGAGTTGGATTCTTGCGCTCTCCACCTCACATAGCCAGGTACGCCCGGCTCATCGGGGATTGTTCTGAGCCAGGCGTCTAGTCTTCTTTTGAAGATTTCCACTGCAACTCCCTTCGTGTTTCTTAGGTCTTTGGGCAACTGATTAAACAGTTTTGGTCCTCTCACTACAAAACTATTTTCTTTCAGGGTTAAGGATGTTCCCTGTCTCGCCTTCAATTTGGGAATACGACACAGTCTACCGCTTCTACTTTCCACCGTTGTTTGTGGAGTTATGGGATTCAGAGTAAGATTAGGGACTAGTTTCTCCATTATTTTCCAAGTGTAAATAATGGGGTATCTCTCTCTTCTCATTTCCAGTGAATATAGGTCTAGTTCTCGTAACCTTTCCCAGTAATTTAGTCGTGGAAATAAACTCTGTCTATTAGAGTGGGTTTTTATTTTCATATTTTGACCTTCACGTAGAAAAAAGTGAAGTTTTTTGCATTCTTTGGATCCCTTCCAGCTGTCTAATGTCTTCTTTTTTATATGGGGATGTTAGGACCGAGCAGTATTCCAATTTAAGTATTATCAGGGTTTTCAGTAGAGGAATCATTACATTCCTACCCCTTCGTTTAAAGGTTCTCAATATCTGACCCGTTATTCTCTTTGCTCTGTTTACTGCTATCTTATTTTGTGTTTCAAATTTCGCATCATCTGTCATTACAACCCCTAAATCTTTTGCTCTGGAATTTCTTTGAATTTCCTGTCCATTTGGGGTATAATATTTTATGGACTTTAGTTCTTCTCTTTTTCCGTACCGTAATAGCTGAAATTTCTCGGTGTTAAACTTCATATTGTTGTCTTCCGTCCACTTGTAGATTTTGTTTATGTCGGTTTGTAGAGATCTATGTCTTCTAGGTTTCTTATTTTTCTACTGATCTTTGTGTCATCCGCAAAGGATGTTACTGTGCTGTCTCTGGTAACGTCCTCATCTATGTCAGTTAGCATGATTATGAAGAGTAGTGGAGCTAATACTGTTCCTTGTGGTACTGAGCTGAGGACCTCTGATTCTGAAGAAGATACTCCTTGTACTGTAACGACTTGCCTCCGCGCACTAAGGAAATTATATATCCATTTCCCTACTTTTCCTGTTATTCCCATATATTTCAGTTTATGTATTATGATTCCGTGGTCACACCTGTCGAACGCTTTAGCAAAGTCTGTGTACAGTACATCATAGTTTTCATTACTTTCAAGTGAATCAATAATGTTGCTGTAGTGTTCCATTAATTGTGATAGGCATGATCTGCCTGACCGAAACCCGTGTTGGTTATCATTGAATTTTTTCCGAGTTTCCAAGAAATAGATTTTCTGTCTAACTATTCTTTCAAATATTTTAGTGAGATGAGATGTAAGCGACACTGGCCTATAGTTTTTGGCCTCGGATCGATCTCCTCCTTTATATATTGGGACTATGTTCGCGCTCTTCAGGATGCCCGGTATTTCTCCCGTGTCTAATGATCGTCTTCATATCAAATATAGGGGCTCAGCGATTGCATTCTTGCAGTTTTTGATCAGTGTGGCATTCCATTTATCCGGTCCTGCCGCTGAGTGTGTTTTTAGTTTCCCTATGGCTTGTGTAATATCATCCGTCGTAAAGTCGAAATCCATTATACTTTCCCCTTGTGGTTCTTCTTCAAAGAACGCGTTTCTATCGCATATCAATTTGTCAGTTTTTGGGATACTGAAAGATGATTCATACTGAGCTTTTAATATTTCAGATACTTCAGTTAGATCATCAGATAAATCACTGTTCTCATTTTTTAAAAGTCCGATAGTCGTATGGTTTTTCGACTCTCTTTTTGCGAAATTATAGAAGTACTTTGAGTTCGCCTTTATCGCTTCTATAGCGTCATCTTCTTCTTTTTCTGTCTGCTTCTCGATTAGTTCCTGTATGACGACATCGATACTTTGTAGTTTATCATTTAATATTTTTCTGATGTTGTTATCTTTACAATTACTTAATTTTGCAGTCACTCTTCTTCTCTTTCGGAACAATGCTCTCTTTTGTCTTTCGAACCTGCTTCTCTTTCCTCTTTGTTGTATCTTTGGGACATGTTTTTCCACAATTTCTAACGTCTTCTCCTCTAACGTCATTAGCATCTCTTCCGTTGTCTTGGCCTCGAAAATGGTTTTCCAATCTATTACTTCCATGTTGGATGTCACATCTTCCCAGTTTATAGCTTTGGAGTGAAAATTAAAAATTTCGAATTTACTTCTTTCTGTTGTGCGTGTTCTTTCCCTTCCTGTTGCCTTTGTATTAGTTGTTATTTCAATGATGTTGTGGTCTGATATCATAGTTGGGGATATTTCTACATTATCAATTAGATTACTGTTGTTTGTGAATACCAAATCTAGGCAGTTGTTTTTTTTGTGTTTTTTGTTATTTCTTGCGTTAACATATTCATCAGCTAAAGCTAGTAGCAGTTTTACCTGCTCCTGGTCTTCTCGTGTGCCCACCCTTGTCCTGGTGTATACATATATATGAGATTAAAAATGTTTCCTATGATTTCGGACTTTTGAAACACCCTGTATTGAACACAATTCATTTTAAGTCATTGGGCTGCTCCACTTCATTTTCGCAGTTCAGAGCTGGTATGCGGCGCATTCCATAAAACATAACCCATCTCTCTTCAATTTTCTGGATTTACAGCAACTTACACATTTTTTGTTATACTTTTTGCCATAGTTTTGGTTCACTTTCTTCCTTCTCTTTCCTTCCCACTTTTCTATCATAGTTTCGCCCGTGAAATTTAATCCGAATTTTATAATCTTTTTCCTCTTGTGTGTATAGAATTTCAGTGAAGTTCCTTATTCCGTTTGAATTATTTTCAGCTAATGTTATTTTTCTTTGTGCACACTGTATAGCACTAGCCTTCCCTTAATAAATTATTTTCACGTATTCACTGATACTTTATGCACACACTGGTATAGATAGAATTAGCCGCCGAACTGATAATCACGAGTTATTTTGATGTTAGGACAAAGCGGAAACAAAACGTCTACAAAACCAGGTGTATATATATATATATATATATATATATATATATATATATATATATATATATATATATATATATATATTAGTGATGTAGGTCACATCCGCATCCGCATCCGCATCCGCGGAACATCCGCACATTTTCTCGCATCCGCATCTGCATCCGCATCCGCACTTTGGACTGCGGATGTCGTGCGGATATGGACCGTTGAGATAAAACGTCATTAATAAGCGGAAATTATCAAATTCTACTATAATAATAGAACTAGTTCATTGTGCGCAAAAGTGATGCAAGCGACAAGACGAGAGGCTGTTCTTGTATAAAGTTACTCTCTTGCAACCTACTTAGATCCACGTTACAAAGCTAAGTTATTTTCACCTAGTACATTAGAACGAGTTAAATCATCACTTGGCAAAGCAGTTGAAGAGCTTCAATCTCTTGAATCTGTCGCTTCGCCACCCACCAAAAGAATAAAAGTTTCAGTGACAGAACCAACACCTTCAACAAGCAAATCTATCACAGAATCTCTCTCTCAGTTTCTTGAGTCAAGCAGCGATGACGAGACCTACGCGATGTCAAAAGATGTAGTAAAAATGATCGAGAGCTATCACCAAGAAAAACGCCTGGCTGCATGTGACAATCCTATTAGTTGGTGGAAAAATACGCAGAATATCTATCCATACTTGAGTAAACTTGCAAGGAAACATTTAGCACGTCCTCCAACAAGCGTACCAAGCGAGAGATTATTTAGCAGTGCTGGATTAATATATGATGAAAAGAGAAACAGACTGGCAGCAGAAAAGGCAGAAAAATTAATGTTCCTTAAGCATAACCTTCCTATAATTAAGTTTGAATATTAAACGATGAACATCTTAGTTTACTTTATTTTAATTACTCATTTATAAATATGCCTAATAAAACTTTAAACTTAATATAAATAGTTATCAAGCTAATTAAAGATCTCTTTCTATAAGGGTGGAGGTTGGGGAAAGAGGTCGGGTAACACAATTATGGTTTCTAATTGTGGCTGAAACTCAACAAAATATAACGAATTTATTTGCAGACGAATTCACTAATTGATTTCTATATTAGTTAGATGCTTGCTATTATTTTATATGTTCAGGGAAAAGTACAGCAATTATTGTACAATTAATCAATTATACTACATTATAGCTACAGCTCTCTCTATATAATAACTTATTATATACGTTAAACACAACAAATCTCGAATATATCCTAAAAAATAACGAAAATGTAGACATCCGCATCCGCATCCGCATCCGCGGATGTTGAAATCAAACATCCTCATCCGCATCCGCGGATGTGAAAAAAATGACATCCGCTACATCACTAATATATATATATATATATATATATAAGTATATATATGGGATGAATTTCACAATTACACGTGAAATGAATGAATGATGCAGTGAATCTTGCCTCCACCCTTCATTCCCTGACGAGGTGTACTTCTGAATACACGAAAGATCTTGGAATAATTTTTCTGTTTCCTTGTGGGTTTGCATTATATACAGTATATATATATATGGGGTTGAGCTCAGAATGGTCCCCTGAGGCTCTTTCATGATACACACAGACCTGTGCATGGAACAAGGAACTCTTCTGGGAAAATTAAATCCACTATAGTCCGAATAAGTAATAATAAATGACAAACACTATAGTTTTTCTTTTTCATGATATTAGCCCGACGTGGGCAACGGGTTACTCGCAAAGAGGCCCCATATACAGGGTGATCGAAAAGTCTCTCCGCAGTGGTAATAAGATATTTACTTTATTGAAATTTTACATAAGGAGATATAAGAATTCTATAAATGTTTTAGAGTATATATATATATATATATATATATATATATATATATATATATATATATATATATATATATATATATATATATATATATATATATTATTTATACATTTACAGAATTCTTATATCTCCTTATGTAAAATTTCAATAAAGTAAATATCTTATTACTCCTGCGGAGAGACTTTTCGATCACCCTATACTAATATATATATATATATATTATATATACTGTAGGGCCTATAATGAATGGCTGATAAATTAAAGAATTAATGTTTGCTTGTTTGAAGAGTCACCAAAATGAATGTCATTAAGGAAAAGAACAGATAAATGTTTCCAGTCAGTGAGTAACGTTACGATTGACTGAATGACTCAAACTGAATGTGCAGTAAATACAGAGAATGACACAAGCACAATATATAAATGAGAATTAAATTAGATTATAATTGCGCGCGAGAACGAGGTTTATTAAGTAGGTCGCGGCGGAGGTAGACCGAAACCGCAGTCCTCTTGAAATAGTTGTGGCATCAGTAGTATGGTTGCATCCGTGCCGAGGGGGCGGTGCCCGCTCGGCATGGATGACATGGAGGCTGTGCCTCCGGGACATGCAAATACATGTAAATACATGTAATAATAATAATAATAATAATTAATTACTATTATTATTATTATTATTATTACTATTATTATTATAATTCATTCATTAATAAAAATAACACTAGTCAACAAATTTTACCATTTTTTGGTTTCTTCAACAAGACTGTGCTCTTGATGAAATTTTCACGCTGATTATGAATATGACCTTGGAATTTTTGTATCACGTAGGGTTCTTGAGAAAACTTCGAATTAAGTTTCACCCAAAAATATACAAAACTGCATATGTTGCACTGTATAGGACGTGCTCTAACATTATATTAACCATACCTAAAATTTCTTTGTCGACGACTTGCATTTATAGGCGACATTTGGGACTTCCCTGATTTAATGTCCAGCATTGTTTGATCCCACCTGCCTTGGTACCGTTTTTCCATTGTGGAAATGTCCTGGTGAAATCTTTTCCCATGTTCGTCACTAACGTCACCAAGGTTGGTCGGAAAAAGTCCAAATGGGAATGCAGGAAATTTACTTGTAAGAACATATTGCACCACATTAACCTGAACGCTTCAAGCATTTCCTCAACCAACTGCAAGTAGTTTGGTGCCTTGTTCTTACCTGAAAAGTTCTTGACGACTGCTTTGAAGACTTCTCATGCAACCTTCCGTCTAGGATTTCAACAAAACGGCTGTCATTCATAACTTCGCTAATCTGTGCACCAATAAAAACACCTTTTGTCTTCGCCTCACTTATTCGCGGAAACTTCTGTTTTAAGTATCGAAATCCTTTACCTTCCCTGTTCGCTTTCGCTAAGTTTTTCATTAGTCCGAGCTTAATGTGAAGAGGTGACAGGTATAGTTTCTTGAGATCAAACAGCTGTTTATGTGCGACGCCCTTTTGTCCAGGAACTAAAGCTTGACGAAGTGGCTCTTCCTTAATGGCATAATGAGAATCTCTGGCCCGACTATTCCACACACAAAGAAAGCAGCAGGTACTTTGTATATCCCAGCTGCATGCCAAGAAGAAGCGCTACGACTTTTAAATCGCCACAGATGTGTCAGTTGTATTTAGTGTACTCTATGTAATTCAAAACAAGCTCCATATTTTCATATGACTCTCTCATATGAATAACATGTCCGACAGGAATGAATGGTTAAACATTTCCATTATGTAACAGCACAGCCTTCAGACTTAACTTGGATAAATCAATGAACAGTTGCCATTCTTCTGGTTTATGTTCATGACCAAGTGCCATCACCAATCCGTTTACATCGTTACAATAACAGATTTCCGCTCAAGAAAAAAAATTTAGTTGAATCGTTTTGACGGTTGCGGAACACAGAAATGTTAATGTTTTTTTGTCAACAGATTTCACCCTTGCAGCCTAGAACCTAGTAGCTCTACTTGACTCTTAGGTAAGCTTAAGTCCCTGACGAGGTCATTTAACTCACCTTGTGTAATTAAATGAGGCTCTCTTGATTCAGGTGGTTGAAAATCTGGGTCCATGTCTCGTTCCAATTCCATAGGCTCATCTACAGTAGTTTCCTCTTCTAAGGTTTACGTCTCTGGCTGTTTTGGTATAGGAAGACTTTCACCGTATGGCGCCGGTCTTATTGCCGATGGAAGAGTTGGATATTCAATCGATGTTTTACTTTTAGAAGAAAATCCAGAAACATTCGTCAAACAAAAGTAACAGTCTGTGACGTGACCTCTCTTCTCTCTCCAAACCATGGGGACAGCAAATGGCATGGATCGGCGAGTACCTTTCAGCCATGCCTTGAGATTTATTGCGCAAGATGTTGAGGAGCCGAGCTTTCGTCTTGGTCCCCTATTTTACATCCAAAATCGAGTTCGTATGATTTTTAATGAGAGTAGTGGTATTCTTCTTTCGAGATTTGAGAGTGAACTCACCGCATACGTAGCACAAAGTATCAGGGTTGTTAACACATTTGCGAGACACGAGCTTTTTAGAGTTTTTGACACAAACACAGCGTTGAATGACAACCAACAAACGACTAACGACAGTGTTTCTTTAGACAATGCAGTGCAGCGGTCACTATTCATTATCCTACTAGCGCGGTTGCCAGATTGTGCGATTTTAGAATCCAATGAATTTTAATTTTTAAGCACCTCAAAAACTGGAAAGTAATAACTCTAATGATATTTTCTTTTGCAATATGGAATATTACAGTGAAGCTGCTAGTTAAAAAAAAAAAAGTTACAAGTACTCAAGCTGATAATGAAATAAAGGAATAGAAAATTTCTTGAAAATCGTGCGTGAAATTGAAATTTCAAGATAATTTCTGTAATCGGTGTTAAAAAATATATAGGAATCACATAATCTCGTTGAGGAAACAAAATCCTTGTTGACCAGAGTAATGGGTGCTCATTTTATTCCTGCATGTAAGAAATAATTACAACTATATAAATATTTCTCTGTCTTTCCTTTCAAGAATAAACCATTCACGTAATCTATCCAACACTTTCAACCTCGACGCACAGGGAGCGATGCTCCCCAACGTCCTAACTAACTTAAATAATAATAATAATAATAATAAAAATAAATAAAGTGTGCGCATGAGGAATTTGGTGTTGGAGAGAGTTGCTCGCCATCTAGAGATAGATAAAGCACACCCCGTGTGTATCTTATGTAAGTGTATATAGTGATAAATGTAGCAAATATAAATAACACAGGGTGCTACTATAGTGTGCGGTCTACAAAGATATTTACACTATAGCGTGCGGTCTACAACATATTTACAAATTCAATTACATTAAAACAAAAAATTCAGAGGACAACTTAAACAAACAATTCATTCTATGAGATATAATGCCCGGTGAGGTTAATTGAATGTCCGGTTAGGTCAACTGTATGCCCTTGACGATTGGTTAGGTTAAGTTGTGATATTTTCGTTAAAACTAACGAAAATATCACAACTTAACCTAACCAATTGTCAAGGGAATACAGTTGACCTAACCGGGCATTGTATCCAATAGAATGACTTGTTTGTTTTATTTGTCCTTTAAATTTTTTGTTTTAATATAATTGAACTAATATTTGTTTTCATGATTCCCCCTTTTATAGTCCGCCTTGACCTCACATTCTTTCCCAAAGATAAAGTTAAGTCATTTCAGGTCAGGTCAGCACCAAGTCAGGTCAGGTCAGATCAGATCAGCTCAGCACAAATTCAAGTCAGGTCAGGTCACTTTAGCGCAAATTCTTTTGTAGACTAAAAATATCTTTGTAGACCACACGCTATAGTAGCACCTAACACAGTATATTAATACCGGCTGTGTATAAAGTAACGCAAGTTAAGTAAGAAATCCGATTTGAATTATATTAACGCAAGTGAACATGGACAAGTAATATTGGATCACCTGAAGATCAGGGCCCCCAGCCTTCTTTAGTTAGCCTTATAAGGCTAACTAACGAAACTATCGCGACCTAACCTAACCAATCGTTAGGTCAACTGTACGCCCCTTGACGACTGGTTAGGTTAGGTCGTGATACTTTCGTTAATTAGCCTTATAAAGCTAACTAAAGAAGGCTGGGGGCCCTGATCTTCAGGTGATCCGTAATATTTACTGCATGTACTTTATAACAACTGTATATTCGATAGTAAGGTTTATAAGAGGTGTTTAACTAGTTTAAACTAGTTTAAGCCAGTTCAAATCAGATTTCTCTCTTCACTTGCGTTACTTTATACACATCCTATATATACAGTATATATATATATATATATATATATATATATATATATATATATATATATATACACACAGAAACTTTGTAATAGTAAGAATCGCTGAGAAATTAAAAATAAATAAATAAATAGATAAATAGATAAACAATAATAATAATAATAATAATAATAATAATCTATATTACAAAAAGGGAGTCCTGTCCGTCCGTCCATCCTTTTGTATTCCGGATTGGTTGAAAGATAGACATCATAGACACGTCATAAAATGTGCGGAGCTCTAGCACGTGCTTTTAATTCTTTGCATTTACGATTCAGCAAACAAAATTATGATTTTTTTTTAATTACACAAAAATTTGAATTTTTAGAAATTTATTTATATGCTGTCTGTCTGTCTGTCTGTCTGTCCCACCCTAAAACGGAAACGACTCCTCGAGAGAAAAAATTATTAGGTAAAATAACTTAAAATTAATCGAAACCTTCGGGAAAATTATTGAATGCCCGGTTAGGTTAACTGTCCGTCCTTGACGATTGGTCAGGTTAAATCATGATATTATCGTTAAAACTAACGAAAATATCACGATTTAACCAAACCTGGCATTCAATTTAATTTATTATTATATTTGGTACTGTAAAGCAAAAACCAAGAATACATGGTGGTCCTGGATCTTCAGGTGATCCAAAAATATATACCTGAAAGGATTTATGGACGAAACAAGGGCGGACATCGCATGCCTCACAGAAACTCATCTTAAAGATTGCCAAAGAAATTGTGAAAACTGTGAACATTGTATTGATAAGAAATAAATAAATATAAAGGGTTTCAACTTACTAAGATTTGATAGAATAGCGAGACGTAAAGGTGGCTGTGCTATATACTGCATGTACATGAAGGTCACATGACAGAGACAGTAATAAGTAAATCAAACAGCTTTGTGGAACTCCTAACAGTGAAAATAGAAAAACTAAACGTGATACTGATAGTCATCTATAGACCTCCAAACACTCCAACCGAAAAATTTTCGGATGCCATTGATGATATTAGAAACCTAATAAAGTCCATAAACCCTCCATCCCCCAATATAATGCTCTGCGGAGACTTTAATTTCCCATATATAAAATAGAAAAAGGTGGATATATTATATATATATATGTTATAGTCAATATGTAAAGTTAGGCAGTTTATAAATTGACTGAAATTCAGGCAGTGTGTCAAATTGGTGATACACACAAAACCAAACCTAACCTAACGTAACCTTTCTGGTAATGATGCATATGATGCATATGCATTACCAGAAAGGTTAGGTTAGGTTAGTTTAAGTTAGGTTTTGTGTACGTCACAATTTGACACATTGCCTAAAATTTCAGTAAATTTAAAATTTCCTGATTTTAGACATTAACTTTAACATATATATATATATATATATATATATATATATATATACCACGACAAGGGGGGGGCATAAGAGAAGACCAGAGCAAGTAAAAATTTTATGGCTCTCACAAACGAGTTTATACTGAGAAAACAGAAAATATCAGAAAAAATAACTGCCTAGATCTGATATAAAAATAACTCCAACTATTATATCAGACCACAACATAATCGAGATATCAGCAAATATGGTAACAGCATTAAAAGACAATACACATACTGAAGAAAGAAGCAAATTTGGGACTTTTAACCTAAACTCCAAGACTATAAATTTGGAAGCAATCGGATCACACATGGCCCAGATAGAGTGGCGAACAGTTTTAGAGAATAAATCCAATGAAGAAATGCTAACAACTTTGGAAAAAAAAGACGCTACGAATTTTAGGAAAATGTGCTCCGAAGCACAGCCAAAGGGAAAGAGGAACTAGTTAGAGAGGCAAAAGAGAAGAATAATCCGCAAAAGAAAGAGAGTAGCAGCGAAGTTAGCTAACTGCGGAGGCAACAATGCCAGGAAAGTAATACAAGAAAAACTGAAGAGTATCGATAGGGAAATACAAACCCTGATTAAGGGCCATACGGAGAGGGAAGAGGAAAAGGAGGTAGAAGCAATAAAAGAAAATCCAAAATATGTCTATAGCTATGTGAAAAGGAAAACAAAAACGTGCACTACTATCGGGCCCTTTAAGGAAAGGAAATAATTGACGAACGGACGATCTAAAAGAAATATCTGAAACATTGAGAGCTCAGTATGAAACAGTCTTCAGTACCCCAAAAAGTGATAAAGCGATACCTGACATAAATGCCTTCTTTGAAGAGAAATTGCAAGGAGATTGTATAACAGATTTCGATTTACCCCAGAAGATGTAGAAAGAGTTATAGGACAAATGTAATCACATTCAACTGCAGGTCCGGACAGATGGAACGCATTATTGATCAAAAACTGGAAAAATGAAATAGCTACACTCTTATACTGGATATGGAGAAGATCCCTAGACACTGGGGAAATACCGAGTATCTTGAAAAGAGCAACCATTGTCCCTATACATAAAGGAGGGGATAGATCTGAAGCAAAGAACTATAGACCGGTGTCATTGACGTTGCACCTCACCAAAGTATTTGAAAAAATAGTTGAGAAAATCTACGACTTCTTGGAAACACTGGAAAGATTCAACGAAAATCAGCACGGACTCCGATCCGGAAGATCATGACTTCCACAACTTATAGAGCGCGATAACAATATCCTAGATATCCCGTACGCCGGGATATTTTGCTACCCGCACGAAGGGCGGGTTCTTTGCTAGTAATAATAAATAGTGCGCGAGAGGAGGGTGGTGTTGGAGAGAGTTGCTCGGCATCTTAGAGGTAGGTAAAGTACATGCAATCTTACAGAGGAGATTGTAGACACCAATCAACCGGAGAAGTACTCTGGAGGCAGGAGACAGGGAGTGCTGGAATTCCCATTTCTCCCGTCATTGTCCTTCTTAGCTGATCTTTTTCCATGTCTCATTTACCCTGTGAGCAGTCTAGCATGCTCTCAAACACACTTCTCTCCTCACTACAAATACAGTTTATGCACCTTATCAGTGGTGGGCACCGTTAACCAAAAAGTTAACTTCGATAACGATAATCCGTTAACCCCAATTTTTAACTCCGATAACGATAATCCGATAATTTTACTACAAAGTTAACGGAAGTTAACGATAATCCGTTAACGATAACTATTTCTTTACTAACATTTAAAAAAATCAAGGAAAAAAGCTTTAAAACCCATAGAAAATGTTTATTTATGCAAAATCCAACAATAAATAGGTATTTAACTGTATTTTTATCAAGTTTTGCAACTTTTTTGCTTAATAACTTTTTTTTTTATTTTCAATAAAAAATGTACTGATTACATGTTTTGAAACCCTTGTAACCACTAACCATTAACTAAATTTTAATTTACCAGAGAATTATTATGGCCGGAACTGAAAGGTAAAATTAAATTTTAGACACATTTATTAAAGACTATGACACAATATGTAACTAAACTAATAAAATATTAATTCAAACAAAATAGCAAAATTAATTCAAAATAATATTAACTATAATAATATTATAATATATAATATTACGTTATATAAAATATTTTATTTTACTTAACCTTTTTCTGTGAATTTTCAATAGAAGTAATTTTTCTCTATGTAATTATTTTATCTATGAATTATTTAGTCTATAAAATAAAAATACTTTGTCCATGAATTATTTTGTCTATAAAATATTTTGTCTATGTAATATATGCAATTGTTATTTAATTCGACGACAATATTACAATCAGTGAATAAAAACTATTATTCAAATTTTACATACTATATATACTTTTTTAGAGATTTACTAACGCAGTGTAAAAATACTTATTCATTAGTCATTACTATAAATTAATTTTTCTCAACCGTACATTTTACCATACGTATCTCCATACGTATTAATATATATATATATAATATTATAGGACTTTTACTAACGTTAAAAGTACCTTCTTACCTTCAATAAAAAGCGCACAACCTCCCCTTGCGAGATCTGGAAGCAGACTGAAGTTATGGCGGTTTGAATTCATTCGCGGAGCGGTGATCTTCCGTGAATGACTCCTCGCAGTTAACGTGTTAACGGACTTTAACAGACTAAATATCGAGTTACCGGAAGTTAACTGGTCCGATAACGATAAATGGAAATTAACTTCCGTTAATAGTCCGTTAAAAAAGTTAACTTCGTTAATTAACTGTTATCGGATTAACGCTTTAGTGCCCAACACTGCACCTTATACACAACACAATCTTTTCAAAATTAAAAAAACAAAAAAAGCATAATTTTTAAGAGCTTTGGAGCCCCCTGAGGAGGGGACTATAAATGTCCCCACTCCTGGCTACCTCGCTGCCGATACCGGGACCGAAGACCCGAGCAGAGGGGCAGATTCTGTTACTACCCATTCGAGCTGTCCTGGACCTCAACTTGATTCACTTTTCATAAACTTCTACAACATTCGTGGCCTTTCCTCAAACTTCCATTCTGGTGAACACCACCTTTCCTTCTCTAAACATCATCCTCTCTTCCTCGCTGAAACTCTGGTGTTTGGGACGACTGACAGCAACCCCTCTTCTGTACCCTTCTACTTTTTCTATACTCCATTTCATTTCAAAAGCGGCTGTTGCGTATATGTACGCAATGACCTAACTTGATCCCGTTTTCTCAAATTTGAATCCTCCGAATTCTATACCCTCTGGCTACAGCTTAATTGCCATACTCAAACTAAATACATCTGCGCTGTTTACATTTCTCCCACTTCTACTGACTATCCAGAATTCTTTGACTACCTCACTTCTAAAGTGGAATACATTCTATCACATTCTCTTTTTGCTGAAATCGTCATTTTAAGAGATTTCAATGTTCACCACTACCTTTGGCTTTCCTCCCATTTCACTGACATCCCTAGTGAACTAGCTTAAAATTTTCCAATCCTGAATGACCTAGAGCAGATTGTACAGCACCCGACTCGCATCATCAATTGCCTGGAGATAGGCCCAACATTCTGGATTTATTTCTCAGTACTAATCCTTCTTCTCAGTCTGTCAAACCTTTTCTCCGGTGGGCTGCTCCGACCACAATCTTATATCTAATTCCTGTTCTATCTCTCCACTTCGGCTATTGGATCTCCCAAGATGAGGCGGCTTTTGAGCTTTGGCACTTTTCTCATGAAATGATTACTGCTTCCTTAACCGGGCTGGGCCCTCTCTGATTCCGCTGAGCACACCACTGAAGTGATTCTCTCGGGCATGGAGATGTACAGTCCATATTCTTTTCCTACTACTAATGCTTAAAAAAACCCTTGGTTTAATTTTGCTTGTTCTGATACTATCCGCAACAGAGCGGCGGCTTTCAGAAGGCACCCTCATCATCCAACTCCTGACTTTCACTTAGCTCATATTTCTTCCCGGAAACGTACAAAATCTGTTCTTCGATTCGTCAAAAATTCCTTCATCAGCCAAAAATGTTGCTTCTTCTGGCGTTCAGCCAAAAACCTTTGAAACAACTTTACTTCTTTCCCTCCTCTTTTCCATTTGGAGGGCTCAGTTACCGTCTTTTCTCCCGATAAAGCTGAAGTCTTTGCTCCAACTTTCGCATCCAACTCAACCATGGACAATTCCGGTGCCGTTCCTCCATTTCCTTCCTCCTCTCGCTTAAATATGTCGGAAATTAGAATTTCTTTTGAAGATGTTTTTTTGGCTAATCTGGGCTCAACTCTAGTAAGGCGTACGGTCCTGATGGTGTTTCTCTTGTTGGTCTCATAAACTGTGCTTCTATGCTGATACTCTGCCTACGCAAACACTTTCGTCGTTGTCCTTCAAATGGCACTTTTTCTTCTTGTTGAAAGTTCGCACTCATTCAGTCGTTCTCAAAGAAGAGTACCCGCTCTTAACCCTCCAACTATCGTCCAGTTGCTTTGATTTCTCGTCTTTCCAGAGTTTTTTAATCTGTCGTTAATAAGAAGATTCTTAAACACCTCTCTACCCAGCATCTTCCTTCAGATCGTCACTATTGGTTCCTCAAGGAACGCTCTACTGGCGATCTTTTTGCATGTATCTCTAACTCTTGATCATGCTCCTTTCGGGATTTCGGTGAAACCTCCTTTGCTATTACGTTAAACATTGCGTTAGAGTCTGGCACAAATCTTTAATTCCCAAACTGACTTCTTTCGGTTTCTATCTTTCTATCTGTGCCTTCATCTCTGATTTACTTTCTGGCCGATGTACAGCTGCAGTTGTAGATGACCACTGTTTTTTCCTAAATCTATTAATAGTAATGTTCCTGATAGCTCTGTTCTGTCACCCACACTCTTCCTTTAATTTATCAACGATCTTTTAAGTTACACTTCCTCTCTTATCCACTCATATGCCGATAATTCCACCATTTACTTCCCCACCCATTTCACAAAGCGTCCTTCTGAACAGTCACTCCATACTTCGCGTGAGGTGGGTATGGTGCACCTGACCTCTGATCTTTCTACTTCCTCTGACTGGGACAGAGAAAACTTCGTGGTTTTCAATGTCTAAAAAACCCAGTTCCTTCATCTGTCTACTCGTCACAATCTTCCAGACGAACTATCCCCTTATCTCAAAAAATGCATAATTCAATCCTTCCTCTTCTCTTAACATTCTTGGTGTTTCCTTTTCTCGTGATCTTTCCTGAAAAGATCACATATACTCTCTTTCTAAAACAACTTCTAAGAAATTATGCGTGCTGTACATTCTCGTCCCTTTTCTATCCAACCCTTTAACGCAAGGGTTAATCGGTATTCTCAATCTTTCTTCTACTCAACCGGTCAACTCTGGAACAAACTTCTTCAATCCATCCTTCTCCCTGTCTAGGACCTCCAATGCAAAGTGTCCAGGCAACTCGAAAACTTTAGACCTAGATTAATGCTCTCTTCCTCAGTTCCTCTCCTTCTATGAGGGAAGGGGGAGTTTGCGGGCGTTCACCTTTGCCACCGCCTTCCTGCATAAAAAAATGTGTATATATAAGGTTGTAACATATATCGATTTTTTAGTTCATTCAAAACAAAAATTAAAGGACTTATGAAGACAAATTTGCTCGAATTTTTAGTTTATTCACAACAAAAATTAAATGACATAATGACAAATTAATCATCAATATAATTCCCTTCTTTTTCTATAACCTCCTCCCACCTGTAGAAAAGTTTTTTATGCCACGTTCGAAGAAATCCCTTGGTTTCGAGTTAAAAAAAGCGATCCCTTCGTTTTCGATAGCTTCCCTGGATTGCAACTTTTGTCTATCTAGGTGGTGTTGCAGACTTCTGAATAAATGGTAGTCTGAAGGTGCGATGTCCGGAGAATAAGGTGGATGAGGCATTTTTTCCCAACCAAATGCCTCCAATTGGGCAGTGGTGATTCGAGCAGTGTGAGGGCGCGCGTTATCCCGGTGGAATAGCACACCTCCGCGATTAATTAATGCAGGACGTTTTTCTTGTAATGCCATCTTCAATCGTTGGAGTTGTTGGCAGTAGACTTCAGCTGTGATTGTTTAGTATCTGGCAGAAGCTCAAAATGAATAATTCCTTGTATATCCCACCAAACGCATAGCAAAATTTTCTTTGGATGGGGTCCATTCCTTGGCTGAGGTTCAGGCTTTGTTTCACGGCTAAGCCACTGATGTGGACGCTTAATATTGTTATAGAGAACCCATTTTTCATCCCCAGTGATGATCGGATTCAAAAACGGTGCCTGCAGTTGCCGAGAATGCAGTGATGTGCAAATATCGGTTCGATGTTGAAGATTCGCTTGTGGACAAATCATGCGGAACCCACTTTCCAACCTTCATTATTTTTCCTAACAGTTTCAAATGACGATGAATGGTCATATGGCTAACGCCGAGTTGCAGGCCAAGTTCTCTTACAGTTACCGTTGGGTTTTCCTCCACTGTTGCTCTCAGCAACTCTTCATCTAACTGATTTGGTCGTCCTGTTCGTTGATAATTATAATCTTTCAGACTGAAGTTTTCATCTCTGAACTTCTCAAACCATCTCCTACACATCCATTCGTTCACAACATCATTTCCATAAACCTGTCGCCGCGTGTATTTTGCAACATTTCTAAAACTATTTCACATTATCTTGAGGTTATTCTATAACACTGGGTAACAAAATTTGAAAATTTTTCTGTTTATTGTGATTTTTCTGTCGTTTCTTAATGATTTCGGGGCGCTGATTCCAAAAATGATATTGGTTTTGCTCTATCATCAACCGTTTCAAAAATATAGGTTATCACACTTTTCATATGACAAAGTATATAAAGAAGGCTAACATAAATATTTTCTGAAAATAAAAACACTATTGGAAATTAATGTTTATTGAGCCAAAATTGTTTGACAAACCCAAAATGGTGCAAAGGATATAATATATATCATGAGGAGAACCGATAAGAGAATAACAAGCCTCGTTATGCAGTGTGCGTTCCTTAAAAATGCACTGAAGAACGCGACTTCCGCGTATGAACATTCTTATCCTTTCTGATCAGCGACCATACGTAGTCTCCCATCATGGAAGCATCCCAATGGCCCTGGTACCTTTTCTCCATCGTTTGAATATCTTGATGGAATCTTTTGCCATGTTCTTCACTCACATCGCCCAGGTTATCACGAAAAAAGTCTAGATGTGAATGCAGATAGTGTAATTTTAAAGACATACGGCACCCCATTTTGCCATAGCACTTAATCAAGTTTGACACTAACTCCTTATAGTTTGGTGCTTTATGGTTGCCTAAAAACCCACGAACCACATCACGGAAAGCACACCAAGCCTCTTTTTCGATCGGAGTCATCTTGGCTTCAAGGTTCTTTGAATTCAACAGCGCCTTGACTTGTGGTCCTACAAAGATGCCAGCCTTGACTTTGGCCTCAGAGAGTTTAGGGAACATGACCCGAATCTGTTGGAAAACTTCCCCTCCAAAATCTAACGCAGTTACAAACTGCTTAATTAGATCCAACTTAATATGGAGAGGTGGTAGCAGAACTATGTCAGGCTTCACAAGAGGTTCCCTGAGTACATTGTACTTTCCTGGTTGCAGTCCTTCACGTGGAGGCCACTGAACTGTTTTATAGTGCTCAGTTGAAGCCATGCTATCCCACAGGCAAAGAAAACATTAATATTTAGTAAACCCTCCTCGTAAACCTAACAGGAAACCAATCATTTTGAAATCACCACACACGTCCCAGTTATATTGTTCATACCTGATTTGAGTGAGCAGTTGTTTGACATTTTCATAGTCCCCTTTCATTTGAACAGAATGTGCAACTGGTATAGATGGATATTTGTTCCCATTGTGGAGTAGAACAGCTTTTAAACTCCGAGTTGAACTGTCAATAAACAGGCGCTACTCTGATGGTATATGTGTTAACCCAATAGCTGTGAATAGACCATTAACCTCGCTGCAATAACAGAGAGAGCCATTGACATCGTAGAACCTTGCAAACTCTTCATGCCGCTTTCGGTATACAGTGCTCTTGCAGTCTTCTCCAAGCAAATTCCACTCTTTGAGTCTGGAGGTCAGAAGCTCAGACCCTGATTTCGTCAGACCCAGATCTCTAATTAAGTCGTCCAATTCCCTCTGATTTGGAAAGTGAGGGTTTGTACTGAAAGTTACTGTATATTCTTCATCATGACTGTCCTCACCAGCCGACATCTCAGATGAGCTAGCTGCATCCTCATTTTCAACCTGCAAAGCAAAGAAACAAAATATAGGCATAGCTATATATGTAGAAGAGCATCAGCACTAAGAAAAATCGACACATAATGACCCACAGTCTGTAAATACATAAGGTAAAGTAATGGATAGATACCTGTTCTGGTGGACGTGGTATTGGAAGACTTTCGCCATGTGGTACAGGAGCTATGGACGACGCTATGCTTGGATACTGAAGAGTCTGCCTTCCTTTAACTTTCCTGTACTTAGAAACATCTACCATGCAGTAGTAGCAATCGTCGTGGTGGCTCTTTGGTTCTCTCCATATTCTGGGTACCGCAAAGGGCATTGCCTTGCGTACTCCCCGCAGCCACCCTTCAAGTGTGGAGCAGCAGCTTCCACAGATCACATGGGGTGCCCAGGGCTTATCTTGGTGACCCATAGGCATACCAAAATAGAGTCGATACGCGATCCAGAACTTGATGCCTTTCACAATCTTGTGCGATACTTGCTTGGGGCCTATGTAATACCCACAAACGTAGCAGAATATATCCGGCGAGTGTTTACAAGCTCTAGTTGCCATTCTCTTTACCAAACTGTACTACATTAATCATAACCTGCAGATATAGAGAGAAGAGTTATTAAATCTGCAACAGATTACAGATTCCAGAAAAAAGATGTATTCACAACACTGAAATAATGTTCACAATAAAAAAGGATCGATAACACTCAAATCGTCAGCACAGAGAAGCACAGAAACACAGTACCTCAGTGCTGGTAACCATCAGACAAACAACCTGCTTTCTTTGTGTGCTCACACTTACTGACTTCTCAGACTCTGTGCTCTTCTTTATATAGCACAGTGGAATTTTCGGGCAATTTCTAGAGCAAGAAACTGTCAACGAGAAAGTTATTATTTTTATCATAATGAAAACATTAATATTAATTTTAATTCTTATGCATTGCCTGCCATAATAGTAATATCACGAAATTTGAAAAATTATGTCATATATTCATAATTCTATATTATATTGATAGATTAACTAAATATCCGCATCAGCGGATATTGAAATTAAAGATCCGCATCCGCATCCGCAGATGTTGAAAAACTGACATCCGGTCCACCACTAAATTATATATATACCGAGTGTCCCCAAAAAATGTTTACACATCATATTAACATATATCAATAAGCAAAATAGGCGGATAGTAAATAGATAGCAAATAGGCTTCTTTAATGTTTAAATGTTCGAAATATCAGCCAGCAGCGTCAATACTTCATGGTTGTGCTGCTTACTTTAATGTTTTAAATGTTCAAATTGTCCGCCACTAGCATCAATACATTCTTGACAACGGCGCGCAACAGATCGGCATACTGTTCGGAGTGGAATGTTGGCACAGGCTATTTCAATTTCGTGTCTTAAGGCCTGTAGTGTCCTTGGTTTTTTAGCATACACAGTGTTCTTCAGAGTGCTCCACAAGTAAAAGTCTAAGGGTGTTAAGTCAGGAGATCGTGGTGGATACTCCGTACATCCCCTACGTCTTATCCATTTTCTAGGAAAACAAACATTGAGAAAATTTCTAACGTCATTGTGGTAATGTGGTGGCGCGCCATCCTGTTGAAAGTGACACTCTTCTTCCAAAAAAAGAGCTCTGATTGAAGGTACAATGTTGTCTTGCAGCATTGATAAGTAAGCAGCACCTGTGACAGTATCCTCAAAGAAAAATGGCCCTATCAGTCCTCTGGAAGACAGACCACACCACACTGACACTCCTGGTTGATTAAGTGCTCGTTCTTCTGTTACGTTTGGATTTTCGGTGGCCCAGTACACACAGTTGTGTCGATTGATAGTACCATTAAGTTTAAAAGTGGCTTCATCGGACCAAACAATGAAATCAGGAAAAGATTGTTTTTCATACACATGTGCAAAAACCACTCAAAAAATTCTTTTCGACGATCTGGATCGTCCTCATTCATTGCATGGAGCAGTCTAGGTATGTACGGTTTCCACTTTTCACGTCGCAAAATGCGATGAACGCTGGATTTAGAAACACCAGTCTCACGAGAACATTGCCTTGTAGACTTATTTCGAGAATTTGTGAAGGCCTGTAACTTGGTCTCAGCACTTTCATTGTCAGTTGAAGTGCGACGTCTTCCAGATCGGCCTTTGTTGACGTTTTACACTGTTCCGTCAGTCTCAAACTTATCACGTAATCTTGTAATTGTTACCCGTGATGGTGGTAATGTTCCAAACTCATTTCTCCAATGTCTCTGTACCTCAGCAACATTCTCCGTCTTCCAGTAGTGCTTCAGAATCCACTTACGTTGCTCAAACGATAACTGGAATGCCGCCACTTCCTGTAACAAGGGATACTACTGTTATTTAAGTACAATACACCATTACTATACTACTATTACTAAGTACTATAAATATACTAATACATCAGCGCATATTACTATCATCTATTCTAAAGTGTGCATGTTGATATATTATATATATATATGTTAATATGATGTGTGAACATTTTATTGGGACACCTGGTGTGTATATATATATATATATATATATATATATATATATATATATATATATATATATATATATATATATACTGTATATATATATATATATATATATATATATATATGAAATGAAATGAGGAATGATCGCACGAAACATTTGAAAGGTTAAAAGGTATATATATATATATATATATATATATATATATATACAGGGTCGCGCAAAAGTCAGGAACTATAGGCACATTTTAATAATTTGTGTTTTATTATGTTTTGTTTTTTTCAGATTTGTTGTTGAAACTATGGCACAGAAATTGACAATAGATGAACGGGTGGAGATAGTTTTAATATGTGCAAGGCGTGGTAACACACACCAATCAGTTGTTACTGCTTTTAATGACAAACAACCTGAGAGGCCGCCAGTTGTTCAGGCATCAGTTGGAAAACTGTTCACTCGATTCAAAGAAATGGGAAGTGTTCATGATCGGCCGCGTAGTGGCCGGCCAAAAAGTTCAACCGATGCAGCAACATCACTAATGGTACTCAATCACCTCGAAAACAGCCCACGTAAGTCCTTAAGAAAGTTAACCCAGGAAACGGGTGTCTCCAGAAGATCCATTCAACGAATTCTTACAACAAATCGTTTCCACCCCTACAAAGTCGAACTCGTTCAGGAACTGCACGGTGACGACACAGACCGTCGTTTAGAGTTCTGCCAGTGGTTTCTACAACATCGACAGCTTCAACGAAGGATCATGTTCAGCGACGAAGCAATATTTCACCTCAGTGGTCGTGTCAATAGGCATAATGCACGCTATTGGGGCCAGTGAGAACCCCCACTGGATGGAGGAAGGACATGTGCAATTCGATCTACGAATTATGGTGTGGGCTGCACTCTGAGGGGATTGGTTAATTGGTCCGTACTTTTTCGACGGCAGTGTAACAGGTGAAACATATCTGCATTCTGCATATGCTGCAAACATTTCTAATGCCCATACTGGACGACATTCCATTGGCAGAACGGGCGGAGATGTGGTTTCAGCAGTATGGTGCACCACCACATTTCGCAACCATCGTCCGGAGCTCTTTAGGTGAAACATTCACAAGCAAGTGGATCGGACGGCGAGGGCCCGTCGAATGACCACCTAGGTCTCCAGACCTCACGCCTCTTGACTTTTTCTTGTGGGGCCATCTCAAGTCTATGCTGATCGACCCAGAACCATACGTTCTCTAAAGGATAAAATCACATCTGAGTGTGCCAAAATCAGTACCAATGTGTTAAGGAATGTTCAAACATCATGCGTTCAACGCGTTATAAGGAGTTTCCAAGTAGAAGGCCACCGATTCGAACATTTATTATAATTTAATAATGTGCCTATGGTTCGTAACTTTTGCGGCACCCTGTATATATATATATATATATATACACACCTCGTAACCTTGTAGCAGTTCCGTGCGTTGGTCTCTCTTCACACGAAGGATAAACTGGTGGCCTGGCTTGGTGGAGGAGCGAGTTGCTCTCTTGCGCTCTTCATCGCACATACCCGGCACATACCGGGCTCATCTAGTACCATCCTGAGCCAGGCAACTAGTCTTCTTTTGAAGATTTTAATTTTGACCACTGTGACTTTCCTGAGATCCTTTGGAAGCTGGTTAAAAAGCCTTGGCCCCCTGATAACCAAGCTATTTTCCTTCAGTGTTGAAGAGGTCCCTTGTCGTCCCTTTAATTTGGGAACACCACATTTAAGGTTTGGTACCAGTTTTTACGATCATTTCCCATCCGTAAATTATGGTGTACCTCTCTCTTCTTTTGCAGGAAATATAGATTTAATGTATGTAGTCTTTCCTAGTAGTTGAGTTCTTTGCAGCCATCAATCTTGACTGTGAAATTTCTTTGAACTTCTTTTAGTTTATTAATTTCTTCTTTTTTATATGGGGACGTCAAGAGTGAGCAGTATTCAAAGTTTAATATACAGTAATCACTGTTTTCAGCAGGAAAATCATTACTTTCGTGTCCCTTCTTTTAAGGATTCTCAGTACCTGTCCCGCGTCTCTTTTGGCTTTGTTTATCGCTATCTTATTTTGTGTGTCAAATTTCGCATCGTCCGTCATTATAACCCCTAAATCTATTGCTTTCTTGCTTCTCTGAATTTCCTGTCTATCTGCGGCATAATGTGCTGTCTGCATTAGCTTCTCGTTTTTTCCATATTTCAAGAGCTAAAATTGCTCGGTGTTAAACTTCATGTTATTGTCTTCTGACCATTTGTATATTCTGTTCGTGTCCCTCTTTCGGGCCTCCACCTCATTTGTATCACTGATCACTGATTTTTCTGCTGACTTGGTATTGTCTGCAAAGGATGTTACTATAATCTTGTTGGTTGCTTCATTGTCTATGTCTGTTAACATGATAATGAATAGGAGTGGGATCAAAACTGTTCCTTGTGGTACTGAGCTGCGTACTTACGATTTTCACAATGATATACCTTGGATTTTTATGACCTGCAGACGTTTTCTAAGGAAATTGTAGATCCATTTTCCCACTTTGCCTGTTTTTCCCATATGTTTCATTTTATGTGCTATTATACCATGATCACATTTGTCGAATGCTTTAACAAAATCCGCGTATATGACATAATAGTTTTCATTGCTTTCAAGTGCGTCCATGATATTGTTATAGTGCTCTAATAGTCGTGATAGGCATGATCTTCCTGATCGGAATCCGTGCTAGTTCTCATCGAATCTCTCCAGTATCTCCAAGAAGTCATAGATTTTCTCTCTTACTATTCTATCAAATACTTTGGTGAGACTGGTCTACAACAGGGTTGGGTTCAAATGTAAATGCATTTACACTTGCATTTGAAAATGCTGCATTTGCATTTGCATTTAAATGCAGATTTATCATTTACTCAACATTTGCACTTACATTTGAATATAAAACACTTGTATTTGCATTTGATTTTTCAAATGCAAGTTTCAAATCTGTTTCTACTCCTAATATTAATATCTCCCACACCCAGGTCACCCTAATATTAATCCACCACCACATTCTCAGGTCACCTGCACTTGGGAGGGACAGTTTCAGTGACCTCGCCGACACGTAACTTTGGTAATTCCCAAGTGAGATTAGGAGCACAAAGGCGCCACCGCGGCGCCGCCTCATAGGTTGTCATTCCCACAGTGAACTGCCTGCTTTTGACTGTATGTCGCTCCACCAGCTGTCTTTGTCTACCTTGTCTGTAATTTATTGTTACTCTGCTGAAGAGGGGCCTTGTGTTCAGACCAAAATTTACAGTGCTCCAAGATCTCTTCTTTTATTTTTCTAGTGTTGGTTTCTCAGTGCCAGGTATACTACAGCGACGTGCAAAATGCCTTTCAAGCGCTCTAAAGTTTTTTGATCATTATGATATTATGATGTGCCCAGTGACATCTCAGGCAGTTTCAGAGCGAAATTCAAACACTGTGGAAGAGAAATGAAAGGTTCAACCAAAGCTACCAGTAATTTTCTCAGTCACATCACCTTTGGTAACCTTTGGTTTGCTTCCGCCCGAATTGTTCATTCTGACGAAGGTCAAGCTTGTCACTCCACCTTAGACCTACAGTTTAACGTGAATCCGAACCACGACCCACAAGCAGCCCAGCGTTTTAACCCCTAGGCTACCTAGGGTACCCATTTATCTACCAACCATTTTCTTTATTGTGTGGAAGGATGAACAGCTGGGTTTTGCTGCGTGCCGCCTGCTATCACCGAGTCTCGATTCCCGGGCCGATGGATTCGTAGTCAGCAACGCTAACCAATAAACCACCGAGGCGCATCTCGGTGGACATGAAGGTAACAATGATACTTAATTTTCCAACTTTTTAGAATATATAGGTACTTACTTTTGCTGTTATTTTGTTATTTTACTTATACAATGGATGCTTGAAAATGTTGCAATCTTGTTTCTTTGTCATTTTACATTTCCATTTGTACAAGCAATGTCAATATCCTGCAGTATCAGTGTCCCATGCAAATCCTGGGTACACCCCTGCTAGTTAATAGTGTTAGTATGCAATGTTTATAAATGTTAGAGTAGCCACAGAATTAGGTTGGTGACAACTCTGCTGCCTATTAGGTGGTATGGTTAAATGATATATTGCACATTTTTTACAGAGCATTTTATGAATGAAAATGAATGAAAATGAAAATGAAAAGGTTTATTGGCAGACTATAGTCCATATGACAAATATTATTAATACAATGACAGTTCACATACTAAGGATAGAAATATATACAGTTGATTAGAAATAATACAGTAGTGTCGGAGTTAAATGGAGCTACAGACAGACGTTTTCGTACCAAGAATCCCATAGCTTAGAGCAGGGGTCCCCAGCCTTTTTGTGCCGAAGAGCACATTCAAGACTACCGGTAGTGCGGCGGGCACCATTTACTTTTTCAAGGCAGATTCAAGGCAGTACGATGAACAAGGATGGGCTAACTAAGAATCTTAGAAAAATTATCAAAATGATAACTTAATTTATTTATAAAGAAATAATTATTTTCAAATAAATGAGCATCTGTTTCTGTAATTAACTACTAAAATTTAATAAAAGGTTAAGTATGTTACATATTTTAAATATTTAGTAACTAAATATTTAAAATATGTAACATACTTAACATTTTATTAAAAATTTAAATAAAAACATCAATCGTAGTCAATCAGTGGCGGGCACACGCAAAAGGGTCGGCGGGCACCATGGTGCTCGCGGGCACAGGGTTGGGGACCCCTGGCTTAGAGGATAAACGGCAGGACTCATGGATAGCTTGGATAATCGGGTTGGTTGATTTTTTATTCTTTGCATTAAACTGTATTGAGCACGTCTTGTTATCTCCGGGAAGCTCGGGACATTGCGGGTAGCAAACATTTGCGAAGCTGAGCATTTCGGGGGTAATTTCTGTAAAAGTCTAAAAGACCTGTTGTACAGCAAATTTAGGGTTCTGCCAGAACCTTTTTAATAATTCACCCAGAGTTGCTGTCCGTATATATTACTGCAGAAAGTACGAAAGAGAGTGTTTTTAGCTTCACTTGTACAGAACCGAAAGTTCCTTATAGTCATATTCGCTTTAGCACAAAGGCTTCGAGATTGTTTTCTTATATCAGCGTGATCATTCAAGGAGTTGGTGATAGTTTGACCGAAATACTTAAACTCTTGTACTTCCTCAATTACTTCACTTTTCATTTTAAACCTAATATCAGCTGGCTGATTACAGCTTTCAGGATGAAATTGCATAACCTTAGTTTTTGTAACATTAAAAAGAATATCATGTTTCTGGAATACACTTCGCAGACTTTTAGTAACCGATCCCAGACCTTTAACAGAGGGACGTATTAACACCATATCATCGGCATATCTAAGTTATTTATATTATGTAAATCTGTTTTTAATATTATGTAATTTATATATTGCTCTAATTAAAACTTCTGACTGTTTCAGAGACATCATCCATCTGTTAACATCAACAACTCACCAGCTACTTTAACTAAGGCCAGTAATGGAATATATGGACAGCCTCTGTTAACAGACTTTGCTGTGTGTGGCAAGAAATAGAATCTGACTCCTGTCCAATGTGACCAGCACCAGCAGCGCTCAAACCAGAGACTCATCACAGTCACCTCCAAAGAAGCATGTCTGCCTGTTTGCGTTCATGGCTGAAAGTCCCAACATTCAAGAGGACACTTCAGAGGTTGAGACATACCTCAGTGAGAAGTGTTTGTTCAACAGTGCTAATCCACTTGCCTACAGGAAGGACAATTCCCACAGGATGCCTGGTCCTGCGATACTTGCCAAACGATATCTTAGTGCGCCCGCTTCATCAGCCCCTGTGGAAAGGATTTTTAGCACTGCTGGCAAGATTTTTCCGCCCTAATCGTGCCAGGTTGACTGATGCCAACTTTGAGATAATGATGTACACCAAATGCAATGGACATCTCTTGTAAAGAAAATATTGTAAAAACTCAGTAGTTATATCTCCAAATTAAAAAATTATAAGATTATATAGTTTGTATTGAAAATATCTGTTTCTTTTACAAATGTTTGGGTGTCATGTAAAAGTATCATGTGATAACATTTGGAATAAACATTTGTAACCTGAAGCGTGTATTATTATCATTTGCATAAAATATCTGAAAACCATTCAAATGCATTTGAATTTGCATTTGTATTTGATTAATTTAAAACATTTGTATTTGCATTTAAATGCACAAGCCTGCATTTGAATGCAAGCCTGGACTCTATAGTTATTTGCTTGAGATCTATCCCTCCTTTGTGTATCGGGGCAATGTTCGCTCTTTTCAGCATGCTCAGTATTTTCCCTATGTCCAGGGATCTTCTCCATATCCAGTATAGGGATGTAGCTATTTCATTTTTACAGTTTTTAATCAATAGGTTGTTCCACTTGACCGGACCTGCAGCGAATGTGATTTCATTTGTCCCATAGCTCGCGCTAGATCTTCTGGGGTAAAATCAAAATCTGTTACACAATCTCATTGTAATTTCTCTTCAAAGAATGCATCTCTGTCAAGTACCACTTTCTCACTTTTTGGGGCACTGAAAACTAATTCGTACTAGGCTCTGAATGTTTCAGATATTTCTTTTAAATCGTCGGTTAGTTCATTATTTCCTTTCCTTAAGGGCCTGATAATGGCGCGCGTTCTTGTTTTCCTTTTCGTATCGCTATAGAAGTATTTTGGGATTTCCTTTATTACTTCTACCGCCTTTTCCTCTTCCCTCTCTGTATGGCCCTTAATTAGGGCTTGTATTTCCCTATCAATATTCTCCAGTTTTTCTTGTGTTACTTTCCTGGTCTGTGCAATTAATTAACTTCGCAGCTGCTCTCTTTCTTATGCAGAATATTGTTATTTCCTTTTGGCTGTGCTTTCGGAACATACTTTCTAAGATTTCCAGTCTCTTTCAAGGTTGTTAGGACTTCTTCGGTTATTTTATCCTCTAAAACTGTTTTCACTTTATTTGGGCCATGTAGGAGGAGATTGAAGACACCAACCGACCAGGGAACTTCTCCTGGGGAGACGTCAGAGAGGAGATAGGGAGTGCTGGAACTCCCGTTTCTCCTGTCACTGTTCTCCTTAGCTGAGCTTTTACCGTGTTTCATCTACCCTGTAAGCAGTCCAGCATGCTCTCAAACACACACTTCTCTCCTTTTTCTCACTTCATATACATGCATCTTACACACTACATAATCTTTTCAAAATTTAAAAAAAAAAATGGCATCGACTTCAAGAGCCTCAGAGTTCCATGGGAAGGAGACCATAAATGTCCCCACTTCTGGCTACCCCGCGCCGATACCGGGAATGTAGACCCAGGCAGTGGGGCTGGATCTGCTACCGTTCATTGGAGATGTTCTAGGCCTCTCCCTGATTCACTTTTCATTAATTTCTGCAACACTCGTGGCCTTTTCTGAATTTTCAATCTGTTGAACGCGTCTAGGAGAATTTGTCTAAAACAATTCGTCTAAAATACAATTTGTCTAAATCAATTTGTCTAAAACAATTTGTCTAAAATAGTTTGTCTAAAATCAATTTGTCTAATAACAATTTGTCTAAAATACAATTTGTCTAAAAATAATTTGTCTAAAATACAATTTGTCTAAACAAACAATTTAATATAATATGGCATACAAATTGTTGCCTGATGTACAATGCTATTTATTACTTGCCACGCCCCATCTTAAAAGGTTACCTCTTGTGCGGAATAGTACATCGAAATAGTTTCTCTAAAATAGTTTGTCTAAAAATAATTTGTCTAAAATACAATTTGACTAATAACTGAAGATAACTAGAAATGCATTTGTCTGCTTGATAAATTTGGAGTGAGGATGAAAAGATTGAAAATGGGTTGATTTTATTTCATAATATACCTAACCTAACCTAACCTAACCGGGTTATGGGTTCCGGGATAACTGATTTCGATGTACTATTCCGCACAAGAGGTAACCTTTTAAGATGGGGCGTGGCAAGTAATAAATAGCATTGTACATCAGGCAACAATTTGTATGCCATATTATATTAAATTGTTTGTTTAGACAAATTGTATTTTAGACAAATTATTTTTAGACAAATTGTATTTTAGACAAATTGTTATTAGACAAATTGATTTTAGACAAACTATTTTAGACAAATTGTTTTAGACAAATTGATTTAGACAAATTGTATTTTAGACGAATTGTTTTAGACAAACTCGCCTGATTCGCTGTTGAACACCACCTCTCCTCCTTTAAATCTTATCTTCTTTCCCTCACTGAAACTCAGGTGTCTGGGACGACTGACAGCAACCCCTTTTCTGTACCCTCTTACTTTCTCTATACTCAATTTCATTACAAAGGTGGATGTTGCGTATATGTACGCAATGACCTAACTTGTTCTCGTATTCCCGAACTCGAATCTTCCGAATTCTTATACCCTCTGGCTATGGTTTACATGCCAATCTCAAACTAAATACATCTGCACTGTTTACCTTTCTCTTAATTCTACTGACTATCCAAAATTCTTTGACTACCTCACTTCTAAAGTGGAATACATTCTATCTCGCGCTCCCTTTCCTGAAATTTCCATTTTAGGAGATTTCAGTGTTCACCACCACCTTTGACTTTCCTCTCATTTCACTTGGTGAAACTAGCTTAGAACTTTTCTATCCTAAATGACCTAGAGCAAATTGTACAGCACCTACTCGCATCACCAATTGCCTTGGAGATAGGCCCAACATTCTGAATTTATTTCTCAGTACGAATCCTTCTTCTCAGTCTGTCAAACCTTTTCTCCGTTGGGCTCCTCCGATCACAATCTTATATCCGTTTCCCGTCCTATCACTCTAATCTGGCCCTTCGATTCTCCCTGCAGGAGGCGCCTTTGGCAATTTCGTGCCGCTGATTGGGAGTCCCTTAGGCAGTACTTCTGTGGTTTCCCATGGAATGATTACTGCTTCCGTGGAATATACGCCTCCATGCCCGACAGAATCACCTCCGTGATGCGCTCAGTACGTGACCGGAAAATTCGTCGTAAACATTTTCGCCGTAGGAAAATTCGCCGTAAACATTTTCGCCGTAAACATTTTCGCCGTAAGACAAATTCGCCGGAAGGACATTTCGCCGTAAAATTTTTTAAAAATAATCAATGGATGATTATTTAAGAAATTTATTTAACCAAACTATCACGACTTAACCTAACCAATCGTCAATGCCGTACAGTGAGTTTCAAAGTAAGATAAGGAATTTATTTAAGAAATTTATTTAACCAAACTATCACGACTTAACCTAACCAATCGTCAATGCCGTACAGTATAAAGAATTTTAATTGTGGTAGACTGCTCGAAGCTAGGTAGACCGCACACTTAACCAGCACCGGCTATTATAAGGGTTCAGTTAAACTTTTTTTTTAATTTAAATTTTATTTTATTTACGGCGAAATGTCCTTACGGCGAATTTGTCTTACGGCGAAAATGTTTACGGCGAAAATGTTTACGGCGAATTTTCCTACGGCGAAAATGTTTACGGCGAATTTTCCGGTCACGTACTGAGCGCATCACGGAGGTGATTCTGTCGGGCATGGAGGCGTATATTCCATATTCTATTCCTACCACTAATGCAAAAAAACCTTGGTTCAACTTTACTTATTCTACTGCTATCCGCAACAGAGAGGAGTCGTCCAACTCTTAACTCTCACTCAGATTGCATTTCTGCCCTGTGTCGTGTATTGGTTTTTTAATAAAGATAAGATAATAATGTCTAATAAGAATTTAATGTTTTGTTTATAAGAATTTAATAATGTTTTGTTTGAAATTAAAAATATAAAATACTAATTGGTAACACTGAAATGTGCCGAAGCTGGAGGCTAAGTGAAAATGCCCAATTTTGGCAATTCAGTCTTCGGACGAGTTTGCCCCGATTAGGTGGTTTATCGTATTAGTATGTTATTGTTTATTTAAAATATTTAATGGTGTCTCTCTCCGCAATTAAATGTTAATGATAGTCCGCACTCGTGTTTACCCCATTTGTCCAATTGTTTCGGCATAAATAAAACGTCAGTAAATAGTAAATAAAAGAGTGTAATTATCCCGGTTCCTTTTCATTGTTCAAAAATTTAATGGTGCTTACCGGCTGAAGTGGTCTACCTGCGTCCGTATAAAGACACAGAGAACACGAGTGATAATAATAAGAAAAAGAAAATACTGAAAAGAAAGCGAAGAGTAGAAGGAAAGAATGCTTTTTTAAAAAACACAACATTTTGGTGGCTAGCGGTGGTTCCTATTAAATTAAAATAACGGCATTCCCACGTCTTCTGTACGGGCCTTATATTTCGGCCAAATTACATTGCTACCCGTTTTATCGTCTTTATAAAATTAGTAGATATTCTGTTTCGGTAAATTAAACAGTAAAATGCATTGTGTACCTCATTTGCAAGCAAATTCCGATTCCCATTCCTTAAAAATTCGTTGTATCTATAATTCAATATGGCGCACGGCATTTTCGAAATTTTTATGGAGTCAGACTCTGTTTCAACCGTTTAACTCAGTTTGAGTCAAAATTCTTGAGTCGTTTTTTTCTTATCGTTTCGTTTTCTTCAGATTTTGTTTTCTTCAGTCGTGGAGAGAGACTTATTTAAAATTTAGAAATCCCGTCCAATGGCTCATTTCTTTTTTTTATTTTTCTTCAACTTTTATTACTCCTTATACAGCCTACCTATTTTGTGTTTAATTTTTTTTTTTGTGTTTACGTTTTCGGAATTCATAATAATTGTGATAATAATAATAATAATAATAATAATAATAATTAGTAAATAAAATTCACACTTACTTATATGAAATTAAATTATTTTAGTTGTAATGAAATTGTTACATGCATTTTTATATAGTAGGTCTAAAAGGTTGGATCGTATATGTAACGCATTTCTATATATATTGTACATATAAATATATATACACACAGTATATATATATAGTAGCGAATTGTAAAAGATTAGATAAGTAACAAAATTTTCCAGTATCTAGTGCAGGGGTCACCAACCTGGGCGGTAGCGCCCACTAGTGGGCTCACATTAAAGGTAATTAAACATTTATTTCATTATTTATTTTATCGATTATGTTGATTTATTCGTTTTGATCTAAGGTGGGCGATAAGCTTTTTTAATTTTTCTTTTTGATCTAAGGTGGGCGATAAGCTTTTTTAATTTTCAAAAAATCGTAAAAGTGGGCGGTGAACAAAAAAAAGGTTGGTGACCCCTGATCTAGTGGGTAGTTTTTAAAATTATTCTTCGACTGGATGTATATAATTAAAGATGTCAAGTCGACATATGAACATCATATGGGTATAATTTTAAGGTAGATTTATAATTTTAAGGTAGATAAGTATAATTTTAAGGTTTTTGTTCAGTCGAAAAATAATGGTTAAAGACATTTTTAAAAATCACGGCACCGGAATCGTGCAAAATCTGTTCTTCGACTCGCCAAAAATTTCTTCATCCGACAAAAATGTGAACACCTATCCAATTCTAATTCTTCTCGCTCTTTCTGGCATTAGCTAAGAACCTCTTCAACAACTTTACTTCCTCTTCTTTCCCTCCTCTTCTCCATTCCGACGTCTCAGTGTCCGTCTCTTCTCCTGACAAAGCTGAACTCTTCGCTCAAACTTTCGCTTCCAACTCAACCATGGACGATTCCAGTGCTGTTCCTCCATCTCCACCTCCCTCTGACTTTATTATGTCTGAAATTAGAATCTCTTCTAAAAATGTTCTTTCTGCCCTATCTGGGTTCAACTCTAGGAAGGCGTACGGTCCTGATGGTGTTTCTCCTGTTGCTCTTAAGATCTGTGCTTCTGTGCTGACACCCTGCTTAGACAAACTCTTTCGTTGTTGTCACTCATCTGGTACTTTTCCTTCCTGCTGGAAGTTCGCTTTCATTCAGCCTGTCCCAAAGAAGGGTGACCCTCTGAACCCTCCAACTATCGTCCAATTGCTTTGATTTCTTGCCTTTCTAAAGTTTTTGAATCTATCCTTAATAGGAAGATTCTTAAACACCTCTCTTCCCATAATCTTCTTTCAGATCGTCAGTATGGGTTCTGCAAGGGACGCTCTACTGGCGATCTTCTTGTTCACTTTCGATCATAGCAGTACTCGTAATAACGGATTTAAATTACGTGGCAGACGTTTCATTACTAACATCGCTAAAAACTTTTTTACGTTTAAAGTAATTGATAAATGGAATAATCTTCCCGCGTCCGTCGTGAACTCTACCAGCGTTAATATGTTTAAAAACCGTTTAGATAGGCATTTTAAAAATATTAACGTTGTTTAAAATAATAAAATAATTTGCAACAGGAGCTCTCGGGGTAATGATCGAGGATCAGTCTGTTGACGATTAATGCCAGCTTGTGATATGCCAGCGTGATATGACAGCAATAAAATTATTAAAAAAAAAAGAAATTAGACTTACATGAACTTAGATGTAGCTCGTAGCGTAAACTAACCCACTTTTTGTTATACTCTTCATACTTTTTTTTTCTTATCCTCTCTTTACTTGCATGTTTGTAGTTTGCATGGTATGACAGTGTTTCTTTGAGTTAAGACTGTGTTTGCATGGTTTGTAAGCGTTTTTATTTTACTTCTTTCCATCTTTCACCCCTTTCCTATTCTCTTCGACTATTTCTCAGATTTGTCGGCAGTGGCCGGCGGATGATGATGGTGAGTCTTTCTCTCTTTTTCTGAATGAATTTTAATCCACGAATGATAGGTTTTGCTACTTACTTAACCCCTTATTCTCTTCTTTTAACCCCCTACTCTCTCCTTTCTCTCGGGCTAACCTTAGAGTGAATCTTAGGGTCTTTGTTAGCCTTATCTTCTGTAGATCTGTAGATCCTCCTTTCAGGATTTCGGTGAAACTTTTGCTATTGCGCTAAACATATCGAAAGCTTTTGATAGAGTCTGGTACAAATCTTTAACTTCCAAACTGCGCTCTTTTGCTTCTATCCTTCTATCTGTGCCTTCACCTCCAATTTCCTTTCTGGACGATCTATAGCTGCGGTTGTAGATGACCACTGTTTTTCCCTTAAAGCTATCAACAGTGGTGTTCCTCAGGGTTCTGTCCTCTCACCCACTCTTTCCCTTTATTTATTAACGATCTTTTAATTCGCACTTCCTCTTCTATTCACTCCTATGCCGATGATTCCACACGTCCCTTCTCCACCCGCTTCCCAAAGCGTCCTCCTCAACAGTCACTCCATGATTCGCATAGTACGGCTATGGAGCACCTGACCTCTGATCTTTCTGCTATCTCTGATTGGGGCAGAGAAAACCTTGTGGCTTTCAATGCGTCAAAAACTCAGTTCCTCCATCTGTCTACTCGTCACAATCTTCCATACTATTATCCCCCTTACCTTCAACAACACACAACTCAATCCTTCTTCTTCTCTTAACATTCTTGACGTTTCCTTTTCTCGTGATGTTTCTGGAAAGATCACATATACTCTCTTTCTAAAACAGCTTCCAAGAGGTTAGGTATGCTGCACCGGCTTCGCGGTTTCTTCACCCCCAAGGGGTCTTGTTCGCCCCTGTATGGTGTATGCTTCTCATGTGGCGGGTGCCTCAACCCACACAGCCGTACTTGACAGGGTGAAATGAAAGACTTTTCGACTCATCACTTCCCCGCCTCTTACTCACTGTCTTCAGTCTCTCTCTCTCTCTTCGCCGCAATGTTGCTTCACTCTCTCTTTACTATCGCTATTATAACGGACACTGCTCTTCTGAACTCTCTAACTGCATACCACCTCATTAAGGAGAGCACGCAGCACCAGACTTTCTACATTTTCTCATTCCTTTCCTGTCCAACTCTCTAACGCAAGGGTTAATCGGTATTTCCAGTCCTTCATCTACTTAACAGGTGAACTCTGGAACAAACTTCCTCAATCCATCTTTCTCCCTGTCTATGACCGCCAGTCTTTCAAACGCAGTATCTTGGCATCTCGATAACCCTGAACCTTGATTTTTGGCTCTCTTCTTCTTTTATTGGTGGGGGCACTTTTGCGGGCTTCCGTTGGCCCCTCCTTCCTGCATTAAAAAAAAGTGGGACCTTATTTCTTCCCAATTTATAGTCTTGGAGTTTAGGTTCAAAATCTCAAATTTGCTGCTTTCTTCAGCATGAGTATTTTCTTTTAAAGCTGCCACCATATTAGTTGATAGCTCTATTATGTTGTGGTCTGAGATAATACAGGGTGTATAATAAGTAACTCCATATTTTAAAATTCGTATAACTTCCCTATTTTAAAATTCGTGTAACTTCCCTATTTTTTACTCAATTTTAATGAAACAAACTGTAAATTATTCAGTATTCATTGAGGTTTTCATTCACAAACATTCACACACATTTTACACTTCCACATGCTCCTGCATTATCACAACATTTCCTTATACGAACAGGTATCTTTTCCACTGATACTCGTAACATGCGTTCAGGAACATTGCTGGGAACATGATTAATTTTTTTCTCCCATTTCATCAAGATCTTTAGGTTTGTGGCGACAAACTTCCTCCTTAGCTGAACCCCACAGAAAAAGTCACAAGGTGTTAGATCTGGGCTGCGAGCATGCCATTTATGGGCCCCACGTCTTCCAATCCATCGTATTAGAAATCTGTCATGCAGTCACGCCCGCATTTCGTTAGAAAAATGAGATGCTCCGTCCTGCATGAAATGAAGATTATCAATGTCATTCCATTGCGAAATCATTCGTCATACGCGATTTTTCAGCATTTGCAGGTATCTTTCAGCATTCATTGTGTCCCGAATGATAAAAGACCCAACAACGGTTATGGATATCATACCACACCAAACCTTCAGCTTTGCCAGACAGAAAGCTCTATACAGAAAACCTCAATAAATACTGAATAATTTAAAGTTTGTTTCATTAAAATTGAGTAAGAAATAGTGAAGTTATACGAATTTTAAAATAGGGAGTTACTTATCATACACCCTGTAGTTGGGGTTATTTTTATATCATCACTCAAGCTGCTGGTGATCGTGAATACCAGATCCAGGCAATTGTTTTTGGTGTTTCCTTTTATCTCTTGTGTTAATATAAATTAATTTGTTAAAATCATCAAAATTTTGCTTGTTCCTAGTCTTCTCTTGTGTCCCCCCTTGTCCTGGTATATATATATATATATATTAGACCGGCCCAGGCTCATAGGTATGGAAAAACTATACGCGCTTACAACATGGTATCGTATATGATACCTTTATTTTATAATTAAATATAAATTATTAATTAATTGAGTTAAATATCTACAAAACTGCCTCGGGATTGGTGACATAACCTAATGGGAATGAAATGATTGCCATACATACATAGAACCCGTATGTAGGCATCGGGCCTACATAACCACGAGAAACATTTATTATTCCGCGTGATCAAAATTTTCCACCGCCAACTCATGAGATTACGTCAAGGCAAGGGTCAACAACCTTCGCCAAATCAGCAATTTATACTAAAATACGAAGATTATATTATAGCGGCTCTCGTTCGGAGCTGTTTATGCTACAGCGAATGCTTTAAACAGGGAAGATGTGCTTTTGTCTTCCCTAAAGTTCTGAGTGAATTCCTTATAATATAAAACCTAATAACTATAAAAAGGATAGGCCTATACCTTCAGGTGTTTAATTAGTGACTGCCTATATTAGTTACAAAGTGTCAACTCGCAGTGTAGGCTCCATCGTAACGGCCCTACATCGAAGAAGACCGTCACGCCCTACATCGAAGCAAACTAAGGCCCAGCGAAGGTGGGACACTTTCTTTCGTTCACATATAGGCATCTAAAATCCCGACGCTAGAGCTACTGTAGACAATTAAACATAAAGAGGTCCTTTAAAGACCTACACATACATAACAAACTAACGAAAAAACATAGGGCTTTTGTCGGTAACTCTCCACTGAAGTCTGCTGGAAATTTCCAACGGATGAGGGTAATGGGCAATCAACCCATAACCCTATATAGTTTTTTCATATGGTGGCCCGTATATGGGGAAGTGACCCCTCTAAAATTTACACTGACATACACAGTGGCTAGGCTTAGCTCATTAGGCCTAACCCCAATTTCAACCATAGCCCCTTATAGCTATTTCACATGGTGGCCCGTATATGGGGAACTGACCCCTCTAAAATTTACACTGACATACACAGTGGCTAGGCTTAGCTCATTAGGCCTAACCCCAATTTCAACCATAACTCTACTATAGTTTTTTCATATGGTGGCCTATGTAACTGGGGAACCGATCCCTTTACCTTTACACTAACACAAACTTTACCTTTACACTAACCGAAAACAAAGGCTTGTTCATTTGACAGACATAACTCATTTTAGGTCCTATAAAAATGGGCCCACATCATTAAGCCTATTTAATAGGTCCTACTCTTTAACTCAAAACAAAGCCTTGTTGATTTAACAGGCTTAACTCATTTTAGGTCCTATAAAAAGACAAATTTCAACATAAGCCTATTTAGTAGGCCCAACACATAAGCCTATTTATTAGACCCAAATCACTTTATCTTAACTAATAGGCAAAACATACTCATACAGTATAGGCCTACTTCAAACACTAAAATTTGCAATTAAATATACAAGAAGCCTACCTCACAAAGTAGGCCCTACTATTTACACTCAAGGCCTATCCTAACTAAAAACACTAAATTTATAATTCAACCTGTGGTGTAGGTTATAAAATTTATTTCAGCAATTTAACTTTCTCATAAGACTCATTAACATCACAAAATTCAACTCAGAACTTTAACATTACAAAATTCAACTCAGAACTGTAACATCACAAAACTCAATTCGGAACTGTAACATCACAAAGACCTAAAGTAATTGCACGAATTCAAACCTACACCCACCTAACACCTATTCGTAACCTATTCTAAGTCCTATTTAATATATAGGCACAACCTATTCTAAGTCCTATTTGACATATAGCCACAACCTATTGTAAGTCCTATTTGACATATAGGCGTAACCTATTTTAAGTCATATTTCACATATAGGCGCAACCTATTTTAAGTCCTATTTCATATATAGGCGCAACCTATTTTAAGTCCTATTTGACATATAGGCGCAACTTATTTTAAGTCCTATTTGACATATAGGCGCAACCTATTCCAAGTCCTATTTGACATATAGGCGCAACCTATTCCAAGTCCTATTTGACATATAGGCGCAACCTATTCCAAGTCCTATTTTACATATAGGCGCAACTTATTTTAAGTTCTATTTGACATATAGGCGTAACACATTCTAAGTCCTATTTGACATATAGGCGGAACACATTCTAAGTCCTATTTGACGTATAGGTGCGACCTATTCCAAGTCCTATTTCACATATAGGCATAAAACAGACAAGGCTTGATATAAGGGTCTCAAATGCAACATTTGAGGATCTTTACTCAGCCAAATTGGTTAACCTAACACAAAACCCCAAAATAAAATCCTACAACAAAGTACACATTTACGCACATACGTACGGTACAGTATATAAATACAGTATGTACATACGACTCCAAACATCCAATTCTTCTTTTAAGGAAGAATCACACAACAGATTTCATCAACAGACACATACATTCCTTGCAAACAGATTGGATTCCTTCAAAACCCCAAACCTTCCAGACCTACCTGTAGAATACACAACATTTACTCAATCATAACTACGGGTATTGACTTCACTAGAGTGGCGAATCCAAGTTTTGAAGACCAACTGGATTCAGAGGAATGCAATACACACACACACACACACACACACACACTGTACTTTTTCCTTGTGTCACAAACACAACAACCTGTCTGAACATAACCAAGGATCGGAGAGTAAAAGCTTTTATTGCTGCGCTCTGATTCTGTGCACATAATTTTGTGCCAAAAATCATATGGTTAGACAGTGGCACATATAAACAAACTACTCTAAAGGGTTTTATGGCCTATCTTGGCCATAGCCCAACAAATTCATCAAAGGGCCTTGGCCTAACTTGGCCATAGCCCAACAAATTCATCAAACGGCTGATGGCCTACCCTTGGCCATAGCCCAACAGATCATCAAAGGGCCTTGGCCTACCTTGGCCATAGCCCAACATATTCAACAAGGGGCTGATAGCCTCCTTGGCCATAGCCCAATCTATTCAACAGGGGGCTGATGGCCTACCTTGGCCATAGCCCAACCTATCCATCAAAGGGCTGATGGCCTCCCTTGGCCATAGCCCAAACTATTCAACAAGGGGCTGATGGCCTCACTTGGCCATAGCTCAAACTATTCAAGAGGGCTTTATGGCTACTTTGGCCATAGCCCAAACTACTATTACAACAACGGTCCTATGGCTTCCCTTGGCCATAGGCCAAACAACAACGGTCCTATGGCCTCCCTTGGCCATAGGCCAAACAACAATGGTCTCATGGCCTCCCTTGGCCATAGGCCAAACAACACAAAAACAGTACTGGATTCAAAGCCCCAAGCACTCCAGATCTACCTGTGGAGGAGTAACATTTACTCCACTAAAACTACGGGTATTGACTAGTCTGAAGTGGTAGGAGGTTTGAATACAATACAAACTCTTTTAACCAAACAACACAACATGGAAGTACAGTACATTTCAATTAACTCACCAACGTAGAAGTTACTTTAAAACATAAACCGTTAACAAAACAAAGCATGACAAAACTCCAAAACCACATCAGTAAACCAGCATTTAAAAACTGGTGACATGAAATTTACACAGATAATTAGCAAAGTTAAAATGCTTAATAACTTTACTTTAATTCCATAAATTTCCTATACCTAAGGGGAGGCAAACTAATTGACATAACTTTAACTAAACTTGAGAAGTTAGCCTCTTGAACTTTTATATTTAAATAGGTCTTGAGTAACCTTTCTCTTCCTAAATTCCTATTTCATTCTTTTCAATCCATTTCCATGGTTTAAAACACACAGTTTATCAAAAAATTTGATCTATAATAGTGATGTAGGTCACATCCGCATCCACATCCGCGGAACATCCGCACATTTTCTCGCATCCGCATCCGCACCCGCATCCGCACTTTGGACTGCGGATGTCGTGCGGATGTGGACCGTTGAGATAAAACGTCATTAATAAGCGGAAATTATCAAATTCTACTATATTAATAGAACTAGTTCATTGTGCGCAAAAGTGATGCAAGCGACAAGACGAGAGGCTGTTCTTGTATGAAGTTACTCTCTTGCAACCTACTTAGATCCACGTTACAAAGCTAAGTTATTTTCACCTAGTACATTAGAACGAGTTAAATCATCACTAGGCAAAGCAGTTGAAGAGTTTCAATCTCTTGAATCTGTCGCTTCGCCACCCACCAAAAGAATAAAAGTTTCAGTGACAGAACCAACACCTTCAACAAGCAAATCTATCACAGAATCTGTCTCTCAGTTACTTGAGTCAAGCAGCAATGACGAGACCTACGCGATGTCAAAAGATGTAGTAAAAATGATCGAGAGCTATCACCAAGAAAAACGCCTGGTTGCATGTGACAATCCTATTAGTTGGTGGAAAAATACGCAGAATATCTATCCATACTTGAGTAAACTTGTAAGGAAACATTTAGCCTGTCCTCCAACAAACGTACCAAGCGAGAGATTATTTAGCAGTGCTGGATTAATATATGATGAAAAGAGAAACAGACTGGCAGCAGAAAAGGCAGAAAAATTAATGTTCCTTAAGCATAACCTTCCTATAATTAAGTTTGAACATTAAACGATGAACATCTTAGTTTACTTTATTTTAATTACTCATTTATAAATATGCCTAATAAAACTTTAAACTTAATATAAATAGTTATCAAGCTAATTAAAGATCTCTTTCTATAAGGGTGGAGGTTGGGGAAAGAGGACGGTGGGGTGCATTTGAGTTGGGTTCACGTCCCGCATCCTGGTAACACAATTATGGTTTCTAATTGTGGCTGAAACTCAACAAAATATAACGAATTTATTTGCAGACGAATTCACTAATTGATTTCTATATTAGTTAGATGCTTGATATTATTTTATATGTTCAGAGAAAAGTACAGCAATTATTGTACAATTAATCAATTATACTACATTATAGCTACAGCTCTCTCTATATAATAACTTATTATATACGTTAAACACAACAAATCTCGAATATATGCTAAAAAATAACGAAAATGTAGACATCCGCATCCGCGGATGTTGAAATCAAACATCCTCATCCGCATCCGCGGATGTGAAAAAAATGACATCCGCTACATCACTAATCTATAACATAAAATTTTTCTTCGGTCCCCACTAGTATATGGAAAAACTATACGCGCTTACAACATGGCATCGTATGTGATACCTTTATTTCATAATTAAATATAAATTATTAATTAATTGAATTAAATATCTACAAAATTGCCTCGAGATTGGCGGCATAGCCTAATGGGAATGAAATGATTGCCATACATACATAGAATCCGTATGTAGGCATCGGGCCCACATAACCACGAGAAACATTTATTATTTCGCGTGATCAAAATTTTCCACGCCAACTCATGAGATTACATCGAAGCAAGGGTCAATAACCTTCGCCAAATCAGCAATTTATACTAAAATACGAAGATTATATTATAGCGGCTCTCGCTCGGAGCTGTTTATGTTACAGCGAATGCTTTAAACAGGGAAGATGTGCTTTTGTCTTCCCTAAAGTTCTGAGTGAATTCCTTATAATATAAAACCTAATAACTATAAAAAAGATAGGCCTATACCTTCAGGTGTTTAATTAGTGACTGCCTATATTAGTTACAAAGTGTCAACTCGCAGTGTAGGCTCCATCGTAACGGCCCTACATCGAAGAAGACCGTCACGCCCTACATCGAAGCAAACTAAGGCCCAGCGAAAATAAGGTGGGACACTTTCTTTCGTTCACATATATGAGTAGTATAGCCTCAAAAAGGGAAAGTGCAGGAATGTCGCAATGGTGCAAGAGCTAATGATCAAATGTTGCAAAGGGGGTGGGGGTATGCAACAACCCAATGTTGCAATGGGTATGCAACAACTCAACGTTGTAAAGGGGGTATGCAACACCTCAATGTTGCAAAGGGGGTGGAGGGATGCTGCAGGTGCAACAAGGGGTCATGAAACTTGGAGGCGGCGTTATCCCCCAAGAGAAAGACAGGAGAAGGAGAGAAAGGAAGAGAGGTGTTCACCTGGCAGGAGCCAAGTGCATAATAAGACTTCAGCCGAGTAGGCGTTGTCTTATAGACTCCTAATCAGCCAATTGGCTGAGAAGGCGTAAATGGCTTGTTCAGGTTGAGTTGCCAGATACTACTTTTTATTTTAATTGTTCAGGTATACATTATTAGGGCGAGTTGCCAGATACCATTTTAATTGTTCCGGTATACATTATTAAGTTGCCAGATTGTACCATTTATTTAATTAATTCTTAAAAGTTGGCTTAGAATTCCGCTAGTAGGTTTAGAAGGCGTAACCAGCCATTTAATATAATTGTTTACAACGAAAAGAATTAAGTAAAACAACATTGCATCATTCTGTTTATTATAAATATATAGAAAATAACTATACATTTTGAATGATCAATTAAAAATAATAATAGTTTAAGAAATATGAACGAGGAATATGCATATAATCAAAAAATATATCCGTCAATATAACAGTACAGGAGAAATATATATATATACACACACACATACACACACACAACTATGGAGATATATAGAAATAAATATACATTGGAATGATCAAAAAACAAAACTAAGAAATAATATAATCATCAACATAGCAGAAATATATACACACAACTAAATAAATAAATACATACACTTTATCTTCTACCGTGCAACATAATAAATCGTGTAATCATCAATATAGCAGAAAAATATATATATATATATATATACACACACACACCAACACCACCACCACACTCTGCGCGTATAAAATGTGCCTAGTTCGTGAAAATTATCCTGAGGGAAATTGTCTGGTGCGTATTCTGGTAGTGATAAAACGTTAAAACCGAAATTAATTCTTGTACCGGAAAAAAACACTTACCCAATATAATGGGGTACAACAATTCACCGCACACGTTTCATTAGATTATGATGCGACTCGCACCTCACGGATCATACGAGTTCGAACAAACCCATTCACGTATCATCAGGGTGAGTCAACCGCCCATCGAACTGTTCCTGCCTACCTGCGTGCCTCACGCGGCTCATAGTTATCCCAGAGCTTGAACCGAGTGGACGTGCGCTCCTCGAATACGATGGAACTTCCTTTGAGCAGCATTCTCAACGCCTCGTACGATGTATCCGTGACGAAATCGTTGCGCGTGTTCAGGCGTAAATCCGGTACCGTTAGCTATGTACTGGAAACGGAATGTAGATAAACAAACAAACGGAATGTTGTTTATTTAAGTGTCGAGGAGATGAATAGAATCTTCGTGATAGTTGAGAAGTGGAGTGAAGATCGTTATAAAATACCTGCTAACGTAGGTACAAGAAGAGAGCAGATTAGTGACGCACCCTCATACGCCGTTGTATGTACGTTGTGTATAAATGACGATCGGCCATGCATTGATATACGGCTGATGTGGAAGAATGCTTTTGATAATAACGCTCTTGTTCCTACGCGAAACCGTTTCATTCTCGACAGAATGTTTGAAATCGTCGGATTCCGCAAGCTGAAACCTATATTAGACGCGCGTGTTACGGATATGCTTTATTTTGATACAGTACTTGAATACGCATACACCGCTCTGCTCGATGGGTTTACCGAGTGTAGTGCTGAACAAGGTGAGAATGGTCTAGAGCTGGACGTTTATTTAAAAAGTTTAGACTCTTTGAAGTATCATGAACTTTGGTACAAAGCAATTGATCGGTACAAGGCTGAGCTCACCTACACCGTTCACCCTGAAGAACTATTTCTTTATATAATGAGCAGTTGTCGTAACGACTTAGAAGATTATTTCAATTGCCGCTATGTTGAGTGAAGATGAGTTCACGATTGAAAAGCTCGGGTCGGTAGAAATAAACCCTCGATTGGAAAGGCGTGTTTATAAACTTGTGTTTAATAATGTAGCTAACGATGAACTCTTTGTGCGTGCTTTTGATTGTATTCTAGATGTATTTAATGATGACTTACCAACCGGTTGTAAAGTGGGAACAAAAATAGTACTGAACGATATGAAAGCCCTTCATATCGAGTACAGGTTTCCCTATACTTTAAGCGGTGAAATATTATTAAACCGCGTATACTGCGTAATGCAGAGCAATAATGATGTAATTGTAGACTCGATTAAGTGCGAGTTTAGTATTTTGAAAAAAAGTGAAATGTATTTATATATTTAACATATTTGTGTGTGTATATATATATATATATATATATATATATTTCTGCTATATTGATGATTATACGATTATTATGTTGCGCGGTAGAAGATAAAGTGTATGTATTTATTTATTTAGTTGTGTGTAATATTTCTGCTATGTTGATGATTATATTATTTCTTAGTTTTGTTTTTTGATCATTCCAATGTATATTTATTTCTATATATCTCCATAATTGTGTGTATATATATATATATATATATATTAATATATATATATATATATATATATATATAATATATTCTCCTGTACTGATATACTGACGGATATATTTTTTGATTATATGCATATTCCTCGTTCATATTTCTTAAACTATTATTATTTTTAATTGATCATTCAAAATGTATATTTATTTTCTATATATTTATAATAAACAGAATGATGCAATGTTGTTTTACTTAATTCTTTTGGTTGTAAAGAATTATATTAAATGGCTGGTTACGCCTTCTAAACCTACTAGCGGAATTCTAAGCCAACTTTTAAGAATTAATTAAATAAATGGTACAATCTGGCAACTTATTAATGTATACCTGAACAATTAAAATGGTATCTGGCAACTCGCCCTAATAATGTATACCTGAACAATTAAAATAAAACGTGGTATCTGGCAACTCAACCTGAACAAGCCATTTACGCCTTCTAAGCCAACTGGCTGATTAGGAGTCTATAAGACAACGCCTACTCGGCTGAAGACTTATTATGCACTTGGCTCCTGCCAGGTGAACACCTCTCTTCCTTTCTCTCCTTCTCCTCTCTCTCTCTCTTGGGGGATAACGCCGCCTCCAAGTTTCATGACCCCTTGTTGCACCTGCAGCATCCCCCCTCCCCTTTGTAACATTGAGTTGTTGCATACCCCACCCCATTTGCAACAGTGATTTGTTGCATACCCCACCCCTTTGCAACATTGATTTGTTGCATACCCCACTCCCCCTTTGTAACATTGACTTGCTGCATAACCCCACCCCCTTTGCAACATTGAGTTGGTGCATACCCACCCCCTTTGCAACACCCTACATCCTTTGCAACATTTGCTCATTATCTCTTGCAACATTCCTGCACTCTCCCTTTTTGCGGCTATACTACTTATAGGCATCTAAAATCCCGACGCTAGAGTTACCGTAGACAATTAAACATAAAGAGGTCCTTTAAAGACCTACACATACATAACAGACTAACGAAAAAACATAGGGCTTTTGTCGGTAACTCTCCACTGAAGTCTGCTGGAAATTTCCAACGGATGAGGGTAACAGGCAATGAACCCATAGCCCTATATAGTTTTTCTTTTTTTTCTTTTCTTAAGTCTCACCCCTGGAATTTGTTATGCGTGTCGACAGAAAGTTTTGAGTAAAGTTTCAGCCCGATTCGATAGTATTTAGTGGTGCCGACAGACTCTGAAATGTGTAGCTTTTCCGCACCACCCAGGAGGTAACTACAACAGGCGCATTTATTTTTTAAGTGATATCCCCAATAGGCCTAATCCACTTTTTTTAATGTTACCTCATGATGTTGATGTGCTTCCTGTCTTTATCATCGATTTCTTTGCCTCTGGAAACCGCTCTTGGTGTTTTTCCACGACTTGAAGAAGGTATTGCAGTTGTTCTTCGTTTTTTGTGAGATGACTGCTGAAACTCTGAATTAATGAGACCCTCTCTCTGCATTATCGTTTACAACATTCATTGTTTTAACATATTCCTTAGCTAATTTATAGTCGTCCCTGTTATCCCATTCTGTAGGATCTACTTTGAGAAACGTCGATTGAAGGGACAATTTCTCAAAGAAGGAGCGACTTGAGCTTGTGACAAAGTCCGCCAAATTTTTCTCTAGTGGGTCATCATGAGTGTGGTCAAAAGCAATTCATTTTTCTGGTATTTCTGAACCAGGTCTTTCCAATGCCTGAACCATCTGCCGTTTCACTTGCAAAGTTATGCCATCATCAAAAAAGGCAAGCGACACAAGTTCTTCATTTAGATAACAGAGATGACGGCATAGTGCTTTGCTAACTATTGCTGAAAGTTCCTTATCATCATATTACTGAAGCTCTTGTAGATACTCCAAATCGGTTCTTGGTGCAGAAGATGCGATGGGAACCGCAAACCATTTTGGCACGTAAAAGCGAACAGCACAGCGAGAGAAGCGTTCCATTGCACTCTGTTCCTGTTTTGTCAGGTTGAACTGCGAGCGAAACAATACAATTATGATGGCATAAATCACTCGTGACATCCACCTAGCGCGATGTAAAGCCCCAGGTTGACGAAAATGTACTCCTCCTGAGGGAACACCACCTAAATAAATAATTGATAATTCAAGAAGTTCGCGATAATTTGTTCTTGGGTGACTTCTCGCAAGCTGTTCTTCGCACAGTACGAGGATTTCTGCTTTCCACGGCATGTTTGTATTGGTAATTTCAAATCTTTTATCATCCATTTGTTTCCAGGAATTCTTGAAACGTTTGAAAAGTAATATATCCAGTCCCGTTGAACCAACGTAACACTTCTGGAAGACGTCTGATATCACAATTTCATTAATATGGTGCCGACAGGCCAAAGAAAGGAGTTTTCTATCAAGCTTACTTTCGATTATCATGCAAGCGCCCTTTTTTTGGCCAGTATTGCTAGCGGTAGTATCAAAACACATTACTTGAATACATTCTCGCAAACTCCAATCGTCTAAGCATTCTAGAACTGCTTCTGCAATTCTTTCGCTTTCTCCAGAAGCAAGTTTGAATACTGCTAGAAGCTTAGACTTTCCTCCACCGGATACATGAATAGCTAGCCTATCTATCATATATTTTCATCATCTGTTATATCTTGCATTACTTTACCATCCCAATGAATGGTAAGCGGAACGTCAGAGGTAAAGGTTTGCTTAATGTCATCTGCAATTTTTTTGCGTACAACACTCTTCGCCCTCTGTAGAGTACTTCTGCTCAAAACAACATTGTGAATATCATGTCCAAGAGAAGTTACAGCAGCTGAAAGCACCATAACAGCATGATCACTTGTTTTTGTTCGATCTAATGCCATTGCCGGATCAGGTGTTACGATGCGCTTACGCTTATTTGATATTGTGCTACTTGAAGGTTTGGATGTCATTTCAGGAGTGTACGATGTGCCTGGCTCTGGTTGTTCATCACTACTACTGCTTGAACTGCTATCACTGAACTGAACAACAGCTGATGACAATTTCTTTCGCAATGCCTCGGCTTCTTTTAGTGCAGCTTGTCTTTCATCTCTTTTCCGTTGTCGCATTTGCTTAGCAACCATTTTCTTATCAATATCAGTCATGTAACTTCGCCTCCCTTTTCCTCTCTGAGCTTGTAGGAATGATCTATCTTCCTCATTTGACATTATTTGTAAAGCATTTGCGTGAGCTATATCAAAAAGGTTAGCTAAACTACCTTGGAATTCAGTTTCTTTTTTAATTTGATTTTGATAAAGGTTTGATTTTGGATATTGGATGCTTCTTTCAATGTTTTTTACTGTTTGTGAGACAGAAAAGCTGACGTAGTACATCTCCATTGGATGGAAGCTTCTTACTGCCAATTGTGTCAATTGGTTGTCCAATCAGCCATATTTCATTTTTTCTTCTTGTTTTAATTGAATCTGACATGGTGAAGGATAAAATCTGCAAATATTAAGGGAAAACACTCGCGCATCAATCTTTCACTGCGTCTTAAACAATACTGACGCGAACAGCGAGCCTCCCACTTTTCTCCATAGCCAGTGACGTCACCAGTAATGACGTCAGGTCAAAAGACGTGTTTCTACTCAACATACACAGTTACACAGTGAAACATGTGGAACACAATGCACGAGAGTGTGAATAGGCATGGTTTACACACAGTATTTATAATACGAATTACAAAATAAATATATGATGAATAAATGTAATAAATAAATTAAAAATACAAGAGGCTGTCGGCACCACTAAAAGTATACAGATATTGTTAAAATTTGGTATGCAAGTACTGTATATTACGATGGTGGTAACAATTTTAGGGGGGTGAGACTTTCACTTTTCTAATAAAAGTTTTGGCGGGCCAGTCTAATATATATATATATATATATATATATATATATATATATATATATATATATATATATATATATATATATATATATATATATATATATAGGGTGTCCCATAAGTCCGGCATCATAGGAAAAATAATAAAAAAGGCAAAACAATCGCCGAAGAGACATATTGGGACTTCTGTTAAAATGAGCCAGGATAGCAGTCGCTGTATCATCGTCAGTGGACCTCCTTGAAGGTCCACTGCGTGGTTTATCTTCTATGGATCCTGTTTCCTTAAACTTTGCAACAAGTCTGCTAACACAACTCTGTGTTATTGGCTCGCGGTCTGGATGCAGTCTGTTAAATTCAGCAGCCCCCTCTCTTTGACTCCGATTTCCAATGAGTAGAATTATCTGGATTCGTTCTTCCTTGCTCACAGACATTATGGCCTGTAGAAAGAGAAAAATATAAATTATAGTTTGTAGAAATAGAAAAATATGAATTTCTCCTATGATGCCGGACTTATGGGACACCCTGTATATATATTTTAACTGCAAACAACACACAGTATAATTAATATAAAGAACGACGCTTGTGTAGAAGAGTGTTCCGCACAAGATGAGGAGGGAGAACGAACAAATGAAAAATGAGGTACCACCCGGAATCGAACCCGGGATCATCCGATTGCTGGTCAGATATGCTATCCACTACACCATGGACCTCGATCAATCAGAAGTCGTAATTCTCCTACATACGAGCGGAAACCAATGCCCTGAGGGGGCACCTTCGCATGCCGTACATATATACATTTTAAATGCAAACAACACATAGTATAATTAATGTAAAGAACGACGCTTGTGTAGAAGAGCGTTCCGCACAAGATGAGGAGGGAGAACGAACAAATGAAAAATGAGGTAGTGGAGAGTATATCTGACCGGCAATCGGATGATCCCGGGTTCGATTCCCAGGTGGTACCTCATTTTCATTCGTTCGTTCTCCCTCCTCATCTTGTGCGGAACGCTCTTCTACACAAGCGTCGTTCTTTATATTGATTATACTTGCAGTTATTGTTTGCAGTTAAAATGTATATATGTACGGCATGCGAAGGTGCCCCCTCAGGGCATTGGTTTCTGCTCGTATGTAGGAGAATTACGACTTCTGATTGATCGAGGTCCATGGTGTAGTCACTATAGTGCATAGCATATCTGACCGGCAATCGGATGATCCCGGGTTCGATTCCCGGGTGGTACCTCGTTTTTCATTTGTTCGTTCTCCCTCCTCATCTTGTGCGGAACGCTCTTCTACACAAGCGTCGTTCTTTACAATTATATATATATATATATATATATACGTTAACTCCTCTGTCTATGGCCTTGGGCCATTCGAGGTTGACGGGGGTTTTGGTTAGGTGGCAGCAACGGATTTGTCACTCTGGAGTAGCTGATACCGTATAGGGAATCGCAGTAGTTTCTCTTATACTACTCTCCGATTTCTTCTTGTAGTGGATCTGAGGATTCTGTAAAACTTACTAAATTCTCTAATGGTTCCCCGATTCTTCTTGTAGCGTAGGAAATTATTTTTTATTCTAAGACTAATGTTCTCTAAAGACAGCAGGCCTCGAAGAAGAAGACAAAGATATTCTGTTACTGTAGTTTACTGCTTCTAAAATGTTACAGGTAATGATCAGCCTCTAGGTCAGATTAGAATAATCGGAACAATCAGAATGACAATTTGAAAAATTATACGAATTTATATACACAAATTTTGGTGGCATCATTATTATTTAATGTTGACCTGTTTTGTTTTTTTATTCTCAATAGGCTGAATTTTTTTGCAAAATATTTGAAAATAAGGTAAATTTTTTAGCTGTAACAACATCTAGACAGGTAAGCAAACTTTTTGAAGATGAAGCCATATTTTTATTTTAAACAGCATATTGACAGATCTGATGTTATCATGATCTGCCGAGTTAACTAAAAATGGAAATTGAAATAGCATTTTATTATGGAGTAAAATTAAACATGCATATGAGCCAAAATTAAATGCTTAAAATTTAAAATTAAGTGTTAAGCAAGGCATGACTTCATCTTTTACAACAAAGAAAATGAACATTGCAGAATTTAACAGATTACATGATTAAGCTAAATCTAAAAAAATGATTAAGTAATTTAAAAAAGAGATAATTCACCAATTATTCAGAAAAAATAAAATAGAAAGAAAATAATTTTTTTCCCAAAACTTGCGTTTTATATACAGTGTCACGCGAGTTTGGACTTTATATGCAAAAATGAATATAAGACTCATTCATTATTCACTTTTATATATAGGAATGAACTCAGAATGGTTCCCTGAGTTTTTTATGATACACACAGACCGTGCATGGAACAAGGAACTCTTCTGGGATAATTAAATCCACTATAGTCCGAATAAGTAATGGTAAATGACAAATACCATAGTTTTTCTTTTTCATGATGCTAGCCCGACGTGGGCAACGGGTCACTCGCAAAGAGGTCCCATAAATATAGCTTCCCTCACCAGCTATCTGCAAAGCAGACAGGATCCAGCTTTGGGACATGGATCTAGGGTTTAAAGCAGCCTAGCCCTACTACATTTAGAACCTCAATATAAGCAAAAGACTCACTGTCTTCACGTCAGATTGAATACATCAAAGAAAAAGGGGTAGCTATTATATTTTAGCCGAAAACCAAAACTTAAACCTCAACTGGCAGAAATGAGCGTCCACTTTTCAAGGCACATAACATGTCCGTTTCATTTACCATTACTTATTCGGACTATAGTGGATTTAACTATCCCAGAAGAGTTCCTTGTTCCATGCACGGTCTGTGTGTATTATATATATATATATAATATATATATATATATATATATTAGGGTGATTCAAAAAAATCAAAGTTTTTTTTTTAATTGTTCAACCTGTATTTTTGTTCCCTATGACAAAAAAGTAGTGTATGCCAAATTTGGTGAATTTTAAATAAAATTTACTATGTGCTACCAGGCGTCAAAGTTCCCTCTTTTCAATTTGTTTGTTTTTACAACTTATGATTTTATGTTTAATTGTTTATATTTCAGAATTTTAATTAATGGTTTATATACTAGCTGCTTTTAATTGTTGCTTGGAACTCGTAATTTTGATACCAATTAATCGATTATGGAAGCTAGGCCTAACTCACCATCACCCAGTTGCTCATTTGGGAGAAGTTCTACAAGAAAAGAAATTGAAGTATGGCTAATTGGGCAGCCCTCTGCAGTACTAAAAACATCCGTATTACCATCAGAGAAGGAAATGATGGCCCTCTTCATGCACTACAGAAATATTAAAAAGCAAGACATTAGAGAATCATGCTGCTCTAATGCGGATGATATGCTAGCAGTTTGGAAAAAAACAGGAATACCAGCAAAACAAAGAATACTGTAGTAGATAAAATTCAAGGAATACTGAAGGAATGACAGCTGCTTAAGAAAAACAAAGCAAACAAATTGAAAAGATCACAAAATTTAAATAATAAAGAAGAAAAATGGAAAGATAAACTGGAAAACTTATTTGACATTGCTCATGAGAATGCTATGCAGCTTATAAAAATAGAAGATGATAAGAAATTCTTGAAAATGCAACGTGAGAAAGGACGTCATGGAAAAATGGGTACCATTGATAAGGCTGTTGCTAAAAAAGAGCAAAGAGCAGCAGAAAAGCAACAATGTTATGAAAAGAGTAAAGCAGAAGAAGAGATCAAAAGAAAGAAGAATGAAGAGGCTGTCATACTCACCAGTACATCATCAGAATCAGAAGAGAGTAAAAGTGATGAATCTGGTTTCTGTGCTGCACAACCTTCAACATGGAAAAGTAAGGTTGGCAAACGTAGAAAATTGTTTGATGATAAATTATTAGGAAGTCTTGATGTTGCAAAATTGAGTGACAGAAATGCGTCTCTTTTTAATGCAAACAATCAGACATCGCTTGAATGGGACATCTGCGAACAAATAAAATGCATGTGTTTCAATACAACGGCAAGCCAATACTGGTCCTAGAAATGGTGCAGCTATTCTTCTAGAACAAAAATTCGACAACGATTTATTGTGGCTGCATGTCGACACCATATATTTGAAATTATGCTGGAAGCTGTTGTTTCAAAGTCTTTATCACCATCTTCTGGCCCAGATATAGTCCTTTTTAAGAAGTTCAGAGAAAAATGGTCAAGCATTAATAAGGAGGACTACGAAACAGCATTATCAGATCAGATCACATGAATATTCATGACATCATACATAATTATATTTGGAACAAATCAACTAGATACATTCCAACCAAGAAACGATTACCTAGAACTATTGCAGTTAACAATTATTTTTTTGGGAGGTAAACCAAAAGGTGGAATCAAATTTAAACATCCAGCGGGACTTCATCGGGCTAGGTGATGGCAAAATTACATATTCATTAAAAATTTTTATGTTCAAATCTCAGTTCAAAATTCAGTAAAGACAAAAAGGACTAAAAGACATCTGTCTATTGCTACTCGGTTATATGTAAAGGCATGGTTTCAGCTTCACTCTTGCCATCTATCGCGCTCTCGCTTGCTCTGGAATTATTACAGAATCTTGTAGTCTACAAACAAATAAATGACACAATTGCATTTGCTGCTATTAAAAAAACTGTTAGGTCACCTCTGGTACCTATCAGAAGAACTGGTAGCCTTGGCCTTTTATGATGATGAAGTGCCTACTGAAACGAAAAACAAAATGTAAAGGCCTTGCAAAATACAACAGAAACTGTTCCTGCAAACGGGCTTTTCTAGATCCTGCACTTATTCCAACGAAGAATTAGAAGATTTTGTCATCAAATACTCAAAGATTCTTTACAATAACAGAATTAGTTCAAAATTTTTACTCAAAGATGCTAAAGAATGGCATAATGATGAAGAGTATAACTCCGCTAAGAAATTCTATCAAACAGTGGAAGTCGTGAATGATATAGCGGAAAGAGAAGTAAAATTAATGGATGAATATAATAAAATACAACACTGATATGGATTCAAAAACAATTCTTGCTACAAGTAGTGAAAAAACTACAGGGCTGTTTACCCTGATAGAAAGAAAGAAACATTGATGAAGTAAGGACAGCTAAGTCTCAAATATCATGCTAGTTTAATTATGAATGCTTGTGGTTATGATAGGAACCTACGGGGGAGCTTTCCACATTAAAAAAAAGCAATGCGCCTTGTACTGTATCCCCTGGGTGGTGTGGAAAAATTGACAATTTGAGTCGTTCTGTCAATTTTTAATTGCTGGTAGCAACCCCTAAAAATTAAAAATTGCTAAAATATTTTAGGATAGTGGTTTTATGCTGAAATGAACCATTTAAAGGGTTGAACACATAAAATATTAAAAAAAAAATTTTTACCCCCATATTTGAATCACCCTAATATTATATATATATATATCTTCCCACCTTTTTGTATTTTATAAATGGAAAATTGAAATCTTCATAGAGTATTATATTGGAGGATGAAAAGTTTAAGGACTTTATTAGGTTTCTGATATCAGCAATGGCATCCGTGAATTTTTCATCTGGAGTACTAAAAGTTCCACAAAGCTGTTTGATTTACTTATTTACATCTTGCTGTTCTATTAGCTTGTAGTAAGTTGTAACCACCAATATGTATTTCTTTCTTATCTATGCAATATTCGCAGTTTTCACAGTTTCACTGGCAATCTTTAGGATGTGTTTTTGTGAGGCATGCGATGTCAGCCCTTGTTTCATCCATAAATCCTTTCAGGTATGAGACTTTGTTTAGCGAGTGGCTCGGTTTTAACCCTTGAATATTAGCTAGGACAATATTTATGTTCTTAGTTTTGCGTTGCCATTGTGTATTCCTAATTCATTTTCCTTCAGTGTCGCGTTTTATAGCCCTATGGTCCTCCGAGAAAGATCCGTTTTCGCTTACCTGATCTGGTAGCGTTTTACCAGGAAACGAATAGGTTCGGGGATTCCCACCTGTGTCGATTGCATGTGCTGTATGAGGCTTAACAGTCGTATTGTGTCTGCGATGTTGAAAAAATATGGCTCGCGATTTATGTACATAGGTTTCTTTTCGTTTTTCCTATTGTCCTTTAAGTTTGTTTAGAGGTGATGGTAGTAACACCTTTTTTCATATTTGCAGGTTCCACGTCTTGCATAATTCTTGCAAATGGCAGGGTGGTAGAATTTGCAGCTGTCACCGAATTTACAGTGACCATTATTATAATAGAATTCGCACATAGTGGGGTGTTCATATACACACACTGCCCTTCCTTATATCTGCAACTACCTTTTACAGAATATCTGCATACTGTTCCTTCCCCATTCTTACTCGGGGCCCGTTTTCTTTTGGTTGCTTTAGCTCCTTATTTGGAGATAACTTCAGTCTATTTTCGTGTTTGCCTTCTTGTTTTTTGCTATTTACGCTAGTGTCCTACGTTTGAACTTCTTGTGTTAATTTGTGTGCCTCTGTTACATTCATATTCTCGCCCTCTTTGTGTGTCTGTATTCTTTTTACTTCCGCTTCACGTTTCTTCGTCTCTTCTGTTTTTCTCTACTCATCATTCATAGTTTCCTCTGGCTTTTTCCTCATAGTCTCTTTCTGCTTTATAAACTGTAAATGAGTTCATTTCTAGTGATGTACCGATTCCAAAATTTAGCCGATGCCAATTCCACAAAAACCTGCTGATACGGATGCCAATGCTGATGCTTACTCTTTGCCTATATTTTAAGAAATCAATTCGCTTCATAAATTTTACTAATCTAATCTGAAAACTTTCAATTTTCATATTTCTACATTTCACATTTGTTTGAATGCTTTTCCTTAGGTCACTCCACAATAAGTAGTACCAGAATTTGTTACTCATATACCGTAATTAAAATGATTTTAAATAGGTTTATTACTCAGTAAAATTATAAAATAATTTTATTTTAGTTTCCTATATTAAATACCAATATTTAAAGTAATTTTTTTCTTATGTTGAAGGTATTTCTTTCTTCAACAATGTAAACAACAACAAAAATTTTCATTAAAATTTCAAGTCCCTGATGGCCAATTTTAATAAAAAAAAAATGGCTATACAATTTGGGTTTATAAAATTATTAAAATACTGTACTTAAAATAAAGTCAACATAATAAGATAGTTTAATATATACAGTAAATTATAAAGTACAACTTAATATAAAATTATTATTAATATAGAGTAGGAGAATACAATAGTGTATAAATATTTAGAGATCAGCTAATTAGAGAAAATGTAAATTTATGGGTAACTTAACTTATTAAGCTTTGCCTTTTTCGTGAATGAAAAATGTATTTTATACAATTACCCTTTGAAATGAGTATAAATGATCATAAATAGTGTTTTTTGTATGTTCAATTTTCTAGAAATGTAGATTTTGTTTTCTAATGAAAATTAAAAAATGTCAAAGAATCGGTAAGAAAATGGGCTAAATTTGGCCGATACCAACGCCGATGCACCCAAAATGGCCGATTCTGTCGACGCAGATGGCGATTAATCTGTACACCAATATTTATTTCATTCATACCACTTTCACAAAAGTACTTTACTCCATTCATTCAGTTGCTTGGCACCTGTTATGAGAGAGATTCCTTCGTCTTCGCGAGGCATAGCTAGGGGATAGTCGTATGAAGTGTTTCAACCTACAGTTGGGCAGCTAATTTTCTTCAAATAATATAGTGTGTATATCTTATGAGTATAGTGTTGGAGAGAGTTGTTCTCCATCTCAGGCTAGAGAGTGTGGGCATTGGTATCCGTTGCCGTCCGCCTACACATCCACGCCGCGCGTGCGCACGCCTACGCCGGCGCGTCCGCCCGCATAGAGGGCCCAACACGTCCTCGTCTTGTTTGTTTGTTTTAAATAATAATAATGTACTCAGTTTTTCGTCCATGTAAATAATAATAATAATAATAATAATAATGGGTGCTCATTTTATTCCTGCATGGAATTACTAATTAATAATTACTATATACATAATTCCCATCTTTCTTTTGAAGAACAAACCATTCACGCGGTCAATCCATCACTGTCAAACTTAATGACCTTTTAAGATAAAATCTGATAACAACCTCTGCTCACCTCGACACACAGTGAGCGATTCTCTCAACTCACCCCTCGAGGCCCCCGGTGGCGCAGCCCTCATATCTTCCAGGAGTACACACAGGGGGAAAAGCCCCCTCAGCATGGTTGCAACCATACTACTGCATCTTCCGAGGTGCCAGCTTGACTGAGGAAAGCAGCTTGAGCTGGATGCATCGAAGCAAGATACTTATAAGGGACAGCCCCCTCTAAAGGCCATTTTTCTAATCTCTGATTCAAACTCCAATTTTCGATTTAGTTAAGGTACAAAAACATCCGGATAAACGATCCATTCCGCGTACAATTTTTCCAAATTAAATATTTAAAAAATAGCGACAAAATTAAATCTTAAGTGAAAATATTTTATTCCCATTGTTAGTACCTAAAAACTTCAATTGTCATAAATTGTTTTGCGAAATCTAAAATAAGAAGTGGAAACAATGATTGGGTGATCGAGGATTTAATTTTTTTCTGAATATGCATCAAATGAAGATCTACAATAGTGGTGTGAATTAGAAGTAACGGTTCAGACCGGTGAAATTATCCATAATGAAACTACAAAATACCAAAATGAAGTTGAAGAGGTAAAGCCAATTTTTTAAGTAAAAAAAATCATTAAATGTCCTCAGACGCTTTGAACAATGCAATACTGAGGCAGATGCAGGGTTTTACAAAATGCATTTTGTCGACACACATTATACTGAATCATTGCAAGTTGCCTAGAAGAAACAAACCAAAATTCTGTACTTTTTCAAGGCCCAATAATTCTTTTTATAAGTGTTGAATGCGGGGTTTCTCCCGGGCTAACGTCCTTTCCCGGTGACCCCTGGAGTCGTTAATTGGTGGGTAACCCTTCCATTGAACCGTTCGTGGTTGAGTTGCAACGGGATTAATGCACGTCTGGTAGCGCGAACACGAAAATATTTTTTTGGACTATTCTATTTTTCTCACTCCAGCTAAGTAACTATTTTTAACTTTACATTATATTAATGAACGTGTTTCTATTACATATTTTAAAACTACAAAAATGACTTCCACTATTATTATAAAACACAAGAGAGTTTTAATATTTATTCTTATGTTTGCTCACAGAATGAATTCAATTACACTTACGTTATATCCTTAAAGAGGAATAGGCCATAATCGGAAATCAAATAGGCCTAACGAAAAAAGGGAATATAGCCTAGCGCGGGACAAGAATAGGCCTAACGAAGTGGGAGTACGGCCTAGCACGGGACAAAAATAAGCCTAGGGTAGAAAGGAAATTTTCCGTAAGACGGTCCTTGGGAAAAATAAACTTGAATTTACTGGCCTAAGTTTATCTTAAGTCGGCCCCATTTTCCATGGGATGTGTGGAAATATTAACTAAAATGACAAAGGAGGGAAAATATGATCTTCTGATGGACTGTATACGACCCTCTCTCTGCTGGGCTGTTGCCGACTCTATTCGGTCTTTGTATGCTCTCTTTTGTTTCGTTTTGTTCGTGGCTTCCCATCTGTTATTGCGTCTCCCGCCCGGGTGTTTTTAGGGCCTCCTGCACCGTGATCCTGTAACTTACGAACAACTTTAAATACACTATTTTATGAGTTTTCCAAATTCCTGTTTTATATTGTTTAATTAACTTATGTGACCTATTTACTGATATCAAATGATTTTGATATTCATTCCAAGTACTATTTGAACACTAAGACTGTTTACAAATTTATGATTGAATGAAATAGAGGTATGACATCACGTGACTGATATTCTCACATCCCATTGGTTGAACAAAAACGTCACATGTTCCAGTAAGAACACGTTAAGACCTGTTTGGATGTTATCGCGTAGAAAGTTATGTATTTTGTCACGAGTTACTTGAGGCCTCCTTCGAATTTATATTCTAACTTGTGTTTTTCATTTATGTCAAAATTTTACTATATTTTTGTATTATTAATAAGTTCCCAATTTTACAAATCCAGCAAAAAATAGTTCAAGATTTTATGATGGTATAATTTTTAATTTAATTTTTAATTCAATTTTTAGAAAATTTAAAATTTTTATAATTCTATAATTTCCTAACTTTCAACTCTGCAATCTCACTGTGAATGCATATATAATATAACGTTCTTACATACGTCCTTGCTTTACTCTACTTTTTGATATATATTTTTTGCATATACTCTTGTATATGTGTATTAGGGCGGCTCGTTTTTACACTTTTTTCGATATTTGATTGGGGGTAGTGCGGAAAAGTTGCGATTTGGAGAGAAAATAAAGTGTGTAAAATTTTTTTGATCTACGTCAATACCTTCCGGTGGCGGCGAGTCCTTAAAAATCGAAAAATAGGCCTAAAAACACAAAAAATTTATATAATTTTATATAATTTTTATATAATGTTCATTGTTCAATGATTGCTATTAATTTATTCAAGCCTATAATAGTGTTCTCAGGGTTGTTTGCACAGAAATATATCGGAATTAACATTTGTATAACATCTTCTTAAAACTTGCTTTAAATCAATATTTTGGATATTTTAACGGCTAAGACGCCACCGGAAGTTATTAACAGATTGTGCTGAAATTTTTATTGTTTATTTTGTAAGTCTTTAAAACCATTTTCCAATCTACCCCGTTAGGCCTATTTTTCGATTTTTAAGGACTCGCCGCCACCGGAAGGTATTGATGTAGATCAAAAAAATTTTACACACTTTATTTTCTCTCCAAATCGCAACTTTTCCACACTACCCCCAATCAAATATCGAAAAAAGTGTAAAAACGAGCCGCCCTAATGTGTATGTTGTTTGTGTGTATATATATATTATATATATATTAGTGATGTAGGTCACATCCGCATCCGCATCCGCGGAACATCCGCACATTTTCTCGCATCCGCATCCGCACCCGCATCCGCACTTTGGACTGCGGATGTCGTGCGGATGTGGACCGTTGAGATAAAATGTCATTAATAAGCAGAAATTATCAAATTCTACTATATTAATAGAACTAGTTCATTGTGCGCAAAAGTGATGCAAGCGACAAGACGAGAGGCTGTTCTTGTATGAAGTTACTCTCTTGCAACCTACTTAGATCCACGTTACAAAGCTAAGTTATTTTCACCTAGTACATTAGAACGAGTTAAATCATCACTTGGCAAAGCAGTTGAAGAGCTTCAATCTCTTGAATCTGTCGCTTCGCCACCCACCAAAAGAATAAAAGTTTCAGTGACAGAACCAACACCTTCAACAAGCAAATCTATCACAGAATCTGTCTCTCAGTTTCTTGAGTCAAGCAGCAATGACGAGACCTACGCGATGTCAAAAGATGTAGTAAAATGATCGAGAGCTATCACCAAGAAAAACGCCTGGCTGCATGTGACAATCCTATTAGTTGGTGGAAAAATACGCAGAATATCTATCCATACTTGAGTAAACTTGCGAGGAAACATTTAGCCTGTCCTCCAACAAACGTACCAAGCGAGAGATTATTTAGCAGTGCTGGATTAATATATGATGAAAAGAGAAACAGACTGGCAGCAGAAAAGGCAGAAAAATTAATGTTCCTTAAGCATAACCTTCCTATAATTAAGTTTGAACATTAAACGATGAACATCTTAGTTTACTTTATTTTAATTACTCATTTATAAATATGCCTAATAAAACTTTAAACTTAATATAAATAGTTATCAAGCTAATTAAAGATCTCTTTCTATAAGGGTGGAGGTTGGGGAAAGAGGTCGGTGGGGTGCATTTGAGTTGGGTTCACGTCCCGCATCCTGGTAACACAATTATGGTTTCTAATTGTGGCTGAAACTCAACAAAATATAACGAATTTATTTGCAGACGAATTCACTAATTGATTTCTATATTAGTTAGATGCTTAATATTATTTTATATGTTCAGAGAAAAGTACAGCAATTATTATACAATTAATCAATTATACTACATTATAGCTACAGCTCTCTCTATATAATAACTTATTATATACGTTAAACACAACAAATCTCGAATATATGCCTAAAAAATAACGAAAATGTAGACATCCGCATCCGCATCCGCGGATGTTGAAATCAAACATCCTCATCCGCATCCGCGGATGTGAAAAAAATGACATCCGCTACATCACTAATATATATATATATATATATATATGTGTGTGTGTGTGTGTGTGTGTGTGTGTGTGTGTGTATATATTATTTTTTACCTGTTATAATTTCTATTGCCGTATTACTAATCTTCACATCATGATAAACACTTTAAATACTCTCAATACTGTAAATGAAATTACTGAATCGGGAAACGTAGTCAACTCCGATTATATCTCAGTAGACAACTTATTAAACAAGAAATACAACAATGGCAACCTGTTTTTCTTAAACTTAATAGTTTAATTCGCAGTCTCCCAAATTATTTGACGAATTGACATCTAACCTAAGATTATTATAACATAAATTCACTGCATTATATTAACTGAAACTTGGTTAAATTAAAATAATATCTTTTTTTAACATTGCAGGGTACACAAGCTACCATGTATGTAGGGCTAATAATAGGGGAGGAGGTGTAAGTATATTTGTAGATTCAAACGACGAGAGTAACAGTACCGAAGATCTGACAAGCATAAACAATACTTCAGAGACATTTGCAATTGAAATGTTTATTCATAACACCCAGTATTCAATTTTAGGCAGTGACCAACCACTAACTGGTAACGTACCAAATTTTATTACAAATATCGATAGAATTCTAAACTCTAATTATATATTGCTAACAATTGTGTTATTGCAGGAGATTTAAATATTGATCTCACAAAAGAATATTCAAATAACGCAAGCTTCCTTAACAACATCATGACTGCAAGTGGCTTTAAATTAGCTATTACAAACACAGCTAGACTTCATAATGACATTGCAAATTCGACTCTGCTAAATCAGATCTGGGTGCAATCCTCGCATAACTGCATTTCGAGTATAATTATATTAAATATCACATAACACTTACCTACATACTACATGCTAAGCACTCATTTCTTAGCAAAAAAAAAACTATAAATATTGACTCTACAATCTTATAGCTATAATAACAAATTAAAGTTCCTGAAAGAAATAACAGCTTTTGACTGGACTAGAATAACCGAAAGTAATCATGATATTGGAACAAAATTTCAAGTATTCTCAAACACACTAATGGATATATTTAACATAAACTTTCCTCTTAAATCAAAAGTAATATCCAAAACTAAATACAGCAACTAATAGATCACACCAGCACTCATTGTGAGTATTAAACGCAAGCATACCGAACAGACATATAAAAATTAATATAACAGACTTAATGCAGTCATTAAAAAACTAAAAGCAGATCATTATTGTTCAAAAACTGATGAACAAAAATCCAAGCCAAAAAGGCTATGAAACACACTGAAAGATTTCATTAACACAAAGAAAGTTAAAACAAATCCCTTGTCCGCCCTCACACAAGGCGGAAATTCTTACAGTGACCAAAAGACATAGTCAATTTATTAAACAACTTCTTTGAAAATATCGGCTCTAATACTGCAGCCTCGATCCCAATTATAGACACTCACTACTAGCAATACATGCCACAACCAAAGCCAAAAACTCATTCTATACGATATCTCTCTATTAACAAAAAATCTAAAAAAATAAAGATTCTAACATCGCTACAATCCCGGTAAAAGTATACAAATTACAGTAGTATCCGATGAAATTGCAATACCACTCAGTAGGTTAATGAATGAATCAGTAACACTAGGTATATTTCCTGAAAGTCTAAAAAAAGCCAGAGTATGCCCTGTATTTTGGCGGGAAACCTAAACACCCCATCCAATTATCGCCCCATTTTCGGTTCATAGGTAGACATACAACGGAAGATGCCATAAACATACTGTACTATTGGAAAATGTATATCAGAACTTGAACAGCAAACAACACACTACCTTCATCTTCCTTGACTTGTCAAAAACATTTGATACAATTTCGCATGAAATCTTATTGAATAAATTTCGCATATACGGAGTAAAGGAAATATCTTCGATTGGTTTAAATCATATCTGTCAAATCGTCATCAGTAGATCAGATTAAAAGATAATTCATCTGACAAAGCGATGCTAACTAGTGAAGTCTCACAAGGATCTATTCTTGGCCTATTACTATATCTAATTCACATCAAAATTTTTATCTCTCAACCACATTAAATTGCGTACAATATGCAAATGATATCACACTTACTTCTTTCCATCAAAACTCCGATTTCTGATTAATGAAACGAACAGGCAATTAGAAAATGTGCGTAAATGGATGTGTGTTAATAAACTTTTATTGAACTTGGCAAAACCATCTTATATGATTATGACTAGTGATGTACAGATTCCAAAATTCAGCCGATGCCGATTCCATGAAAAACTGCCGATGCAGATACCGATGTCACTGCCCATCCTTTGGCTATATTTAAAAAAATCAATTCCCTTCATAAATTTTACTAACCTAATGTGAAATTTTAATATTTTTACATTTCACATTTGTTTAAATACTTTTCCTCAGCTCACTCCACAATCTACAGCACCAGAATTTGTTACTCATATACGGTAACTAAAATGATGTTAAAAAGTTTGGAGCAAGTGTAGTTTACATCCCACTGACGCAAAAGGGGACACAAACTACACTGGTCAAAGTTGGGGAACACTAGGATCTTTAGGAAACATTTTTTAAATGAATCCATCAAATAAAACGTTAAAACTAACGAAAATATTACGACTTAACCTAACCAATCGTCAATATATATATATATATATATATATATATATATATATATATATATATATATATATATATATATATATACAGTGTGTCCGTAAAGTCATGGTGGGATTTTTAATAGCTATATTATTGCAACGAAACATGATAATGAGATGAAAAAAAGGCAAATTGAAGAACAACTCTAAAAGAATAACTTTATTTAACGTAGTTCGATATGGGCTCCTCTGGTAGCCCTGCAGACATCTAGGCGGTGATTCAATTCCAGCCACACACGCCCAAGAACATCAGGAGTGACGGATGCGATAGCTTCCGTGATTCGCTCGTGCAAGTGATGAATATCCCTAATGGGTCCACTGTACACGCTTTGCTTGACGTAACCCCACAAATAAAAGTCCAAAGATGTCAGGTCCGGAGAGCGTGGAGGCCATGGCTTCCATCCTCCTCTTCCTATCCATCTCTGTGGAAATTTTTCATTAAGGAATTCTCGAACAACGTTAGCATAGTGCGGAGGAGCACCATCTTGCTGAAAGATGATATTATTGTCAATAAATTGGGGTACTGCAAAATGTTCCAACATAGCGAGGTAGTTGTGTGACGTCACAGTGGGTTCCGCGAAGAAAAATGGACCAATCTCTCGATCTCGTGCTAGAGCACACCACACATTAACTTTCGGGCTATTACGCTCATGTTCAACATAGGCATGTGGACAGCCTAGACTAACTACGAGATAAAGGTTAAGCTTAGCCTAGACTAACTACAAGATACAACTTTGAGAGTTGTTCTTAAATTTGGCATTGTTTCATCTCATTATCATGTTTCGTTGCAATAATATAGCTATTTAAAATCCCACCATGACTTTACGGACACACATCACCGCCTAGATGTCTGCAGGGCTACCAGAGGAGCCCATATCGAACTACGTTAAATAAAGTTATTCTTTTAGAGTTGTTCTTCAATTTGCCTTTTTTCATCTCATTATCATGTTTCGTTGCAATAATATAGCTATTTAAAATCCCACCATGACTTTACGGACACACTGTATATATATTATATATATATATATGAAAATTATTTCAAGAAAGTAACACGTGAATAATCTATATTATAATGGAGGTAAGTGCGATATATATATGTAACCAAAAAAAACTATAGAAAAGAACGGAATCATGAAAATCTTAAGCTTCACATTTGAACTCATTGTATCAAGATTTGTGAAGCTTTAGATTTTCATGGCTGCGTTCTTTTCTATAGTTTTATTGACCAAATAACTGAACCGACAGTAATTGGGAAGGCAGCCATGGAAATCTTGAGCTTCACATTGTGTCAAGATTTGTGAAACTTAAGATTTTCATGACTATAGTTTTATTGACAAAATAATTGAACTCCCAGTAATTAGGGGGCTGCAGGCTCCCCAGTTACTGTCAGTTCAATTATTTGGTTAATAAAACTATAGAAAAGAACGCAATCATGAAAATCTTAAGCTTCACATTTGAGCTCATTGTATCAAGATTTGTGAAGCTTTAGATTTTCATGGCTGCGTTCTTTTCTATAGTTTTATTGACCAAATAATTGAACCGACAGTAATTGGGGCTCCGCAGGCACCCCAATTACTGAGGCCCAAGGTGAGAGGGATAGGAATGATGTTCAAAATAAAATACGCTGTAGGCCCACAATTCAATTCGGTTTGGGCCGAATGCCCAAGTACCGCAGATCTAGCGAAATCGGGGCGTAGCGCCGATCTTTTGCTGAAAGTCCTGACAGAAAGAAATGAAAAGGGAGTATTTGTTGACAATTATGTCTACAAGGAGATTCTTCAGTAATGAAATAAAGATAAGTTTATGATGAAGTGTTCTTTTTTATATTTTATAACAGGAAATAATACCATGAGGTAAGAAAATTCATTTCCCAGATGAAGTAATTGGCCGAGGACTCCAAGCCTTCCGCAGGAAATAGCAAAAACCGCCCGTAGGGCGGTATTTTTGCTAGTATTAATAATAATTCTATATTAAGTTGTACTTTGAAATTTATATATAAAACCATCTTATTATGTTGACTTTACTTTAAGTATTTTAATAATTTTATAAACCCAAATTATACTGTATATCCAGTTCTTTTATTCAAATTGTCCACCAGGGACTTGAAATTTTAATGAAAATTTTTGTTGTTTACAATGTTGAAGAAAGAAAATGCCTTGAACACAAAACAAAACAATTACTTTAAATATTGGTATTTAATTTATGAAACTAAAATAAAATTATTTTATAATTTTACTGAGTAATAAAACTTTTGGAGCAAGTGTAGTTTACGTCCCCCTGTGGTGCCTAGAGTAGTTTACCTTCCCTTACATTATCCTAGTGTAGTTTACGTCCCCCTGTGGTGCCTAGAGTAGTTTACCTTCCGGTACATTATCCTAGTGTAGTTTACATTCCCCTACATTATCCTAGTGTAGTTTGCGTTCCCCAACTTTGTCCGCGTATATCTAATCAAATAAAACGTTAAAACTAACGAAAATACTACGACTTAACCTAACCAATCGTCAATTTATATATTCTGTTTCCTTTTTCCTTCGTGGTTATTTTCATTATAAATACTAGCAAAAATACCGCCCTACGGGCGGTTTTTGCTATTTCCTGCGGAAGGCTTGGAGCCCTCGGCCAATTACTTCATCTGGGAAATGAATTTTCTTACCTCATGGTATTATTTCCTGTTATAAAATATAAAAAGAACACTTCATCATAAACTTATCTTTATTTCATTACTGAAGAATTTCCTTGTAGACATAATTGTCAACAAATACTCCCTTTTCATTTCTTTCTGTCAGGACTTTCAGCAAAAGATCGGCGCTACGCCCCGATTTTGCTAGATCTGCGGTACTTGGGCATTCGGCCCAAACCGAATCGAATTGTGGGCCTACGGCGTATTTTATTTTAAACATAATTCCTATCCCTCTCATCTTGGGCCTCAGTAATTGGGGTGCCTGCGGCGCCCCAATTACTGTCGGTTCAATTATTTGGTCAATAAAACTATAGAAAAGAACGCAGCCATGAAAATCTAAAGCTTCACAAATCTTGATACAATGAGCTCAAATGTGAAGCTTAAGATTTTCATGATTGCGTTCTTTTCTATAGTTTTTTTTTTGGTTACATATATATATCGCACTTATCTCCATTATAATATAGATAGAGTAGCTTACAATAGTTTATAATATTTAGAGTTAGTTAGAGGAAAGGTAAATTTATGGGCAACTTAACTTATTAAGCTTTGCCTTTTTCATGAATGTAAAATATTTTAATATAATTACACTTCGAAATGAGTATAAATTATCATTTTGTTTTTGTCTGTTCAATTTTCTGAGTAGATTTTGTTTTGTAATGAAAATTGTAAAATTTCAAGAGAATTGGTGAGGGAATCGGCTAAATTTGGCCGATGCCGATTCGGCCGGTGCCGATGCCAATTAATCAGTGCACCACTAATTATATTACCACGAAGCATATTAATACAAACTGTCAAATAAAAATTGTGAATGCAAGGGTGAATGAGGTTAAAGTACTTGGCATTAATTTAGAAGAAAAACTAAATTTCAAAAGTCATGTACAACATATCAAATCCAAAATATCAAGATTTTACTCATATTCACTTCTTAACCCCTGGGTCGCGACCCAAAATTGGGTCGCCAAGCCATTTTGATGGGGTCATTAAATTGTCATTTATCATTTATTTATGTTATCCCTAATCATTTTACCATTAATTATTTATTTTATTATCTTTAACAAATGAACTGTTTGAAGGCGCCGAGCTAACCCTGCCATCAGAATTTGGGTCGCAGCCTAAAAAGGTTAAGAACCACTGATTAAAACTAAAAATGACCCTTCCTCAAAACGCAATCCTTACCCTATATTATTCCTTCATCCATCCACATTTATTATATTGCATTACAAGAAATATATAAAACATCCTTTGGAAATAATTCATAAAAAATGTCTGCGAGCTCTCGAATAAATTCAAACAAAGTCACACTTTCCCAATGTTTAAAAAACTAAAATTAAATGACATACAAATTCAATGTTGGTGTCAATATGTTCAAAGTTATCAATAAAAGTCAACATACATTACCCATTCAAAGAGCAATTCCCTTCCCCGCACCCTTCCCCATCAAATACACCATCGTTGTAACACCAGACTGCCCAGTAGGCCGGGTCGAAAATGGGAAATTTTTTATTTCCTAAAAAGTACACTATGTGAGAAGTTTCATTTTATCATCTTAACAAAATATTAAAATATCAAGCATGTGCTACCCCTAGCACATACCCCCCTCCTTTTTTACCCTCATTTTATTTCTTAAAAAGTACACTATGTGAGGTTTTTTATCACTTTAACAAAATATTAAAAAATCAAGCATGTGCTACCCTACTACCCCTATCACATGCCCCTCCTCCCTTTTTTACCTTCATATTTGCATATGTTTAATGTTGTTATATGTTACATGATAAGTTGTTTGTTTAATGCTTGAAATTTTTATGTTTCAGATAAATAGAAATAATTTTTCAGATAAATAGAAATAATTTGCATTTGCCTTAATTATAATTTGAATTATCATAAATTATAAATTACATATAATTTGATTTTACTTCTGAATATAAACTATGACTACTAGAAGCAAGTCCTCAAATGCAGCCTTTGGATATCCTACGGAATTCCCAGCAGCCATGACTCCCTACAAAAGCAGATGTTGTGAGACACTACCTTTTTGTGCGCCGTCGTGAAGAAGCTAATCAAAAGGATCAGCAACTGCTAATGATTGTTACAGGGTTGTTGTAAAAGATATTGAAGACATTTGGATGAAATTTTCTTTTCCTACGATTAACACCAAAGGTTTATATATCTTAAAGTCAGTCGACTAATAGAAGAAGTCTCAAAATTGAACAAGGTGCCGTTACATCGAAGAAATGAAAGTTTTGCCTTAAAAGTAGCTCAGTATGATGAAATGTTTGATATATCTTCTTGTGAATGCTATGATAAGGGAATTGATAGGAAATCCTGCAGGTGTAAGGATAAAATACCAATGGCAGAATGGGAGTCTTTTGTGGGTCAAAAACAAAGAAAAAATCAATTAGGACCAATTAATCGCATAGCTAGTTCAACAAAGAAGAGAGCTTTAGCAAGAGCCCAAGAAGCACAAAACCGTCAACTAAAAGCACAAGAAGAAATGACTGAAGCCACCAATGTTTTACCATCGGAATTTATAGAAAATGGATGTAGATTCAGACATGGATGTAGATTCAGAAAGTCAGGATGTAGATTATGAGGCCGATTTAGAATTGACTGAGAATATTCAGAACAGGCACTCCTATAAAAACCTAGCATTGACAGCAGATCGTTATCGTGTAAGTTGTAGAGCTGCAGCTGCAATAGTCAATGCAGCTTTAAAAGATATGAGGATCCTAAACCACACCAACATGCTTGACAGAAAGAAATTAGAAAGAGAAAGAAATCGCATGGGTGAAACAAATACTTTTAGGTCTAAATCCAAAAATCTGAAGATGGAGTGCCTTGTATTTGATAGAAGGAAAGATAACACATTAACTAAAAGTGGAAAGATAAAAGAACACTATGTTATTGTGAAAGAACCTGGAAGCATCTATGTAGACCATGTCACACCAGATAATGGAACTGCTCGCTGCATAGCAGAAGAGTTGATAACTATTATTACAGACTCGAACAGCACAGATACTATCAAAGCTTTACTGTGTGATGGTACGCCTGTAAATACAGGAAAAATTGGTGGAGCCATAAAACTGGTTGAAATTCATCTTAACAGACCAGTGCAGTGGTTGGTGTGCCTCTTGCATTTGAATGAGCTGCCTTTTATGCACGTCTGCAAAACCAGTGATGGTTAAACAACAGGTCCAAATACTTTTGTGTGTTCAATTGGGAATAAACTGAAAACAGATTTAATAAAATTGGAGGTAGTCGAATATTCTCGCGTAAAGGGAAACATTAAAGAAATTCCAGCAAATGTTGTGAAGGAGCTAAACAGTGATCAAAGATATCTCTATAATATGTGTCTGGCAGTGCAAACTGGAGACACTTCTCAAGATCTGTCCACTCGATCCCCAGGTACCTTTCACCATGCTCGCTGGCTAACTTTAGCTAACAGGGTCCTTCGATTATATATCCCAACGCCAAATCCTAATAAAAACCTTCAAGATATAGTGAAGATTATTATGCAGTTCTATGCTCCAGGGTGGTTTTGGATAAAATCTCATCCTAATGCAACTGATGGTCATATAACGTTCGGCACTTAATGTGCTTGCTTCGAAATTTAGATGAACAACATAGATCAATCATAGAACCATTATTAAAGAATAACGCCTACTTTGCCCAGCCAGAAAATATACTCATGTCAATGGTAACTGACAAGAGACTAGAAATTAGGGAGCAAGCTATTCAGAAAATCATCCTTTCAAGAACACGATTTTCAGGTACCAGAAACTTTGAGTTGCTTCGAACCCTCAATTTCCAATCTACTGACTACACCGAGATGATCGATTGGCAAAAAGAGATCATTATTCCTCCACCGCTGCTAAACAATTTTAGCGACGATGAGCTACTACAGGCTCGATGTAAGCCACTGGAGATAGCTTCTTTTCCATGCCACAGTCAAAGTGTGGAAAGGGCAGTGAACCTAGTAACAAAAGTATGTCACGAAAGAATAGGATATGACAACCGTCAAAAGTTTATCTTAAACTCATTAGAATCAAGGCGAAAACTGCCTAAGTTTAAATGGAAGGCCCAATGGAATGAGTAAGAAACATATGAAATAAAATTTCCTAATCTAATGATATTGAAAATTTCTTCTCTTTTGATGTGATAAGAAACAATGAAAAAGTGAATTGAATTTTAGCATATTTATTATGCCTCTAATATTTCCTTCTGAATATATTGTTGTACTTAATTAAATTTCCTAATACTGTACATCATTAAATAAAATATTATACGTTAATAAAGATTTATGTCATCAAAAAACTTGAATGTATAGTAAGTCTCGTATAAATGGAATATTCTTCAATATAGGTCAAAAAGTGAAAAATTGTGTCAGGGATAGGAGGTGTAGTGAATACTCTTATTTTAGTTTCAAGATAAATGTTAATTTTACCGTCTTGAATTTCGGAATAGCTATAAATTCATTTTAAATTAGTTACCCATCATAATTCAATTGTAAACCACATTAATACTAATTTTATGTATACTGTATTATTTTATTGTATGTAAACATTAATTATATATCACAATTGTCAGTTAATTATTTATATTCAAATAATTATTTTAATCTAATACCATGTCCATTTTGCAAATAAATAATAGAAATCCAAGGGTTATATTTTCCATCCTTGGTACTGTCGCAGTTTCGCCTAACGGACTCAATACGGCTAGTGAGATAATCACTGGTTGGCACTTAACCAGCGGCAGTGCTTATGGCTACATCATCCAGGTTAACCTATACCGGATAGATGCGCTACGGTCCCAAGCCGTAGCTTGCCTAGGCCCAACGACGACGACGACGAAAACCAACAATTGGTGACCCCGGAGTTGGATTCCCCCCTTTTACCCGAACGACTAGGACTAGACTGTAACGTCGTTCGTACCCATCACCCCCTTTTACCCGAACGACTAGGACTAGACTGTAACGTCGTTCGTGCCCATCACCCCTTCACCCGAGCGACTAGGACCAGACTGTAACGTCGCTCGTGCCCTCTGCCCCTCACCCCTGCCCGTGCGCTCTGTGCCTGCGCTCGTCTCAACCTCCACTCCTTCGTTGGTAACTTGTCTTGCTTGTACGTCAGCAAGCATAGGAGAAGATGCCTGACGACGCTGGTGCCATCTCCCACTTGAGCGTAAAGCTCCCCGTCTTCTGGCCGGGTGATCCATTTATTTGGTTCCACCAAGTGGAATCACAATTCAACTTGGGAAGGATCACCGCTAGCAGGACAAAATACGATCATGTTTTGTCCTCTCTACCAGCGAGCATCATCTCTGAAGTCCGTGACGTCATCGTGTCTACTTCCACGAGTGAGGACCCATACAACGATCTGAAGTCTGCCATCCTGTGCCGCACCACTGTCTCCGAGCGTGAGAAACTACATCAGTTAATCTCAAAAGAAGAACTTGGAGACCGTAAGCCCACTCAAATGCTGAGGGCTATGCAGTGCGCTCTAGGCGAACGCGCACAAACCTTCGATAAGGACATCTTTAGACAGTTGTTCTTGCAGAAACTTCCTCCATCAGCTCAGCGTGTCTTGGCCACTATGGATCCTGCTACTCCAGTTGATAAACTAGCAGAAACTGCCGACAAAGTAGTGGAGATTGACACAGCTCCGGTCAACAACGTGAACACACAATCGGAACTGGAGTTGAAAGTGGAAGAGTTAAGTCAACAACTCAACCACGTTTGTTCTCTGCTACAAAATCAACGGCAAAGAAGCCATTCTCGGTCAAGATTTACGAAGAGGCATCGTTCGAGTTCCGGGAAGATCTGCTTCTACCACTCTAAATTTGGAAAGAAGGCTAGGAAGTGCATCTCCCCTTGCAATTTTTCGTCGGAAAACCCCAGTAGCGAGTCCTAATGGCGTCTAGTACTCGCACTGCCAACCTGTTATTCATAAAGGACAGGAACTCTGGTGTCAATTTCTTGGTCGATACCGGAGCGTCAGTCAGTGTATTCCCTCAAAAATCTGGTCATACGCACTCGGAATCTCCGCCTCTATACGCTGCTAACGGTTCACGCATACCCACGTACGGTACTCAGTCGCGTGAACTAAACTTGGGCCTTCACCGATCCTTCAAGTGGATTTTCATCTGTGCTCAAGTGCAGCATCCCATAATCGGCGCTGACTTCCTCCAGCATTTCAAACTCCTGGTGGATCTTGACAAGCGACGCTTATGCGACCAGGCCACACTGCTTTCTGTTCTTGCCAAACAGGTTGCCCTTCCGGACGCCTCGAACTCTGCACTTTCCCTCGTTCCCCCTAATTCCATGTACCAGTGCCTTTTCCAGCGATATCCAGGAATTCTTCAACCGATGCAGATGGGTGATACCATTAAGCACACCATTACCCATCACATTACAACAAAAGGTCCCCCTGTGTTTGCAAAACCCAGACGTCTTGCCCCAGACAAACTGAAAGCTGCCAAATCGGAATTCCAGCTTATGATAGATCTTGGGATAATAAGACCTTCCAAAAGCAGTTGGTCCTCTCCCTACACCTGGTCCAGAAGAAGTCAGGAGACTGGAGACCATGTGGGGATTACCGGTTTTTGAATTCGACAACCATCCCGGACCGATATCCGGTACCAAATGTCCAAGACTTTACTTCTCTTCTCCACGGCAAATCTATCTTCAGTAAAATAGACCTCGTTAAGGCTTTCCACCACATTCCCGTAGAGCCTTCGGATATTCCCAAGACTGCAGTTTGCACACCATTTGGGTTATTCGAATTTGTGAAGATGCCGTTCGGGCTACGGAATGCTGCGCAAACCTTTCAGAGGTTTATAGATGAGGTCACCAGAGGCTTAGACTTTGTTTATGCCTACATCGATGATTTGCTTGTGGCCAGCTCAACGGAAGAGGAACATAAGGAACATCTTTCACTCCTCTTTCAACGCTTAGAACAATACGGTGTTACTATTAATGCATCTAAGTGTGTGTTTGCACAGCCAACCTTGGAATTTCTTGGTCACACGATTTCGCAGCACGGAATTACCCCCCTTCAGGACAAGTGTGAAGTGATAAAAAATTACCCTATGCCAAATAATCAGCGTGAGTTACGTCGGTTTCTAGGTTTGGTAAATTATTACCACAAGTTCATTAAAAACTGTGCCAGTGTTCTTGCTCCTCTACACGCTATGATCACACACAAACGCAAGGTAACGAAATTGGTATGGTGTAGCGATAGTTTACAAGCGTTCGACAATGCCAAAAATGCTATCAATAGTGCATTGTCTCTGTCATTTCCTATCAGTGATGCCCCCCTAACTCTGACGGTCGATGCATCAGATGTTGCGATCGGTGGGGTGTTGGAACAAACCATTAACGGTCAACAAGCACCCATCGCGTTTTACTCGAAAAAGCTGCAGCCAGCCCAAACGCGTTATAGTGCTTTCGGACGTGAACTTCTTGCTATTTACTTAAACGTGAAGCATTTTCAACATTTCCTTGAAGGCCGAGAGTTTTGTGTTTTTTACCGACCACAAACCTTTGGTCACTGTCTTCAATAAAAACAGCTGTAACCACTCTCCAGAGTCATCAGGCAACTCGATTATATCTCGCAATTTACCACAGATATCCGCCACATCAAAGGTGTCTTGAACACTCCAGCGGATGCACTTTCAAGAATAGAGATTACTTCTGTTACCCTCAGCTCTACACTGTGGAATGCTATTGCACAGGATCAAGATAAGGATACGGAACTACAAGACCTGCTCAGAGAAGACTCCACTCACTCACTTTCCCTCAAGAAAATGAGTATGCCAGGATTGTCTGTGCCCCTCTATTGCGACGTATCAACAGCTGCTATTCGCCCTTATGTCCCTCCATGTCACAGACAAGCAGTCTTCACGGATCTTCATAAGCCCTCCCATCCTGGTATCCGTGCTTCGCAACACCTGGTTACCTCTCGCTTTGTTTGGCCCTCGATGCGGAAGGATGTCAAACATTGGACCAAAACGTGCCTTGCCTGCCAGCGTGCCAATGTCCAAAGGCACACCAGGTCCCCCTTTGACGCATTTCCGCCCCCATCCCAGCGATTTGAGGTAATTCATGTAGACATTGTTGGCCCTCTTCCAGTGATTCAAGGCCAACGTTATCTGCTCACCTGTCTCGACCGCTTTTCCAGATGGCCTGAAGCCATCCCACTTCCTGATATCCAAGCGGACACTGTTGCAAGAGCCTTTCTTCATGGATGGGTATCAAGATTTGGATTGCCGACAAAAGTCATCACTGACCAAGGTCGCCAATTTGAGTCTTCGCTTGGAAGAAGTTTACCAGCTTGTTGGGTACAGTACATGCGCATACCTGTGCGTATCATCCGCAAGCTAACGGCCTCGTCGAACGCTTCCATCGCCAGCTGAAGTCATCCCTTATGTGTCACGAAGACTCCCATTGGATGGATAAGCTTCCACTCGTGTTGCTTGGTATTCGCTCTGCATTTAAGAGTGATCTGAAGACTACAGCGGCTGAACTAGTCTATGGAACAACACTGCGGCTACCAGGTGGCTACTTCACTGCAGGGGATAAGTCATGTGATCCTACGGAATTCGCTCAAACACTTTCCTCTCACATGCAGTCCCTTCAGCCTGTTCCCCCTCGATTGACTAGCCAACAGAACATCTTTGTTTCCCCAGCCCTCCAGTCTTGCACCCACGTTTTCGTTCGTGTACCTTTCCCAAAACGGCCTCTCCAATGTCCATATGACGGGCCCTATGAAGTTCTCCGACGTACGCGCAAATCATTTCTCATCCAGCGCGGTTCCAAGGTCGACAAGGTTTCTATCGATCGTCTTAAGCCTGCGTTTTTGGAATCAACCTTAAGCGAGGTACATGTAGCTACCAAAAAGGTCCAGGGGAAATCTGTGTCGTTCGGAACTCTTTGAACTTCCTCTCTGGTGGGGGAGTGTGTAGTGAATACTCTTATTTTAGTTTCAAGATAAATGTTAATTTTACCGTCTTGAATTTCGGAATAGCTATAAATTCATTTTAAATTAGTTACTCATCATAATTCAATTGTAAACCACATTAATACTAATTTTATGTATACTGTATTATTTTATTGTATGTAAACATAATTAATTATATATCACAATTGTCAGTTAATTATTTATATTCAAATAATTATTTTAATCTAATACCATGTCCATTTTGCAAATAAATAATAGAAATCCAAGGGTTATATTTTCCGTCCTTGGTACTGTCGCAGTTTCGCCTAACGGACTCAATACGGCTAGTGAGATAATCACTGGTTGGCACTTAACCAGCGGCAGTGCTTATGGCTACATCATCCAGGTTAACCTATACCGGATAGATGCGCTACGGTCCCAAGCCGTAGCTTGCCTAGGCCCAACGACGACGACGACGAAAACCAACAGAGGCTTTAAACAGCGAAAATAATTTATGAGAGGGTTCCTATGTTCCATTCAAACCTCTCACAATATGTACCTTTTCAATATAAAATTTCGAGCCGGCCTACTGCCCAGGGATTTTATACACAAATATAACTATACAATAAAAACTGCAGGAAATGCACTCTCTTTCAAAGGAGCAGAAGTATGGAATACAATTCCCATGATATCAGGCAGGCTTCATCACTGAATGTATTTCGCGTATCTCTAAAAAAGTACCTCATTAGCTCCTACTGATGTATAAGTTTACTACTGCCATTTTTATCACAGTAACGAAGTTCCTCTTTTTTATTGTCAACTATTTAAAATATGCTAATTTCATTAAGCACTTTTAATTTTGGAATTTATTCTTTTTATATTTTTTTTATTAAGCTTCACTTATTTTCTACTAAATACACAATAAATCATTTAATTTGAAATTATGTAACATTTTGTAAACTTCGTGTTGTATTTATTCAGATAAGAGTGCTGTAAATATATTAATGTCCATATCATGTATCTAAAAATTGTAAAATTCTCTCGCTTGTAAAACTCTGTCACTTGGAATAAACTGATACAAAGAAAACAGGTTTTTATTAGCTTTCTTTTAAAGTATGTTTTCGTTAAAGCCTAATTCTCCGGTATTCGGGACACCCGGATAAAAGGTTCATATTTTGCAAGTCCATAAGTGGTCCTTGTAAACGGCTTCCATAATAATATATATATATATATATATATATATATATATATATATATATATAGGTATATATATATATAATATATATATATATATATATATATTTTTTTTTAAGTTTGGGAAGAACCGATTCGCCTCTATTTAAAAGGGCATATCTCGCGGAAAAACAAAGAAAAAGTGAGAGGAAAGACGGAGAAAAAAGAAAGGGTAAAGGGGACAGTCGAAGTGGAAAAAAGACCAAAGGATGACAAGGACTGCAGGGTCGAGCCCGATCATCCTTGGGTGCTAGGGCCGGGAGGGCGCACGTGAAACCTCCAGGAACAAGCACGTACAAACGAGCACAAAGAGCACTCAGGAGCACGAGCTTAGAACCCCCTTGCGGTATATATATATATATATATATATATATATATATACTATATATTAATTGTATCCTGTAAAAGATAAAAGATATATTGATACCGATACAAACAGTATCTACACTGTCTCTAGATATGTTCTGTTGCCATTACTGAATTGCGTGCAAGTCGATCCGTGATGCGCGTCGACAAGCATCCTGCTTCCCGACGATTCAAACGTGTGTGTGTGTGTGTGTGTGGTGTGTGTGTTTCCTACGGAATCGCGACAATCTTTGATATATACAAAGCTCATCGTGAAACGAACGTGCGTACCACCACTTTACCATTGTCGCGGTGGTTTATCTTTGTAAATGATATTTTTTATGAAAATGGGGATATAATTAAGGTTAGGCTAGGCTAGGTTAGGTAAGGTGTGGTTGAGTTTGGTTAAATTTATTACGTTTCTAGAGTGGGTAAATGTTCCGATACAGAACTGACTGTTTTTTTAGGATAGCCAAACACGTGTGTGTGTGTGGTGGTGTGTGTGTGTGTGTGTGTTTTATTGGTTATAAGGGAGGTAGGTGTGTGATAATTTACGGATGAAGTGAGGTAATTTTTTGTGAGGTAACACTCTTGGTACGTGGGAACATTAAAAACTTTATAAAAAAAAATCTGGAAATATTTTTAGTGTCAGAAAATAGATACGTTGGTCCTGAATAGGTTAAGTTACATCAGGTAAGTTTAGTTAAAGTGTGGTGAGGCTAGATTAGCGACTACTTCACTATTTAATAATTTAACACAAAACATCCTTCGAGTCCTCAGTTGCACCCGAAATACTTATCATGCTCTTCTCGATTTGATAGCACTAAGGTTAAGTTAGGTTAAATTAGGTTTGGTTAATTAGTCTTTTAAATATATAGATTTAAAAAGTTGGTAACTCGTTTATGCGAGATGCGTACGAGTGGGTGTGGGTGCAGGTGTGTTTCGTTTTAATTATTTCATTCTTACCTATGGCAGAGAAAATTATATATATAATATATATGATGAATAAAACCACGAAGGAAAAAAGAAACACAAAGGGGTGCTCAAGCGCTTTCGTCTAATGACATCCTCAGAACACTGGAGTGAAAGGACAGATCAAGGCATATATAGGTTACAAAATAAACATACATACAACATATTCACATATATATATATCTATATAATATATATATATACATAGACAATATATAGTAAGCATAGAAAAAATTGTGGGAGGAGCCAACATTATTTTTTTCTTTATTTTCTGTGACCATATAAATTGGCTCCTCCCACAATTTTTTTCTATGCTTACTATATATATGTATATATGTATATATATATATATATAGATATATAATGTATATATATGGAATATGTATGTATGTATGTTTATTTTTGTAACCTATATATTGCCTTGATCTGTCCTTTCACTCCAGTGTTCCTGAGGATGTCATTAGACGAAAGCGCTTGAGCACCCTTTGTGTTTCTTTTTTCCTTCGTGGTTTTATTCATCATAAATACTTTTCACGTGTCACTTTCGTGAAATAATTTTCATATATATATATATATATATATAATAACCCTAATTTTACACGTCGAACTCAACTCATCATGGTGACATTTTCCTTAAAATACACAACCATTTTTCATCCATTGGTGAAACGTTAAAAATCTTTTAACCATATATCAAATTCAACTGTTATTTGGCACTTTCCTGATTCCAAGTTCTTTCCTGTGTGCCATTTAGGAATCTTTGTATACGAAATGCACTTCATGTAACACTTTGACAACGAAAATGCGTTCTTGGAGAGAGATTGACATTTTAACGACATCTCTGACAGGAAACCCACCTACCTACCATGTCATTCTGATTTTGTATGAAATTAAAAATAATATTTTACATTGTTTTTGGGTTTCAACAGCGAGTCATAAAAAGATGGACCTTATTTCATGATAAACTTCATTGTAAATTCGTGCTATCGAACTTTAAGGCATGTTATATATATATATATATATATATATATATATATATATATAATATATATATATACACAAATTCAGAATGGTTCCCTGAGACAATTATATGTTAAACACAGACCGTGCATGGAACAAGGAACTCTTCTGGAAAATTAAATCCACTATAGCCGAATAAGTAATGGTAAATGACAAATACCATAGTTTTTCTATGGTATTTGTCATTTACCATTACTTATTCGGACTATAGTGGATTTAATTTTCCCAGAAGAGTTCCTTGTTCCATGCACGGTCTGTGTTTAACATATATATATATATATATATATATATATAAAATATATATAATTAATAGGGTGATTCAAAAAATCAGTTTTTTTTTTTAATTGTTCAACCTGTATTTTTGTTCCCTATGACAAAAAAGTAGTGTATGCCAAATTTGGTGAATTTTAAATAAATTTACTCTGTGCTACCAGGCGTCAAGTTTCCCTCTTTTTCAATTTGTTTGTTTTTACAACTTATGATTTTATGTTTAATTGTTTATATTTCAGAATTTTTAATTAATGGTTTATATACTAGCTTGCTTTTAATTGTTGCTTGGAACTCGTAATTTTGATACCAATTAATCGATTATGGAAGCTAGGCCTAACTCACCATCACCCAGTTGCTCATTTGGGAGAAGTTCTACAAGAAAAGAAACTGAAGTATGGCTAATTGGGCAGCCCTCTGCAGTACTAAAAACATCGTATTACCATCAGAGAAGGAAATGATGGCCCTCTTCATGCACTACAGAAATATTAAAAAGCAAGACATTAGAATCATGCTGCTCTACTGCGGATGATGTGCTAGCAGTTTGGAAAAAAGCAGGAATACCAGCAAAACAAAGAATACATGTAGTAGATAAAATTCAAGGAATACTGAAGGAATGACAGCTGCTTAAGAAAAACAAAGCAAACAAATTGAAAAGATCACAAAATTTAAATAATAAAGAAGAAAAATGGAAAGATAAACTGGAAAACTTATTTGACATTGCTCATGAGAATGCTATGCAGCTTATAAAAATAGAAGATGATAAGAAATTCTTGAAAATGCAACGTAAGAAATGACGTCATGGAAAATGGGTACCATTGATAAGGCTGTTGCTAAAAAAGAGCAAAGAGCAGCAGAAAAGCAACAACGTTATGAAAAGAGGAAAGCAGAAGAAGAGATCAAAGAAAGAAGAATGAAGAGGCTGTCATACTCACCAGTACATCATCAGAATCAGAAGAGTAAAAGTGATGAATCTGGTTTCTGTGCTGCACAACCTTCAACATGGAAAAGTAAGGTTGGCAAACGTAGAAAATTGTTTGATGATAAATTATTAGGAAGTCTTGATGTTGCAAAATTGAGTGACAGAAATGCGTCTCTTTTTAATGCAAACATCAGACATCGCTTGAATGGGACATCTGCGAACAAATAAAATGCATGTGTTTCAATACAACGGCAGCAATACTGGTCCTAGAAATGGTGCAGCTATTCTTCTAGAACAAAAATTCGACAACGATTTATTGTGGCTGGCATGTCGACACCATATATTTGAAATTATGCTGGAAGCTGTTGTTTCAAAGTCTTTATCACCATCTTCTGGCCCAGATATAGTCCTTTTTAAGAAGTTCAGAGAAAATGGTCAAGCATTAATAAGGAGGACTACGAGACAGCATTATCAGATCCAGATATCTATGAAATATTCATGACATCAAAGATGACATAATTATATTTGCAACAAATCAACTAGATACATTCCAACCAAGAGACGATTACCTAGAACTATTGCAGTTAACAATTATTTTTTGGGAGGTGAACCAAAAGGTGGATTCAAATTTAAACATCCAGCGGGACTTCATCGGGCTAGGTGGATGGCCAAAATTACATATTCATTAAAATTTTTATGTTCAAATCTCAGTTCAAAATTTCAGTAAAAGACAAAAAGGACTAAAAGACATCTGTCTATTTGCTACTCGTTATATGTAAAGGCATGGTTTACAGCTCCTGTGCCATCTTGCGCTCCTCGTCTTGCTCTGGAATTATTACAGAATCTTGTAGTCTACAAACAAATAAATGACACAATTGCATTTGTTGCTATTAAAAAACTGTTAGGTCACCTCTGGTACCTATCAGAACTGGTAGCCTTGCCTTTTATGATGATGAAGTGCCTACTGAAACGAAAACAAAATTGTAAAGGCCTTGCAAAATACAACAGAAACTCTTCCTGCAAAACGGCTTTTCTAGATCCTGCACTTATTCCAACGAAGAAATTAGAAGATTTTGTCATCAAATACTCAAAGATTCTTTACAATAACAGAATTTAGTTCAAAATTTTTACTCAAAGATGCTAAAGAATGGCATAATGATGAAGAGTATAACTCCGCTAAGAAATCTATCAAACAGTGGAAAGTCGTGAATGATATAGCGGAAAGAGGAGTAAAATTAATGGATGAATAGATAATAAAATACTAACACATGATGAAGATCAAAAACAATTCTTGCTACAAGTAGTGAAAAACTACAGGGCTGTTTACCCTGATAGAAAGAAAGAAACATTGATGAAGTAAGGACAGCTAATGTCTCAAATATCATGCTAGTTTAATTATGCATGCTTGTGGTTATGGTAGGACCTACGGGGGAGCTTTCCACATTAAAAAAAAGCAATGCGCCTTGTACTGTACCCCCTGGGTGGTGTGGAAAAATTTGACAATTTGAGTCGTTCTGTCAATTTTTAATTGCTGGTAGCAACCCCTAAAAATTAAAAATTTGCTAAAATATTTTAGGATAGTTGGTTTTATGCTGAAATGAACCATTTAAAGGGTTGAACACATTAAAATATAAAAAACATTTTTTACCCCCATATTTGAATCACCCTAAATTATATATATATATATATATATATTGCTCCCCCGCAAGCCGTTACAGATACAATGGGGTCGTCTGCTGTAAATCTTGTAGAAAATCCATTATGTTTTATATTTGAGAAAGTAGATCATATTAGGTCAGACCTTCTTGTATCTGTCTGTCATGATTTTTATGATTCAGAAGAAATAGAACATGTAAGGGTACAATTAAACACCCTGTTCAGTGCTACCCTCCCAACTCGTAGAGGTAATTCTAGAAACGAGAATACCCTGAAAGACATTATAAATAAAATGTCGACCCTCCGGAATAATGAGAACAATATTACCTTTTACGTTACTAACTTCCATAGAATACCAATAATCTCTATGGGTGACGTAGACGTCTCGGTGATCTTCAAACAGTATAATGAGGTACAAAAGTCGATAGTTGAACTGAAACACCAACACCTGGTGTCAAATCAGAAAAACGTGATTTCGCTAGAACAATTCCGGTCAGAGTTAGATGCGTTAAAAGAAACGCTCCTCCCAAAACCCAGTTACTCGGAAGTAGTTCAGCAAGCCAGATCTCCAAGAAACGCGTCGGGCAGCGAGGGAAACGAAATCCCCGCCTCCAACTCCTCCCCCTGAAGGTGGGGTGGAAACGCAGCATGCAGGGGTAGCGGTCAACCCCCCTCCCGTTCAGGAAAGGACCCCTGCTCCCGATTTCACAATGAGGAACAGGGACGGTCCAATGCCGAGAGATGAGGCATCATTGCCCTCTTCCCTGCCTCCCACTGCAGAGGAGAGGTGTTCGATTACGCCTCGCTCGGTGCGCAGTTCCACCCCGTTCCCACCGAAGAAGGAGGGGCACACGCGGCCGTCAGGTTATAAACGCCGCTAACAGACCCTCACCAAACCACAGAGTAAGGGAGGGGTCTCCTATCCCCCAAAGGTTGAGCCACCCATCCCCCAGGCAGGCGAACCCTGCCTCAGGAAGATCGAGGGAGGAGGAGGACGAGTGGGTAACTGTTAACAGGCGCCCTTCCCGAAGGTTTCCTCAACCGGTCTCCGCGGCGAGGCCACCGATGGGGAATCTCACCCTCTTTGTGTCGCGAATTCAGCTCTCGAACGAGGCAAGCGATATTCGACACATGATGGAAGAAGTCATTGGTGAACACAGTATATTGATAGTTAATAAACTAAACACGAAATCTCCGTATTATAACTCATTTAAAGTAATAACACTGGTCAACAAAGATTTTTCATCAGAGTAAAATTTGTGGTGGCTGGATAGCATTTTTCACGCTGATTCCAAAACTGCATTCAGATTTTCTAGCACGTATAGTTTTCAAGATGAAGCATATATATAACTACACAGATTTAACCATTTTAAATAGGCAAAATACTAATATTTCAACATTTGATTGTGTTTATTTTATTGTGTTTTTTTAGTTTATTCATCTTATTTATTTCAATTATCTTAATTATACAACTTATGTATTTCAGGTGTGAGCTTTTACGTCTAGCAGCATTGTGATTCACTTTTGAAGGTAGACATTTAGAGCATAAAAAGTTAACCCAAGGACAGTTGAATGATCTTGTTAGGGACTTATCGCTGTCTAAAGAGAAATCAGAGCTTCTCGCCTCAAGACTAAAGGAGAACAATTAACTTGAGAACAATGTTCGTATTAATTACTACCGAAAGCGGAATTTTGAATTAACAGCATTCTTTTCAGTAGACGGTCCTCTCTGTTATTGCCATGACATCAATGGACTATTTACAGCCATATCTCAGACGTATGTGGCATCTGAGTGGCGCCTCTTTATTGATTCGTCGCAGAGAAGCCTGAAAGCAGTTCTTTTGCATAATGGTAATATAATGCCATCCATCCCCATTGCCCATTCCATCCATCTAAAAGAGACATATGACAATATGGATATACTACTTAAGGCAATCAAATACGACAGTCATCAATGGAATGTTTGTGGAGATCTAAAAGTTATAGGAATGCTTATGGGTATGCAGTCAGGATTCACAAAATTTTGTTGTTTCCTTTGCCTGTGGGACAGTCGCGCCACTATAGAACATTACACCAAAAGTGTATACATATGTCCCAGGGATAAGCAATGTCCAGTCTGTCCCTTTAGTGGATCCCCAAAAGATCTATCTGCCACCTCTTCACATTAAACTTGGTTTAATGAAGAATTTTGTTAAAGCAATGGGTAAAGTCAATTCTGAAGGGTTCCAATACCTTTCAAGGAAATTTCCGAAGGTTACTGCAGCAAAATTGAAGGAAGGAATTTTTGTTGGGCCACAAATAAGGGAGGTTTTGAATGACACTGACTGAATTGAAAAAGTCCTAAGTCCGCTGGAATTGAAGACTGGCTGGCGTTCAAATGGATATGTGAAAACTTTCTTGGAAGCAACAAGTCACCTGCGTATAAGGATGGAGTCAAGAACCTCCTTGATGCCTTCAAAGAAATGGAGTGTCGAATGTCGTTAAAAATTCACTTCCTGCATTCCCACTTAGATTTCTTTCCTGAAAACCTGGTGCAGTGAGTGACGAGCAAGGAGAGCGCTTCCATCAAGATATTCAGATGATGGAGAAGCGCTACCAAGGATATTGGAATGAAAGCATGATGGCGGACCATTGTTGGATGCTGTATCGTGAAAATCCAGGCCAAATTTACAAAAGGAAATCACACTCACAGCGCTTTTAATAAAATAATGTATATATTCTTTATTTATAAGTACATTGAATAAGGTATATGATGTATTTGTTGTTTAGCATTCCTAAGTGTGATCTATACATCCATAAATTTTTTATAGCAATATCAAAAACTTAAAAATATCAAAACCAGTGTATCTATATAACTATACGTGCTAGAAAAACAATAAAACCAGATTCGGAATCAGCGCGAAAAGCATTAAGAAAAGTGTGATTATGTTTGTGATGAGAAAAAAAGTTTCATTTTGTTGCCCAGTGTAATTAAAGGTGTAAATGCGCATTTCAACCCGTATAATATGAGTCAATGGCCAGACGGTATTATTGTTAAGGAGTTGATTCACTTTTCCAGGAGATTTGATAACAGGCAAAATAATAATAATAATAATAATAATAATAATAATAGGCGCCATAACGGTAATGCCTAAAAGTTGTACTGTGTATAATAATAATAATCTTACTAATAATAAATTCTCTATCAGTCATGGCAGATAACTTGTTGAAAATAGTCTCATATAATGTAAGGTCAGTGAGGAATTCAACTGTAGATGTTCATAAAATCTGCGACAGTGCAGATTTGATACTCCTGCAGGAGCACTGGCTACCTAAGCAAGAGCTAAAATTCCTCTCTACCATCCATGATGACTTTATGTACCATGCGTCATCAGCAGTAGACTTGTCAGATGAATTAATGTACGGTAGGCCTTTTCGCCCTTTTGGTGGTGTTGCTTTCTTAATAAGGAAAAATTTGTCAAAACATATAAAATTTTTAACAAGCGATAATGTAAGGTTGTTAGGCATTGAATTACTAGTGAACGATGATTGCATATTAATTGTAAACTGCTATTTACCATATAACAACGGCAGTAATCTAGATGAATACATTGATTTGCTGTACAAAATTAAGTCATTATCAGATAACCCCAAATATTCTCACTGTATAATAATGGGGGACTTTAACGCACATGTGAACTCGGAATTCTTTGTAGAATTGGGTAACATGTGCGAGTCGGCCACTTTAAGTATAAGTGATGTAGATGTATTAGGGGTAGCCAGTGGTAATTTTACATACGTTAGTGATATGAGTGGTACCACCAGGTGGATTGATCATTGTCTCACTAGTAATAATCTAAAGGATCGAATTGTTAGAGTTCATATTCTGCATGATTTCCTTCTTTCTGATCATAGACCATTAGAAATATTAATTAACGTTACCAATTTATGCGCAACACGACTTAACAAGAATAATCGCGTCGATTGGTCCAATGTTACGATGCAGCAGAGAATAGAATACAAAGACAGAACAAGTCACCTCTTTAATAATTTAGAAATTTTGCACCTTGCCTGTAATAATCCTTGCTCAAATGATTCTCACTGTAAACTCATAGATAGGTATTATAGTAAGATATATCCCTGTTAAGAGAAGCAGGAAGCCCCCTGATTAAATCTTACAACTATCATACTTTATTCATGGATGGAATGATTTTATTACCCCCCCCCTGATGAGGGAATCGAAAGACGCCTATGATTTGTGGTGCTTTCATGGTAGATCCAGATTAGGACCAGTATACTTGAATATGTGTGGAAGTCGGGGTCAGTATAAGGCGGCCATAAGGCGATGTAAACAGGAAGAAGAGTCTATTCGAGCATCAAAAGCCTGTGAAGCTCGCATTAATAACGATAATAACAAATTTTGGAAATTTGTTAAGAATCAAACGGGTGTCAAAAATGTTCTCCCTCCGACAATCGATGGGGTGTCGGGGGAGGATGAAACTGCAAAACTGTGGAAAAACCACTATTCTAACATTCTTAACAGTGTGAGTAGGGATAATCTTAAGATAGATTGCAGCGAAACGATTGTGGGAGGGACAAGGGAAAGTACTTTGATATCAGTTCCCGAAGTAAAGAGGTTAATTAAAGAGTTAAAGACTGGTTCTGCGTCAGGGGTAGATGACCTATCGAATGAGCACTTAAAACATGCCAATGACGTAGTATGTCTGCATATATCATTGCTCCTATCACCCATGCTTGCTCATAGCTATATACCTGCAGAGTTCATGAGGGTATATATCTTGCCCCTGGTCAAAAATAAGTACGGAGACATTCTGTCCAGCAATAATTACAGGCCTATTGCTGTCGCTTCCTGCTTCTCGAAACTACTAGAAAAAACTCTTGTTACGCCGATTAAATGATTTCCTATGGACATCTCCTAATCAGTTTGGCTTTAAAGGTCCCACTCAACTGACCTGTGTATTTATGTACTTAAAGAAACAATATCTAAATACATTGACAGTAATTCAACTATTTATAGCTGTTTCCTAGATACAAGTAAGGCATATGATAGGGTGAACCACAATATTTTGTTTGCAAAACTAGAAGACAGGAAGGTTCCCATGTACATATTAAATTTATTGAAATTTTGGTATTCCCACCAATTTTTCACTGTTAGGTGGGGCAATGTACTATCCGAGTGTTTTGGCTCCTCTTGCGGGGTGAGACAAGGCTCCTGCTCTCCCCTATGCTGTTTAATGTGTATATTGACATATTGACGGATTAATTGCTTCACTTAATGAGGCAGTAGTGGAATGTTGTATAGATAACACAAGAGTAGTATAGCCGCAAAAGGGTAGAGTGCAGGAATGTTGCAATTTATTACGTAATGTTGCAAAGGGGGTGGGGTTATACAACAACTCAATGTTGCAAAAGGGGGGTGGGGGTTATGCAACAACTCATGTTGCAAAGGGGGTAGGGTGTTGCAAAGGGGTGGGGGATGCTGCAGGTGCAACAAGGAAACTTGGAGGCGGCGTTATCCCCCAAGAGAAAGGAGGAGAGGTGTTCACCTGGCAGGAGCCAAGTGCATATTAAGACTTCAGCCGAGTAGGCGTTGTCTTATAGACTCCTAATCAGCCAGTTGGCTTAGAAGGCGTAAATGGCTTGTTCAGGTTGAGTTGCCAGATACCATTGTTCAGGTATACAGTTGCCAGATTGTACCATTTATTTTCTTAAAAGTTGGTTTAGAATTCCGCTAGTAGGTTTAGAAGGCGTAACATGATATAATTAACCAAAAGAATTAAGTAAAACAACATTGCATCATTCTGTTTATTATAAATATATAGAAAATAAATATACATTTGAATGATCAATAATAACACTGGTATGCATCAATTTTGCTGTCAAGGGTTTTGTAAGTGATTCTTATAGAGTTTTCCTGCTGATTTCGAATCTGCAATCCGTTTTTCTCAATCAGCTCAGATATCCGGCTATGGCCTCATAAGTAAAATATAATTTTCGTGATTTTGTCAAAGCGGAATTGGAACAGTAACATCTATCATCACTTGTTTCACTTGTATAATATGTTTTTTTACTTTTCAGGCATATAGATAAAATATTTCATAATGAATAGAGCGTGTAAAAATGATCCCAATAGATTCTGCTACATATGTGGGACGGTTACCATGCCAAATAACCAGTCCCAAATCACTAAATTTGTGAAGACAATGTATAGAGCATACTTTGGAATTAAGCTAGGGGACCAGGACAAAAATTTCGCCCCTCATATGTGCTGCAAGACGTGCATTGAAAATTTGAGAAGATGGAGCAAAGGCAGAGCGAAATCTTTGCCTTTTGGAATTCCCATGATTTGGAGAGAAGGAAAGGATCACGTGACAGATTGCTATTTCTGCATGACAAACCTCCAAGGTGGGCTTATAAATTTATTTTTCTTAAATATTTTGAAATCCTCGTATGAAACTTGACATAATATTCACCATAATGTAATATTCACCATATATAGCATAATATTCACCATAATGGTAATCATACATTTACATATACATATTGTTATAGAAAATACATTTACACATACATATTGTTATACAAGTTACATTTACATATACAATGATTGTATATTTTCTTTCTTTTTCATTCATATTGTCCCCGAAGGGACAATATGAATGAAAAAGAAAGAAAATATACAGACTCCATCGACCTATTTCATATCTTACAGACCGCAGCTTTCCCTCACGAGCCGCCACTGTCTGAATGCTTCTTCTATTTCACATGCAAATTTTATATCCATGTTTCTGTGTTTCTATTTTCAGGAGTTAACAAGAAGAATAAACACATTGTTGTATACCCTGACATTCCTTCTGCTATGAGACCTGTACCCCATGGTCCTGGAATTCCAATACCCGACCCACCTCAAACCCTGGACTTCGATGATTCTGATGATGAATCAATGACCAATGCCAATGACCAGTCCCAGTCGTATATACCTCAAAATACCGCTTCAAATGAGCCGAGGCCTCTCAACCAGGCCAAACTTAATGATCTTACCAGGGATTTAGGACTTTCCAAATTAGCTGCCGAGATCTTGGGCTCACGACTTCGAGAGGACAACTTGCTGGCTCCGGGAACAACATTCTCCTGGTATAGGAAACGAGAGGAAGAATTCCGCAAGTTTTTGGTAGTGCACGAAAATACCTCTTCCTTAGTGTAATGCTGCAATGTTGAGGGGCTAATCGAATCCTTGGGCCTGCCATATAACGCATCAGAATGGAGGCTATTTATAGACTCGTCTAAACGAAGTTTGAAAGCAGTACTTCTCAACAATGGGAATAGGGTTGCATCAGTCCCTGTAGCACATTCCGTACAACTTACTGAGAGCTACGATAACATGAAAATTTTACTGGATGCTCTCGTATACGACCAACATAACTGGAGGATCTGTGGAGATTTGAAGGTAATACTAATATCATAAGTAAACTATTGCTCTTGACTATGTTGTTTTTCCAAAGGTTATTTGAGAGCGTATAAGAACACTTAACTTCCCCACAGAAGTGATACAGTCCAATGCATAGATTTTTTTATCTGATAGAACAAATTCTCTAAATTCTTTAAATATTTTCATTTTTTTTCAGATTGTGGCATTTGTATTGGGAATGCAAGGGGGATACACGAAATACTCATGTTTCCTCTGCAAATGGGATAGCCGAGCGGATGAGAAGCACTATGCACAGCGTGAATGGGCATCTAGAGAGAATTTTGAACCTGGGTCGCATAATGTCGTTTCAGTGCCCCTTGTACCACCAACAAAAATTTTGCTCCCACCACTTCATATTAAGCTGGGCTTGATGAAAAATTTCATCAAATCAATGAATAAGGAGGGTTCAGCATTCCGATATCTCGAGAGTAAATTTCCTCATATATCTGATGCTAAACTAAATGCTGGGGTTTTTGATGGTCCTCAAATTCGAACTTTGATCAAGGATACTCAGTTCGAAAACGCAATACTCCAACTGAGAAGAATGCCTGGCAGGCATTCAAATCAGTTGTCACTGATTTTTTTGGCAAGCGTAGAAGTCCAGAATACGAGTCCGTTGTCGAAAACTTGATGGAAGCTTTCGAAGCTCATGGGTCGCGCATGTCCATAAAAATGCACTTTTTGTGGTCCCACTTGGACTATTTTCCTGAAAATTTCGGGGATTATAGTGAGGAACAGAGTGAACGATTTCACCAAGATATCAAAATAATGGAAGAGAGGTACCAGGGAAACTGGGATAGCAATATGCTGGCGGACTATTGCTGGTGTTTGAAGCGAGACGTGCCCGAAGAAAAACACAGACGGAAAGCCAAAAAAACTTCATTCCTTCCTCAATAAACTTTTTTCCATATTCATTGTATGAATAAAAGTATTTATTCACACAATATTTTCATTTTTCACGAGTGTTCTTATAATATTACTCGTATCTACAGTGTTTAAGCTAAAAAAATCAATAAATTTGGGGATAAAATTGGACTTATAATAAATGGCCAATAGGGAAAAAACCTGACCTGATTGAGGAAAACCAATGTCATTTTCGAATTCAGCATGGTCGAATTATATAATATGAGTTGAAAAAACCCTCACAGCAGACAAAAATATTTCATATGCATACCAGTGTAATAGAAATATGAACGAGGAATATGCATATAATCATATATCCGTCAATATAACAGTACAGGAGAGATATATACACACACACACACACACAATTATGGAGATATATAGAAAATAAATATACATTTGAATGATCAATAATAATAGAAATATGAACGAGGAATATGCATATAATCAAAAAAATATATACACACACAATTATGGAGATATATAGAAATAAATATACATTTGAATGATCAATAATAATAGAAATATGAACGAGGAATATGCATATAATCATATATCCTTCAATATAACAGTACAGGAGAAATATCACCCAAATATGTTAAATATATAAATACATTTCACTTTTTTTTCAAAACACTAAACTCGCACTTAATCGAGTCTACAATTACATCATTATTGCTCTGCATTACGCAGTATACGCGGTTTAATAATATTTCACCGCTTAAAGTATAGGGAAACCTGTACTCGATATGAATGGCTTTCATATCGTTCAGTACTATTTTTGTTCCCACTTTACAACCGGTTGGTAAGTCATCTTTAAATACGTCTAGAATACAATCAAAAGCACGCACAAAGAGTTCATCGTTAGCTACATTATTAAACACAAGTTTATAAACACGCTTTTCCAATCGAGGGATTATTTCTACCGACCCGAGCTTTTCAATCGTGAACTCGTCTTCACTCAACATAGCGGCAATTGAAATAATCTCCTAAATCGTTACGACAACTGCGCATTATATAAAGAAATAGTTCTTCAGGGTGAACGGTGTAGGTGAGCTCAGCCTGTACCAGTCAATTGCTTTGTACCAAAGTTCATGGTATTTCAAAGAGTCTAAACTTTTTAAATAAACGTCCAGCTCTAGACCATTCTCACCTTGTTCAGCCCTACACTCGGTAAACCCATCGAGCAGAGCGGTGTATGCGTATTCAAGTACTGTATCAAAATAAAGCATATCCGTAACACGCGCGTCTAATATAGGTTTCAGCTTGCGGAATCCGACGATTTCAAACATTTTGTCGAGGATGAAACGGTTTCGCGTAGGAACAAGACCGTTATTATCAGAAGCATTCTTCCACATCAGACGTATATCAATGCATGGCCGATCGTTATTTATACACAACGTACATACAACGGCGTATGAGGGTGCGTCACTAATCTGCTCTCTTCTTGTACCTACGTTAGCAGGTATTTTATAACGATCTTCACTCCACTTCTCAACTATCACGAAGATTCTATTCATCTCCTCGACACTTAAATAAACCCGTTTGTTTGTTTGTCTACATTCCGTTTCCAGTACATAGCTAACGGTACCGGATTTACGCCTGAACACGCGCAACGATTTCGTCACGGACACATCGTACGAGGCGTTGAGAATCATGCTCAAAGGAAGTTCCATCGTATTCGAGGAGCGCACGTCCACTCGGTTCAAGCCTACGCAGGTAGGCAGGAACGGTTCGATGGGCGGCTGACTCGATGATACGTGAATGGGCTTGTTCGAACTCGTATGATCCGCGAGTCGCACCATAATCGTGCGGCGAATTGTTGTACATATTGGGTAGGTTTTTCCGCTGCAAGAATTAATTTCGGTTTTATCACTACCAGACTACGCACCAGACAGTTTCCCTCAGGATAATTTTCACGAACTAGGCACATTTTATAATGTTTTACTAAACATCTTCACACTCCGGCGCACTATTTGAGAGGAACATATGCTCATATTTTTCTTTCTGCCCAGCAAACGATACTCGTCTCTAAAGTCTGTTAAAAACTCACGCAGGGCACTAGCCACAACCTCACTACGAACCTCATCATGATATACATTAATATAGTGGTAAAAATACTTAAGATTGTCCATGATTGTCACGAGATTCACATTTTCAGTCGTAGGGTATGAGTAATCGACATGGGGTAACATGACATAATACCGCTTGTCACACCACCCATCCACAAGACTCATTATCCATACCTGCTGCTTCTCTTCTGCACGCGTTGTTTCTTTTACTTCACGGTATATGTGAGACTTTATAAAGTTTAGCTCTACAGCATACTTCAGCACATCGTCTGTGCAACGAAAGCCTTCAACGGTCTCACCAGAACATCCGTAGAGTATTTGTACATCTTGCAACTTCGCACAATCCAATGTGGTTTTAAAAGAGGCATAGGAGGGGGGAATAGGAAGTTTTTCGGTATCCACCACATCTTCACACTTTGCTGAATACCATTTCATAAACGTTGTACAAGCAATATTAAAGGTAGCCATTTGAATACACGTCTGATCTCCTTTTTTTATGCTGGCGAATACACGTCTGATCTCAAGGGCTTACTGCAGTCGACTGACCACGCAGGGAATCCCGGATAGCAGCATGACTCACGTTGCTGGTCTTACAGTGGGCGGAGCTTAGAACTTTCACCTGTGCACACACACAACAGTGGGCGGAGCTTAGAACTTTCACCTGCACACACACAAAGGAGAAAGTAAAACGCTAATTGAAACATGATTTATTTAATAAACAAGATATTCAAGTTATATATATTTACAAATACGATTTAATAAACGAGATATTCAAGTTATATATATATTTACAAATACGTGTAATAAATAAGTTAACAATAGATACATCAAAGATTATATACAAGACATTTACAAATACGTGTCATAAGTAAGTTAACAATAGGCGCTAACAACCCGCCGATTCGCATGGTTGAGCGTAATACCCTTTGCCTTCACGATATATTTCATATCCTCCCCCACCCTCACCCGTACCCCATAAGTTTTAGGTCCTGTTGAGACAAAAGAGTCGGCGTATGCGTTGTCCCCATACTCATCCTTGATCTCATCAGTGAGCTCGCCGAGGAACTCCCCAATAGCGGGCATGTATTCACCCTCCCTCTCTGTGAATATCACGCTATCTGTATCGGCATACAATACTCTCCGCCCAAGAGAATGCAATAGACCCCCAAAGTTTTATACGGGCGTAGGCTGTTGTGAAGCTGGCCACAGGTATGTTTGTAACCCTTGAGGTATCTGGCCAATTCAGTGTTGTTGTACTTTATTATGTAAGTATTACCTACATTCACGATCTCCATGACCTCTTTATCGGGAGCATTGGCATAATCCCAGACATCACTATAACTTTGTGCCAAATGAATGTTCCCTTTGCCGGTATTCTGTGCAAATTTTCCCGATAGACTGTTTAGACACAACTTTGCACTAAAGCGCTTGCCAGGATTCTTTGCAATTTGTGCACGATCAAGTTGTATACCTTCGCGGTCGCGGTAACGTTGAATATAGGCAGACTTTTCATCTTCGGTATCAACTCCTCGCGGATACCCTGATGCCTCAACCTTATCCTTCAAAAATGCGTTTATATATGGTGTGAAAAGGTTGGGTAGCTTCTGAAACCTCCACACCTCATGTAGCTTCAGTATTCTATACCCATGGCGTACGGCTAGGGCCAGCTCAGGACTTGTATGTACGCCTCTGATCTTACGCTGGTGGGGTATATGGTTACAATCGCCGTTATTCTCTTCCGCGCACTTCACGCACAGTGGGAACATGAGCTTGTCGTCGATAACGACAGGTAAGATTGGCATCCATAAATTGCGTTGGGGGAGTACGTCTACGAAAGAGAGCCCAAAGTAACGATCATTCAAATTTCTTGAAAATTCATTGATGGAGGGCAGTTTTTGTCCCACCAGTTTCTCAGGAGCGCTCACGGGGTACGGATTGTTCTTCAATCCGTATGGGTATAAAGAACAGAAATCGTAGTAATGGAGCTTCACGCCCTCCGTAGGTGGAAAGTATAGTCTGAATGGATTTGTACGTTCTCCAAACAAGCTATCACCACATTTGAGAGGATCCAGCACCATTGAACGCTTGATCGTGTTTATTTCCTCACGGTACACCTCGTCTGTCTCCATCCGTGCATCATATTCATGCTCCCACAAGACTTTGTGAGTGAACTGTGATCCTATAAGTTGATCGCGGGTGCGGGTCCATGCAAGACAGTCGGCAGGAGATCTACCGTGGATATCTCCGGCGATTCCGCACTCAGGACGGGGGCATCCATGCCACCAGCATCCGTTAAAGGAGTACACGGTCTTCACACCAGTGACACGGTTTTCACTTAACCCATCAACCCTAAAAACACGTCCATTAATCTTAATGGGTACTTCACCCGTGTTGCGGGCGTACTTTATGTATACACCTGTCTGTTGCTGTAGGTGTATGAGCCAGTAAATAGCCTTGTGACCGTAACTGCGGGGTTTGTTTCGGTGAATAATGGCTAAGGTGTCTTTAGGCATGAAGTTATTCTTGAACACCGTAAAACATAATGACGCGATGGTGGTTGCGACTTGCAGCGGATCGCATTTGAAACGGCCTATGTACATCCTTCTAAAGGCCTGGAAACATACTCTAAGCACGCGCACATCATTCACGCAATAACGCTCACATTCAACAGCTATATTATAAGGGTTACTGTCATTAAAACTGTTGTAGTATCGATCAAAGTCTTCACGTTCATCTACACTCATACAGTCATAGTTAAAATAATGTTTGGGTGGTGGTGGGCCTACGTAGTTTAAAGTCTCGCTGGTGAGGAAAGTGTAAGGGAAGTATCCTTTGGAAACTTCAGCTGCTACCCCCATCACCTTGGATAGCTTTGCTAATTTACAAGGTGTGAATAATAAAGTGTCTTTAAATTGTACATTGCCTTTTATTTGCATCTGTATTAATTTGTTGCCTCTTTTCAATGGATCACCTGTAAATATCTCAGAGGATTCGTGTTCAAGCAACTCCTTATAAAGGAACTGCGTGTCAAACTTTGCCCCGTTATGGGCGAGAATATACACAGTCATTTTTTGAACTTGTCGGCTAACTTGACAATATAGGATACAAATAGTTTCACAGGACTATCGTGGACATTCGTTTTAAAAAACGTTTGTCCGTTTACCGCATTTGGGGCACTCGTCACATTCGATCCCATACACTCATCACAGATGGTCTGGCTCACAAGTAAATGTGGAATTACCTCTTTGGTTTCAGCGTTCGTATATGTTTCTATATCGTAGTATTATACAGTTATACAAGGGTTATTTTTAGGCTTAGCATCTTTCATATAACATACATGCTTTACTCCATCCGCCTTATGCTCCACCTGGCATGTAGGACAGTGAATTTCGTCACACTTGTGCTTAAATTTCCCCCAATTATCCATTGTGTGAAACATACCGCATTCACAGATTCTCATTTTCCTGCACGTGGCAGTTGATTTATGGAGCTCAAAGCAGTTATTATTGAAGAACGTGCGTCTACACACATCACAGTCTCTCTTCTCAGCTTCAACTACACGGCTTTCACATTTGGTGCTTTTACACTGCTCACATACCATGTGACATTCTTTACAATGTCTCACTATATCATCCGCAAACTCGAGGCATCCCTTACACAAATCATGATGTCCCATATTTTCGACTTTTGTCATAACTCGCGTAAAGCCACCTTATATTACGGATGGGAGATACGTTGTCTCCGACAATCCTAAAATACGTAGGGGTCTTGTACGATCTCTCACACAGCTTTTAAAAACATACACAGTCCTACGACGATCATCCAACCCAAATACAACTATACGGACATTCATTTCCTGTTCTACCATTCTCAGCTCTTCAGGCCCCATATTACAGTCAAATTCAAGTTCACAGTCTACAGCTAGTTTACGGGCACGTTCCACGACCGTAGGCAGACAAATTTTTTGAGCCCGTGTATTTTGTACAGTAAACATGTTAGCCAAGACTACTGCTATAAAGCCGCAACCACGATCGACGTTTATATGCCGTCTATAAATAGCTTGAGAATTGAGGTTAAGAGTATACGGTATGGCACTATGACCCGCAACACGGAATACACGATCAATATTTACCGTGAAGTTGTCCATATTGAAGGCTATACTACTTTGGGCAGCTTGCATTTACGTCCTAATATATATTCTACATCTTCAGCCGCCAAACGTCTAAATGGCACTACTACCCAATAATCATCTACATCACCGTCATCCCGAATCCGAAGGACAGACTCGTCCTGACTTCACGCTCGTCGCGGTTCTGAAGAGCAAACTCTACAATACGCTGTACAACCCGGCGTAGCCCGCGCTCAATTCCATTGCTATACATGGCTCTAGGGTCGACCCTGACTCTATACCGATTTCTAGTCAAGGCTGGGGTGGGGGCTGCGGAGCGCACCAACTCAAACGTTATATCATCCTCAACAGAACGGGGGGAGACTGTGGCGGATGAATTAGGGGATATATTAGCGGAAGGTGCTGCTGGGGGGCCTGTTGCGTAGGAGGTTGAGGGTTGGGGATCTATTATTGTAGACTTAACAGAACGGGGGGCAACTTTGGCGGATGAATAAGGGGATATATTAGCGGGAGGTGCTGCTGGGGGGATTGTTGCGTAAGAGGTTGAGGGTTGGGGATCTATTACTGGTGCAACAGGCGCGTATTTCGGTCGCTTTATACCTGACGTGGGGTTCTCTTCATCATACCTCCGCTTTGGACGTGCCACCGGTATCGCTGGTGAGGGTTCGTTGGCAGGGGAGGAGATCACAACTACACTGTCGTCGAGGTCATCCGTAATGTCAATGATGGGGTGCTGTACCTCATCGTCATTCACGGTTCTGTGGGAGAAGAAAACAAAATATATAAGGAACAGCACTCAAAATTTGTAATATTTTGTAAATGACCCACTTAGGAGTGTGACGTGTTAGAAATGGACTCTGTAGAAAAATTCAGATTCACGAGCCCATCCACATGTATTATATCTGGACCTACAGGATGTGGTAAAACTGTGTTTATGCTTAAAATCATTAAAGAAAAGGGAGAGATGTTCTCGAAATTTGTGCATAGTTATATAATGCTATTCGACGTATCAATCAGTGTTCAACGAGTACCAAGATGATATTTTGTTCCACAAAGGTGTATATGACGTTAATTCGTTAAAGGGAAATGAACATACAGTCATTGTAATTGACGATCTCATGTTGGAGATGGATAAAACGTTTGCCGAGACATTTATAGTATTCTCCCACCATCTTAACATAAGCGTGTTCTTCATCAATCAGAATCTATTTTTCAAAACTAGATACATGCGCGATGTGTCATTAAATACACAATATCTAGTCGTATTCGCACAACGTAGAGATGTATCACAAATTGGGGTATTAGCCAATCAAATGTTCCCGAATCAGCGTAAGGAGTTTTTGGAAGTTTATAAAGAAGCTACAAGCACGCGTTACGGATATTTGCTTTGCGACCTTCATCCGCGAAACACGTTTAGGGTGCTTCTACGAACGAATATATTTCTAAACGAGCCTGAAACGGTGTATATTCCAGAATGACAAAGAGACTAAAGAAATACCGTGAATTAATAAAAATCTATCATCGACTGCCCCGGACAATGCAGCAGATGTTTATTAAAAATATCGACGCCGACTTTTTAAAATGCATCTGTGAAATCTGTCTTAACGTTATAAATTGCAATGTATCAATCAACCCCTCAGAAGGCTCGCCTACGCCGTTACAAGAACATAATACGTGCACTCGCTCGTAAAAGTCAAACTGTAGCGAAGAAAAAACGAATTATTGTACAAAGAGGAGGGTCATTTCTCCCAATCTTATTTTCAGATTTGGGTCCTTTACTGACTAGATTAATATAATGAAGAAAGTGGTAGTGATTCCCCACGAGGTGTACGATTCACTGCAAAGGAATCCAAACACGGTGATTCGTATGAGGTGGGGATATACGAAATTCAGCTGGACACCATCTTTTTAAATATTGAACATAAAGAAACCGTTTTTACGATTCTTAGAGACATTGACGAGTGTGAAAAAGCTGGGGTAGCTATGGATGAAACTATACGTATCGCTCGGACTAAGGTTGCACGGTATTACAGTACAGAAGTAAGACTAGGACCGGGTCATTATGGTTCGGTCGAGGATGTTGTGAGAGACTTAAACGTAAGTTTAAGAAACTCAAACCTTACGAATGATTTAGTATACGAAATCGTAAACAAAAGAAACCCTGCACATACACTAATCCTAAAATCAAAGACTAACAGACGTATTAAAGACCGTAGAATGTTCAAAATTCTAACCAATGGCCGATATAGCGCAGCCTTCCAAAGAGACACATTTCACGAGACACAGCATGACTTGTCCAGATTAATGTATCAATTGAAGATGGAGAAATTGGCTGAAAGTCAGTCCCCAGACATGTGCTATATTTACAGTAATATAGTGGAGCACCAGTTTGTTGGGGATACCCAGGCACGCCTGCTGCGCATTGCTCACATCCCCAACCATAGAGGAAGGAGTTTGAGTATTACATATGACAGACCCCATTATGTGAATGTCGCAACTAATTTAATAACCAATATCTCAATATATATAAGAACGATTGAGGGTGAAAACTTCCCATTCGGTAACGGGAGCTTAACAGTGAAGCTACACTTTCGACGCACTGAGTTATAATGGATAGAAAGCCTTTCACCGTCTATCGAGGGGTGAGATACCAGCGCGGTAGTGGACTTGGATCCATTTTTTCATCCATACTACGTACGGCTGTTCCTTTGCTGAAGAGGGGTGCCAGATACCTCGGAAGGAAAGCGCTACAATCAGGTCTTAACACTGCAGAAGACATATTGGCCGGGGCTAAACCTAAAGAAGCTCTAAAAAAACATTTAAAGCGTACACGGGACGAAATCATCAAAGATGCAAAGAGAAAAATGCGTGGTGGCGGGGAAGAAGAAGAGGGCTGCCCGGAAGAAGGGGTCACGTGGTATTAAACGTAAAAGGATATCAAAAAAGAAGTGCTGTAAGCGAATGAAACCTATGGTTGACCACTTTTTTGACTGATATAAGCTAAGGACATTGATCTCATGAATCATAGTTTGTTTACTACTTGTCGAGAGAGGAGGCACTATTTCTAACTCGCCATGGCACGCTTCATCCACCCATGTAGTTCACAATGCTGTAAATCGGAGCTGTCCCTTTTTGAGCTGCCTCCAACTCAAGTTTCTATTGAGCACAGTGATTTTATTACAATTAACCCTTTAAACACAATTAGTTCCCCGAGTGCACCTATAGAATTCGTGATACCCAGCTCAGGCCCTTACTTTTTTGATCCAAGCTGTGTGCACATGTACGCTAAGCTACGTATAGCCCATTCTGATGGAACGGTCTGCGATGACAAATATGCTGTATACCCTGAAACAAACTTTCTGCACTCCATATTCAACCAGTGTGACGTATATTTAAATCAGACCAACATATCGGCAGGCACGGGGTACTATCATCTACGAGCCTATCTGGAAAATGTCCTCAACTTTTCCAAAGAAGCGAAGGCTACCTTTTTAAGTGCCGAGGGATATTATCAAACTAAAGATGAAAGTAGTATAAAGGACAAATTTAAAAATTCTAAAAAGAAAATATACGAGTGTTTTGGACGGCTGCACACAGATTTCACTTTCCAGGAGAAGTTGCTTGTCAACGGGGTGGATATGAAAATAAAGCTCACCCGCACGAGTCCTGAGATCTGCTTAAATCTGGATGCTGATCAAGAAGAGGGTGCAAAGCCCGTTGTGGTTCACATTATGGACACATACCTCCGCGTACGGCGAGTGAAATTAAGTTCACCAAAACAACTAGAAATTGAGAAAAATTTACTAAACGCTACAGTGAAATATCCTATTAACAGAGTACAAATCAAACTATATACGGTGCCTGCAGGGTTGGCATCGAAGCAGATAGAAAACATTGCCCTGGGAAATCTTCCTAAAAGGATATTAATCGGAATGCAGGACCATGCTTCGGTGAATGGAAAATATAAAAAGAGTGCCTTTAAATTCGAGAATTTCGGACTTAAAAATATAACTCTATACGTTAATGGCATTGCTTTGGGTGGAACAATGGTACGGACTATTCATCAGACGCTGTGTTACCTCTTTGCGCCAGAGCCTATAGTAATCTGACCCATATTGCAGGTGATTGTGATGAGCTTGGTAATGGGGTAACGCAGGAAGAATTCATTGATCAATTTAACCTTTATCCGTTTGACATTACACCTGACTTATCTGCTAGCGTAAATACGCATTTAAGCCCACAGCAGAGCGGAAACATCTCAGTGAGGCTGGAATTCACCAAGCCTATAGACGCGCCTATTAGTGTACTAGTATATCTCGAATCGCAAGCCCTAATAGAAGTAGATAGATTTAGGAGCGTTATCACTGACTTTTAAAATGGATGCTAATACACTTCAGAAAGTAATGAATAGTGAACGAGTCACACGTTCCAAATTTATCGGCGTGTTTGCGAAGAATGAAACATTGAGTTTGCCAAGTACGCGAGAATGCGGTAGTCTTATTGTGAACACAGATGTCATCGGTAATGAAGGGATTCATTGGATCGCTGTCTATTTTAAAAATAGACAGCGCCTGTACTATTTTGATTCACTCGGTACTCAACCCTGGAGTGACCCTATTATTGTAAAATTTCTCGCTCAGTTACATATTCCCGAAGTTGTATGGAACCCGTTTCGTATACAAGGATATTTTAGTAATACTTGCGGAATGTACTGCGTCTCATTTCTCATGCATATGTCATGTGATAAAGAATTTATAAATTTTTTAAATTTATTTGACCCGTGTCACACTCGCCGAAACGATGAAATGGTATGCAGACAGATAAAAATCCGTTTTCCAATTGTACGTACTCGTTGTATAGTATAATGTTTTTTTCGTGTGTGTATATTTGTAACGGTATATTCTGTAGTTTAAGATGGTTATTGTACTGATTTCTTTCATTTAATAAATTTATGAAAATATATTGTCTTCTTCCCCAAAAAGATCGAAAAACACTTACATTATTTCGGTGTGACATTCATTATGCTGACTGATCAGTATATCCTCCGTATTCATGACACGAGATTCTTCAAAAGATTGTATAACACGTGTCAAATCCTCATCGGACCTTAAAGGAGAAAGAATAATGTTCATATTGATTCTTTTTTAATAAAAACATATACAGAGTATACAGACAGACCCCATTATGTGAAGATATCTTTGGTTCGAAACTCATTTAAGAGGTAAATCCGAATAACATTTAAAACACGCAAAAGATTGCCATAAAAATTTCGGTTTTAGCATAATGGTGAGTATCTAAATGAAGTATTTGACGAGATACTACAACCCTCCATATATATAAAATCATGTTTCTTGTGAATAAATTATAGACACTTACATTTCTATGGTAGTCCCTTGCGTCGGATTGTAAGGAGCGTCACTGCAAATATCTTCAACGGTTTGCGTTGGAAATAATTCATCACGGTCAATCGCGTTAAAAAGATTAATTGCAGTCAATGCTGCAGTGTCACCTTCTTCATACAAATCCGGAAAACGTAAAGTTCGTGGTCCATGGTGGAGGGAATGCACTGGCAGAGGGAATGATTATTCACTGACGCGAAAATAGCTACTGTTACTCCCAACTGAAAAATATTTCCTTTTATATGCACAATCGCCAAGCTCCGCCCCAAAAGATTAAGGCCAGATGTTCGTAGTGATTGGTTGCCAGTGTAGCTGGGTGGAGCTATGATAAGTTTGTGTACCAATCGTAACACCGCTATAACGGGTCCGGACGAGTAATGGCATCTTTATATTTTCTCCAATAGATTTAATGCTCGTATTACCCCTTGCTGTCTTTACCATGTCAATATTTTTCCCCCACTATTCCCGGATCATTAGTCACTAATGTAATCGAGAGGATTTTATAATAAAGAAATTATAAATATATCCATTCCTTTAATTATATTTTTAAAAAAGAAAAGAGCATTCGGTTTCCACGTTAAACTGTGGGTCTAAGGCGGAGTGAAAACCTTAACCGTTGTTACAATTCGGGGAAGAGCTAGTTGTTATTATTACTAAAGAGAAAAATCGTGCATTAGCATGTTTTGCGGTCATACTACCCCCGGATCAAATGATCCTGTTATGTTGAAATTATGATGAGCAACGACTCCCTGACGAGATGTATTTCTTGAACTGATCCACAAAGCAGATGTTCACATCTTCTGAAGACTGCATGTTCCACATTTTATAATAAAGAAATTATAAATATATCCATTCCTTTAATTATATTTTTAAAAAAGAAAAGAGCATTCGGTTTCCACGTTAAACTGTGGGTCTAAGGTGGAGTGAAAACCTTATCCGTTGTTACAATTCGGGGAAGAGCTAGTTGTTATTATTACTAAAGAGAAAAATCGTGCATTAGCATGTTTTGCGGTCATACTACCCCCGGATCAAATGATCCTGTTATTTTAAATCTGTACCACCCTATATATATATTTCCATTCCTTTATTTATTTTAAAAGAATGAACAAAACTCTCTTCTCTCTTTTCTATATCATATATATATATATATATATATATATATATATATATATAATTGTTAGTACTTTCAGGTTTGCCCACCTCATGCACTCTACCCTTTTGCTGATTATTATTTAATATAATTGTGTGTATATCTTTCAATAACAGAGATGTTATCTAAGAATATGACACCATACAAATTACGCGTAAATAAAAATATAAAACATTTTCTTCGCTTCGAGAATGTGTTTCATTGTAGAAGTAATAACAACAGCAAAATTAAGATTTGGAGTGAAGCGAGATTTATCCCGAGTAGACTGGAAGAAAGGTCAACTCGCGGTCATTTCAAAAAGGCCTCTGGGCAAACGATTCGAATTGACCCAGATTCTCGGTAACCCTTTCCTCGTGTGTGTGTGTGTGTGTGTGTGCACGAGTTGTTCATTCGTTATATATATATATATATACAAGCACAGATGGGGTGAGAAGCTTGGGGGGAATGAGGGAGGAGGGGGGGACGACCGTGTGTTTTGAATTGTCGTTTGTTTCAACTTTCTTCGTAAGGTTTCTTTTCTTTTAATTTTTAGTGATTTTTTAATGTTTTAATTCACTTTAAGGTGAAAATCCATTTATATATATATATATATATATATATATAAGGAATGACAAAATTAAATAGACACGGTTATTATGATCTATATATATATATATATATATATATATATATATATATATATATATAAGGTAAGGAGAAAGTTGTTCATTTGTGCGTATTTCGTCTGAACTAATATTTTGACGTTCGCGAAGGGTGAGAAGTTTGGGGGGAATGAGGGAGGAGGGGGGGGACAACCGTGTGTTTGAGTTGACCCAGATTCTCTGAAATCCTTTCCTCGTGAAAGGAAAAAACAGCGTTTAATGATTAATTTCTTATATTGAATAATTAATTTCTTATAATAATTGATTTTCTTAAAAGGAGAAAATTCATTTGTTTTACATTAATAGACGTTTAGCTTCATTTGATTTAAATTAATATACGTTTGGCATTTTTTTCTGATTTTCATTCACATGATATGTACAGAGGGCGTGTGTGTGTGTGTGCGCACGATTTGTTCATTCGTTTATTATATATATATATATATATACAAGCACAGATGGGTGAGAAGTTTGGGGGGAATGAGGGAGGAGGGGGACGATCGTGTGTTTTGAATTGTCGTTTATTTCAACTTTCTTCGTAAGGTTTCTTTTCCTTTCGCACTGTTATTCAATTGTGATATTTATAATAAAGTGATTTATTGTGTAAAGAGCGTGTGTTTAAATTATTTATTTAATAAACAGAATTTCTTTTAGTTGTTGGAATTAAGAAGATTCATCTGTATTGATTAACTACCATCATATAAATATATTGTGGTATTTTGATTAATATATGGTTTAATTTAATAAATATTGCTATCTGGCAACTCAGTCTTCAATTAGAATTAATTAAATATATAGCACAAACTGGCAACTTAGCCTTCTATTGGAATTAAATACATGGCGCTATCTGGCAACTCAGCCGGATTAGAGGTCTATAAAAGAGCGAGAGGCTGACGACGGAGTCATACAAGCTCGGCTCCCAGCCGAGCAAGGATCTCTGGTCCTTTCTCTTTCTGGCCCTTTTGGAAAACCCCTTAGAGGCCTCTTAGGTTAAGTATACCCCTTTGGGGAAAATAGCTTGGGGGAGAACTCCGCCTCCAAGTTGCATGCCCTTGCAATCCCATTTTGTGCAACAAAGGCCGATACTCTCTCTTTCTCTCTCTCTCTCTTCAGGTGTACCCCTGCCCCCTTGGCTCCTTCTAAGCCAACTGGCTGATTAGGAGCCTATAAGACAACGCCTACTCGGCTGAAGTCTTAATATGCACTTGGCTCCTGCCAGGTGAACACCTCTCCTCCTTTCTCTCCTTTATCTTGGGGGATAACGCCGCCTCCAAGTTTCCTTGTTGCACCTGCAGCATCCCCCCTTTTTGCAACACCCTACCCCCGTTTGCAACATTGAGTTGTTGTATAACCCCCACCCCTTTGCAACATGTTGCATAATCCCACCCCCATTTGCGAAACCCCTTTGCAACATGTTGTATAACCCACCCTTTGCAACATTGCAACATTACGTAATAAATTGCAGCATTCCTGCACTCTACCCTTTTGCGGCTATACTACTCACAAGGATAAATAACTTAGTTTATGCAGATGATATGGTGTTAATAAGTCCCTCTGTTAAAGGTCTGGATCGGCTACTAAAAGTTTGCGAAGTGTATTCGCAGAAACATGATATTCTTTTTAATGTTACAAAAACTAAGGTTATGCAATTTTATCCTAAAAGCTGTAATCAGCCAGCTGATATAAGGTTTAAAATGAATGGTGAAGTAATTGAGGAAGTACAAGCGTTTAAGTATTTGTGTCAAACTATTACCAGCTCCTTGAGTGATGACTCGGATATAAGAAAACAATCTCGAAGCCTGTGTGCTAAAGCGAATATGACTATAAGGAACTTTCGATTCTGTACAAGTGAAGCTAAAGACACTTTCTTTCGTACTTTCTGCAGTAATACATACGGACAGCAACTGTGGGTGAATTATGAAAAAAGTTCTGGCAGAACCCTAAATTTGCTGTACAACAGGTCTTTTAGACTCTTACATAAATTACCCCCGAGATGCTCAGCTTCGCAAATGTTTGCTACCCAAAATGTCCCGAGCTTCCCGGAGGTAACAAGACGTGCTCAACACAGTCTAATGCAAAGAATTAAAAAAATCAACCAACCCGATCATCCAAGCTATCCATGAGTCCTGCCATTTATCCTCTAAGCCAGGGCCGGCCAAGTTGTTTTGTCAGCGGGCCACTTTATAAAAAATCAAAAGTCAAGCGGGCCACCTTAATATTTTATCATTATCATTAAAATATCACAATTAATAACTCCAAATAACCGTTTATCAAAGTAAATTTATACTAAACTTTTGCCAAATACAAAATCTTAAAAATTACAAATAAAACTTACTTCTGAATACAATGTTCCGTGTGGTAAAGCGATCGACAAGAAACAACGTCGAGGTGGTAGCAAAGTCACTAAGATTCTGAAGGGTAGGGAAATATTGGCGTCTAAAACAAACAGTATATATCACTGATTGTGCATATAATAATTATTTTTTATTTATTTTTTATTTAATTTTTTTTTTTTATTTTTTTTTATGGAATTAATATTTTTTATTTATTATTTCTGAGGCGGGCAACCTCCAAAAGTCAAACGGGCCACTATTGGCCCGCGGGCATGGGGTTGGCCGGCCCTGCTCTAAGCTATGGACTTCTTGGTACGAAAACGTGTCTGTAGCTCCACTTAACTTCGACATTACAGTATTATTTCTAATCAATTGTATATATTTCTATCCTTAGTATATGAACTGTCATTGTATTAATAATATTTGTCATATGGATTATAGTCTGCCAATAAACCTTTTCTTTTTTTTTCATATTATATATATATATATATATATATATATATATATATATATATATATATATATATATATATATATATATATATATATATATATATATATATACAGGGTGGGCCGTAAGTTTCCATACATAGGAAAAATTAAACGTTTGTTTTTATGTTTCAGATACCCTAAGAATATGCGTTTGACGTAAGATCTTGTTTACTGATGAAGCAAATTTTTACGTCAATGGAGAGGTTAATCGGCAAAACATACGTTATTGGAGTAATGCTAACCCTAACTGGCTGAGTCCGACGAAGATGCAAGGTGCCGGTAAAGTGATGGTGTGGGCCGGGATATGGGGTGACAGAATTATTGGACCAATTTTTGTCAGTGGAAATCTTAATGCCGAAAGGTATCTTAACATGTTGCAAGAAGAGATTTTCCCATCCCTGCTAAACGAGGAAGGTAACTTCCCAGTTTACTTCCAGCAAGATGGAGCTCCACCTCATTATGGTCTTCACGTGCGTCGGTATTTGGATCAGCAGTTTCCGGATGCTTGGATTGGTCGGCGTGGTCCTGTGGAGTGGCCTCCCAGATCCCCAGATCTCACCCCCCTTGATTTCTATCTTTGGGGGCACTTGAAGGCCATGGTGTATCAGGAAAAGATACGAGACATAAATCATCTAAAGGAACGTATCACCAACGCCATTACAAGCATAACGTCAACTGTGCTAATGCGTGTTCATCAACAGTGGGGAACACGTATTGAAATGTGTTTTCAAAACAATGGCAACCATGTAGAGCATATTATATAAATAAAAATGGTTGTCCATAAATTTTTTTTTATTTTTCCTATGTATGGAAACTTACGGCCCACCCTGTATATATATATATATATATATATATATTATATATTATATATATATACAGGGTGGGCGGAAAGTAGCTCCCTAATTTAAATTACATATAAATTATGTATAAATTGTGATTGTATTGTTATATTGTTATGGTGTGTTCTCTAAAGTGGTACAATTGTAACGTTCATTTTTTTTTTTTCATTTCAGATTGAAGGGTAACATGGCTGAGCGTTTAACACTGCAGGAGCGTGCCCAGTTGGCGGCACGGTACGAAGTTTGGCAATCTGTCGTTTCAGTTCAAAGATGGTGGCGGGCCATTCACGGACGACGTGCCCAAGTGGACCCGAAAACAATCAAGATCTGCCACTCGAAGCTCATGACCACGGGGTCTGTGGCAGATGTTCGAAGATGTGGTCGCCCTTCGACATCCAGGGCCCAGGAGACGGTGCAGGCAGTTCAGGAAATGTTCGCACGGAGTCCACGAAAGTCAACTCGCCAGGCAGCTCGGGAAAGTGGACTCTCCCGCTACTTAGTGCGAACTGTGCTGAAGAAGGAGCTGAACTGGCGTGCGTGGAAGCCGCATTACTGCCAATCTCTCTCGGACGAGGACTGCGACATTCGCATGGAGTTCGGGGAAATCATGCTGGCTTGGCATGAAGACTGGCCCCATCTCTTCCGCAACATCCTCTGGAGCGACGAGGCGGTGTTCCACGTCGGAGGCTTTGTCAACCGCCACAATTGCCACTACTGGGCAGAGAGGATCCCATGGTTACCGCTGAAAAACGGCAGAATCGGTTTCAGTGTAACGGTGTGGTGTGGTATGACCTCAGATCAGGTTGTGGGCCCGTTCCTTCTGCGCAACACCATGAATGCTGAGCGGTACCTTGCTATGTTGCGAAACGAGGTCTGGCCGGTTGTCAGCACATGGGAGAACATCGACGATCTGATATTTATGCAAGATGGCGCCCCTCCGCACTTCGCTCTTGTTGTCCGTGAGTGGCTGGATGCCCACTTCCCTGGGCGTTGGATAGGTCGTCGTGGTCCACATCAATGGCCAGCCAGGAGCCCCGACTTCACACCGTGCGACTTCTTTCTTTGGGGGTGGGTAAAGGAAGAAGTCTACCGCACCAAACCGAGGACATTGGAAAACTGGAGGACCGAATTCGGGAAGTCATGTCCTCCATCCCGCCGGAGTTCCTGCTAAAGTCAGTGGACGCCATTCCTGGGCGGCTCCAGAAGCTGGTGGAAAGAGTTGGAGCCCACATTGAATTTTAGAGAAAACCTACCATGTATGCCTACCTTTTCATATTATTTCTTCTGAAATAAATGGATAATATACGTATTTTTTTACCAATCCAAAATAGGGAGCTACTTTCCGCCCACCGTGTATATATATATATCAGTGGCGATTGCAGCTCTTCAAGAGTACTCGGGTTCTTTTTAAATTTTCAAGTCTACATATGAGCCGACATTTAAATGCATGACAATAACTTAAGATTATCAATAAAATAAATAAATACATACCTCGGTAAAAAAAATTATTTGAATTTTATTTACTTGAACATAAAGTCCAAGCGTCTTGGTTTTAAAGCAAATTCCTTTAATATTCGGTCATGTAATTCCTTTTTGCTTTCTAAATCAATAAGTATTTCTTTTTCAATTGAAATCCTAGCTAAGGAGCTGAATCAGAATACTTATAATATTAAAAATAAGTCAGATTATTTAAGAAAAGCGAACAACCTCACATTGCGGCAAAAATCAAACTGCACCGCCGCCCAAGGCAGTTGAAGGCACGCCTATCGAAATGTAAAAAGTTACCATGTAACGCCAGAATTAAAAATTGTGCCTCTACAAGGCCGAAGGACATAAGCCCGAGTTGAAATGTTTTTTCTATTATAAAATAAATTAATAGGAGGAAAAACGTATTTTATTTAATGAGAATTAGAAGAAGGACTATTATGTAACCGTATGCAAGCAAATAATTTATTCATTAAAAGAACTTTAAATATACGATATTACTTATACTTTCTCGGGCGTAATGTCTTGCGCCCGAGTAAAGGATCTTGAAAGATTACACGAAAACTTAATGTGTCAATATAGTTTTTTTTCAGGTAGTAAGGGTATCTAAATGCGCTCAAAATTTGCTTGCGTGACGAAAGCTAGACAGAAAAATAGTAACATACTACCAGCCAAAAACCATTTTTACAATTTGTATTTAAAACTTTTTTTTTAAACTTAAATTTATAAATACACAATTTTATCTCTCATGCTTCTCCTTGCTCCTTGCCTCTCGGGCTCAGCCCGAGAAGCCCGAGTGCAGGAGTCGCCACTGATATATATATATATATATATATATATATATATATATATATATACAACCTTTGGTTATATGTCATTTGACATTTTAAAAGGTTTATAAGTTTTTATTAACTAAGATAAAAGCATGAAATTTTTACTGTACCTTCTCTACACATGAAGAATTAGTACCCTAGTGCAAAACATGCTCTATGTGATGTCAGCTCACGATACTTACACGATACTTTCGACGGAAGAGTCCTGTCCAACAGATTTCCTGCGGTTTATGATGAAGAAATATCATGACCAACAACATCACTAGATTTAAACCCCTGTGAATTTTATCTGTGGTCCGTGGAGTTATTTAAATTGTTTTTAAACATAATCCACACTCAATAGAAGAACTGAAAGCATGAACTAAACAAGAAATTTCTCATATTTCAACAGATGCTCTGCCCAGAGTACTGCAAAATTTTGTTGTTCATGTGCAAAGAATTAATGAGCTGAGAGACATCCCTTACATAGCATATTTTGCACTAGGGGACTAATTTCCCATTGTGCAATTCAGATACAATAAAAATTTCATACTTTTATTTCAGTTAATAAAGAATACAAATCTTTTAAAGTGTCAGATGTTTACAAAAGTCACCCGACCACACACACACACACACACACACACACACACACACACACATATATACATATATATATATACAGGGCGTCCCAAAAAAATGTATACACACTTTAACAGCTGATAGCTCAATTGATGTTTCTTTCTTTCCAAGTTAAACCCATTAGAATTAATAATGGCAGTCAGACTAAGCTTTGAACAAAGGAAATTCATTCTAAAATGCTACTGGAAGTGTGAAAACGCAGTTGAAGTGCAAAGACAGTTTAGGAGGGAGTTTCAAACAGATCCACCAACGCGACTTACCATCACTCGAATTAGAGATAAGTTTGAAGCCGATGGAACTGTTCAGAATGTCCACAAGAAGCGTTCCGGAAGACCACGGACATCGACAAGCCCACAAAGCAAGAAAGAGTACTGGAAACGTATCACCAAAGTCCAAGAAAATCTGTGCGGCAAGCGAGTCGTGAGGTAGGAATTTCAGAATCGTCTGTCCAACGCATTTTGAAGCGCTGTCAATGGAAAAGTTACATTCCAAGATTAGTCCATGCTATTAATGAAGATGATGATGATCCGGACCGAAGAGTGGAGTATTGCGAGTGGTACTTGGCACGATGTGGATGTGGATTGGACGAAGGGGTTTCGTAGAATACCCTCCGCGTTCACCAGACCTCACACCACTAGACTTTTTTTTATGGGGATACTTAAAAGACAAAGTCTACGCTATAAAACCTGCAACAGTCGCTGAATTGAGAGCAGCCATTGAACGAGAATGCACACAAATACCAAACGAAATGTTTCGTGATGTTTGCGATTCCATTGCTTCGCGTTATCAGCAGTGCCTGGACCAGAACGGACGTCAGTTTGAAAACAGGCGTTGACAAAACAATTAAATAATGTCTGTAGATTCTATTACATTTTGAAAATGAAATGTATTTTAATAAACACTGCCTTTATAATTATTTAAAGTGTGTATAAATTTTTTGGGACGCCCTGTATATATATATATATATATACTTAACTAGCCTATGTTTGATACCCTACTTTGTGTTTTTCGGTTTAGAAATTCCTGTTGATGACATGCCCCTGACAAATCGTCCTTTGCGAGTTACGAGGTCAGGATTAGCGGAGGAAATGACTCTCTCCTTCATCAGTAAATGAAGAGATAAACGCTAAAGGATATATATAAAAAGTGGCGAAAGAATGCTAAGAATTGGTTCGAAAACCTGAAGGTAATTAGTCAGAAGAACTAAGAACTTATTGTTTTTATATTTGAAATGATGGTGAAGTTGGACTGAAACTTAACAATCAAAGTGGGAACTTGCGAAGGTAGCTTTAAATTGACTGTATCAAGTGGCAGATACTCATTGTGAAGGTGTGAAATTAGAATGCAGCAAAGGAAGGATCTTTTTTTAATTAATCACTGAATTCTTATAGGATTAAAAAATGGCCTTATCGTAAAGTTCAAAAGGTTCAAAATCAAGGATTGGCTGAAAAGAATTGTTCGCATTAACCCATTAGTACCCTGAGGTCTTTTCCGAGACTGAATAAAATCGTCTGGCGTTAGACACAACAACAAAATCAGTAAAATGGCATAGGCACTAATGGGTTAATCGCATATATACTTTCACAATGGTGTTGAAATTGGGCATTTGAGAACCTTTATCATTATTTCCATTAAACGTATTATTCGTTTCCTGGAATTATATATATATATATAACGTTGTAGGAGTTTTCCTCCCCATTAGTCTTTTGTGAGGGATGACGATAGGAATCGATTAAGTCATAATCTTCAGTTGATCATTGTGAAGTATCATTATAGGGAAGTCATTACAGTCAAGAGATCATTATAAACTTTTCATGATACGCATCGAAGGATCAACCAACTGAGAGAGAGAGAGAGAGAGAGAAGAGAGAGAGAGAGAGAGAGAGAGAGAGAGAGAGAGAGTTACAAGGAAAAGAAGTACCTCAAAAGGAAAAGGCCTTGCGGCCCATACCGAGGAGGTACCAATGGCAACAGTGCCAGAGAAAATTTTCCACACTCTCAAATAGTGTGCAAGATTTGGTCTAACCTTTTCTTGAAGTGATCCACAGAGGAACTGTTCACAACTTCTGAAGGTAACCTGTTCCACGTGTCACAGATCTTATAGGTAAAGTAATTCTCACACACACTAGTCCTAAACCGTTTCAAATCAAACTTCCAACCATTGTTGCGAGTTGGGTTATCATTTAAACTAAACATGCTTCTAAAATCGACATCGTTGAACCCGCGTAAGAGCTTGAAAACTTCGCTCAGTTGACCGCGCAGCCTCCGAGTTTCAAGCGAAAACAAGTTCAGGGCGCGTAACCGTCGATTGTAGCCCATATGCCTAACGGAAGGGATTAATTTTGTAGCCCTCACCTGCACTCACTCCAGCCTCTCAATATCTTTCCTGAGAGAGGGAGAGAGAGAGAGAGAGAGAGAGAAGACCTATTTTTGTGGGTTCGATATCTATAATTGACTGTTACTGTGAGGCGGTTGAACAATGGAGAAAGAGAGGTGTATATATATATATATATTATATATATATATTATATATATATATATAAGGGCATGGATAAAAGGGAAGGCTTGAAATTGCAGATATTCTGAGTGTTTGGTCCAGTTTGTGTAGAGAAAGCTTAAGGTGCTATGAACGTGCTTATGATTGGAACAAGTACAGTTACGGTGCCTTGGGGACAAAACACAAACTCGCGGTGCATTTTCCTCCTGATGAATCATGCACCCGGACCTATAAATCCATGATTGCCTACAATGCAAACTAATGATACAAGCAAGGAATTTGACTGTTCAATGAATTATTATTACACAAAGCATTGTGACTTCCACTGGTGATGAAACAGCTCCGGAAGCCTCATCAGTGCGCTGACCCTCCATGTACTTGGCAATGATACTGCGAGTTGCTTCTCCCCTGAATGGGTGTATGGGCGGAGTGTGTTTTGTAAAATACAGTAAAGCCTTTTCTATAACATATGTCAAAAACATTGACAGTATATATATATATATATATAATATATATATATATATATATATATATATATATATATATATATATATATACCAGTTTCCCAACCCTTAAAAAAATGACGGGTTGGAATTTTGGAAAAAACTAGGGGCCTCGCCCTTCTTATATATATATTTATATATATATATATATATACTTACTTTAGGTGAGTTCGAACGACGGTTCAGGATCGACCTACGGTCGACCCCTCTGCAGCATCCCGCCTCATTTTCGGGATTTGGTGAAGGAGGAAATTGCTCTCTGATCTCCTCCAGCCCTCGTTGCCAGCCACGCATGACTGGCCAGGGACTTTGCACAGAAATCTGTCCAGCTGGTTCTTGAAGTTATTCAGGTCGGTATATATATATATATATTATATATATATATATATATATATATATATATATATATATATACTTTCAGTTTTGAAACCTTTAAGAAAATATATTATCATTCCAATTTTTCAGGGTTCGTCAGTATATATAAAAATTTTATACCCTTGTTTTTGGGGTAAGTTAGAAATTAATTAGGGTATTAACTCCATTTCGTACGAGTAAGTGACATTTACCTCGCCCAAAAGTGGGACTGTTTGTGGTCAAAGGGAGAGGAGTGTGCGCACGTTCTTTAAATAATTTTATATTTAATTTCACCTTTAAAAAAGGAAATAGTGCCAAATGGTGCCCATTTGCTCGAATTTAGGTCTCCGACAGTAAGGCAAAACCAAACGTTTTTACCAGTTTTGAACCTGTCTTCGCTCTGTCCTTGCACAACTTTCCTTTACGTACCTAATCAAATTACACGCAGCAGTAGTAAGAGGATAATAATCATCATTTTAATATCATAATAGTCACCTCTAATAAATGGAAATAAAAGATGACTAACGTTTATTTCGTACATTTATGTTTTATAGTCATTTTATATTGCATTACGTCCTTTAAATTATATATATATATATATATATATATATATATATATATATATATATATGCTGCAAACCCACAAGGAAAAAGAAAAACGATTCCAAGGCCTTTCGTGTATTCTTTTTCCTTGTGGGTTTGCAGCATTCATTCATTTCACGTGTTTAATTGTGAAATTCATCTCATATATATATATATATATATATATATATGTGTGTGTGTGTGTGTGTGTGTGCATGTGTACACCTTCATTTCGGCTCTCCTCCTTATATGGGAAGGCATTTTTGTGGGCACTCGCCTTTGGCCTCTCCTTCATATATATATATATATATATATATATATATATATATATATATATATATATATAAAATGTCCCTCGGTGGTATAGTGGTTAGCGTCGCTGACTACGAATCCATCGGCCCTGGGATTGAAACCCGATGACAGCAAGTGGCGCGCAGCAAAACCCATCTGTTCATCCTTCCACGCAATAAAGAAATTGGTTGGTAGATAAATGGGTACCCTGGTTAGCCTAGTGGTTAAAACACTAGGCTCCTGGTGGGTCGTGGTTCGGATTCCACGTTAAACTGTAGGTCTAAGGTGGCGTGACAAGCTTAACCTTCGTCAGAATGAATAATTCGGGCGGAAGCAAAACCAAAGTAACCAAGGTGTGTATATATATATATATGTATATATATGAGCCAAATGCATAATAAATTCTTAACTGGCAACTCTTTTGCCATAAACATGTGCGAGGGCGTAGTTTAATTTCAGTTACCCTTCGGCCATTTTTCATTTTGTTCCGTACCGTTTCATTTCAATCTCTTTGAAATGAGCGAACTATAATGAAATTAAAAGATAAGAAATTTGTTTTTATTCTCAAATAATTATTGTGGAAAAGTGTATCGTTCAATTTATTTTTGTTTCAACTTTATACTACTTCTTTCTGGTTGGACCTTAAAATTCTATATTATTTCGTTAAGTTTCTCGAAGCCACTAATCTATGGTTTTTTGCATGTTGTACACTGGAATATGCGCTAAAATTACCTAAAATTATTTAATCTGGACACGTTGAATCCTCAGAGAAATTTAGAAAATTATCTGCATTTTTTTCCCATATTTGTATGATCTTATGATGACACGACACTTTTTTTTTTCTTAAAGTGACCCTTGGAGAAAGGTATCAATGTACTTCGATATCATATTTGCACAGCAGTAGTTCCAATTACCTTTTGAGTATGAAGGTTAATTTTTGTATGTAATGAAAGCTGTCAAGGTACTACTGAATACATTTTTCATATATATATATATATATATACACGGTGAACCAAAAGTAGGTGGACAGTAGGTTGAATACGGTTTGTGTTATATTATATTATAACTATGGTGTTCATTATAACTATGGTGTTTGTGTTATATTATATTAAATATTATAACTAAATTTATTTAAATTTTATTTTGTATTATAGTATACAAAAAAATTAAATATGTATTCTCAAAATAAACGTTATCATTTACTGTCCACCTACATTTGGTTCACCCTATATATATATATATGATGAATAAAACCACGAAGGAAAAAAGAAACACAAAGGGGTGCTCAAGCGCTTTCGTCTAATGACATCCTCAGGAACACTGGAGTGAAAGGACAGATCAAGGCAATATATAGTTACAAAAATAAACATACATACATACCTATTCATATATACATACATATACATATATATATATATATACATACATATACATATATATAGTAAGCATAGAAAAAATTGTGGGAGGAGCAAACATTTATAGTTTATGAAACAGGTCACAAAAGAATAAAGAAATAAAAATAAATATAAATATAAATTGAGAAAAAATTAATTACCAAATAGTGCCTTAGTGATATATATGTCACAGCCTAAATAATCATAAAGAAATAAACAGGCAAATAAAAAAACCACAAATATATATACATACATATATATATATATATATATATATATATATATAAAAAGACACTTTTAGCACTTTGGCCGACCTTCAATATAAATTCAAATGGCTTGTTTATGGAACAGGTCACAAAAGAATAAAGAAATAAAAATAAATATAAATATTGTAAGTGGAGTCTACAAATTCAAGCTCAAAAGGGAAGTTTTACAATCAATTTAATAGATGATGCCAAATTGATAATATGTCACAAAGAAATAAAGAAATAAACCAAAAAAAAAAAAAAAATTAATTATTAAAAAAATAATAAAAAATAATAATAATAAATTGAAAGATAAATTTTAAGAGAGGCACACCAATTTATAAGGGAAAAATTACCACATATGCATATTATAGTCACAAACGAATAAAAAAGTACAAGTAAATATAAATGGAAAACAAAATGATGGCTAGATGATATATAAAGAACAATAAATATATATACAACATATATACGGTATATATACGAAATATAAACGCAATATATACAGAATATATATATATATATATGCATAAGGGAAAAAAATACCAAATTTGTTTTTATAATTATTGTCTGAAAAAACGGTAGGTCGCAAAAGAATAAAGAAATAAAAATAAATATAAATTGAAAAATTACAAATAATACACGTACACATGTATACCCGCATAACCAATATATATACATATACACACATATATACAAACACACACACACACACACATATATATATATACACATACAAGCTTGACCATCGCGAAATGAGAAATCATCGCGCAGAACTTATCTTTCAATTTATTATTATTATTTTTTATTATTTTTTTAATAATTAATTTTTTTTTTTTTTTTTGGTTTATTTCTTTATTTCTTTGTGACATATATATCAATTTGGCATCATCTATTAAATTGATTGTAAAACTTCCCTTTTGAGCTTGAATTTGTAGACTCCACTTACAATATTTATATTTCTTTTTATTTCTTTATTCTTTTGTGACCTGTTCCATAAACAAGCCATTTGAATTTATATGAAGGTCGGCCAAAGTGCTAAAAGTGTCTTTTTATATATATATGTATATATATTTGTGGTTTTTTTATTTGCCTGTTTATTTCTTTATGATTATTTAGGCTGTGACATATATATCACTAAGGCACTATTTGGTAATTAATTTTTTCTCAATTTATATTTATATTTATTTTTATTTCTTTATTCTTTTGTGACCTGTTTCATAAACTATAAATGTTTGCTCCTCCCACAATTTTTTCTATGCTTACTATATATATGTATATATATATATATGTATATGTATGTATATATGAATAGGTATGTATGTATGTTTATTTTTGTAACCTATATATTGCCTTGATCTGTCCTTTCACTCCAGTGTTCCTGAGGATGTCATTAGACGAAAGCGCTTGAGCACCCCTTTGTGTTTCTTTTTTCCTTCGTGGTTTTATTCATCATAAATACTTTTCACGTGTCACTTTCGTGAAATAATTTTTCATATATATATATATATATTGCCGGTCGGATATGCTAACCACTGCACCAAGGACCCCGATTAGTCAGTACTCGTAATTCTCCTACATACGAGTGGAATTGGATGATCCCGGGTTCGATTCCTGGGAGGTACCTCATTTTTCTTTTGCTCGTTCTCCCTCCTCATCTTGTGCAGAACGCTCTTCTACACAAGCGTCGTTCTTTACATTAATTATACTGTGTTGTTTGCAGTTAAAAAAAAATATATATATATATATATATTTAGTGATGTAGCGAAGCTGAATTTTTGCGAATCTGCGAATGCGAATCTGAAAATTGAGATTCGCGCGAATGCGGAGGCGAATGCGAATCTTGAATTATTTAAAATGCGTCTATTTTCTGAAATTTTACGAATGGACGCTATACTATAAACCAGAATACAACGATTACTATTTTTATAACGAGAAAGTAAAACAAATACAAATGCTATTATTATTATTTGACAACTGTTTTTATACACAATATAATAAATTTCTTACATATTAATAATGTATAATTACAATAAAATATTAAAGTACATAATTACAGTTTTACATATTTAAACCCAATAGTTGGCAAGTTAAATTGAACCCTTTACTGCCCAAAAGGACAAATTTGTAACCTTTCAAATACACGCATTCATAACTTAACCCTACAAAATATTTGGGTGGTAAAAGGTTAAGAAAGAGCAATTTTTCTGCCTTATCTCCTCGCGAGCGGTTTCTTTTCTCGTCATAGATCGGGCCAGCACCACTGAATAGTTGCTCACTTGGGGGGCTAGGCCTAAGTCAGTTTACCGTCTCAACCGTTTTTAAAAATGCTTCTGCATTGAAGGCCGCAGCTGAAAATGTGTGTCCCGTTCTCCGCAATTCTCAGCTCCGCAAATTCGCATTAAAAAAATGCGAATGCGAAGCTTCGCTACATCACTAATATATATATATATATAATATATATATATATATATATATATATATATATATAACCGGCATAATAACATTGGCAGTAATGTAAATGTATGCTGGCATTCCACATACATTTAGAAATAATTTGTTATCGCAAAGATAAAAATAATCCTCAAATTAGCCTCATCTTCATTGTTAAGATACGTATGTAAGATATGTATTGTTAAGATATGTATGAATTCATAGAAATAACAAACATCACAATAAAATTGGAAACCTTTACTTAACTAACTAAATCTGCTAAAACATACATACGCGTACATCCACAGGTCTGTTCAAATAAATAAGAAACACTTCAAATACACATTTGAACACATTTGAACACATTTGAACCCATCTGAATTTGAATTTTCAATATAGAGGTTTTCAAATACTAACCGGGCCTTCAATGTTATTCCGATGTCCGCCAGGTTAGGTCAACTGTATGCCCTTGACAATTGGTTAGGTTAAGTCGTGTTATTTTCGTTAAAACTAACGAAAATAACATAACTTAACCTAACCAATTGTCA
>JAJOZX010000285.1:1162500-1290000 GCA_023014485.1 Bathynomus jamesi
CGGTTTTATCGATTGATTTTTATTTGGCTCAAACTTGCGCGAACGTCCAGCTACGCGCTACAGCGCACAAAAAATAACTTCGAATACATTACCTATTAAGTTAAATTGTGACAAACTGGCAACTGCCCTTCAGTATAATTTTTGCCTATCTGGCAACTCGATCTTCAGTTTGTCTCATCATGTAGGCTGTAGTGTAGAGTCAGTCGACTAAAGCCCTATTCGCAGTATAAGACCCTTAATGCCCTTTGTTTCTTAAGATGTCATTTCCAAAATAGGGATAAAATCTAAATTAATTTATATATTTTTTCTTACACGAAGTCAATTTTCTCTTTTCTAGGTAAAGTTTTTTTTATTAAAAAATTATATTTCAATGTTTTTTCCAAAATAGAGATAAATTTTATTTTTATTCTTTATAATTTTTTTACAAAAAGAAGTTTATTTCTTTCTAAGTATAGATGTTTTATTTTAAAAAATTATTTCAAATCTAAATTGTTTGAATAATGTATTATTTTGGCTAAAATAAAATGTCAAAGTTGTCATTTTCTTATTCATATGCATACATATGATGCTGCATTTTTGCATTCTTTTGACCAAAAAATAGGCGATAAGCTATGCTTGTTAAGAGTTAAAGTCAGTACCTTTCAATTGTGGCTTTTAAAAATTACTATACTTTTCGGTTATAACCGGTTAAAACCGTTTTTCAAAAACAGTTCGATTAAAAACCGGTTTGTAAAGTTTCGATTATTTTTCAACACTAGCTAGGTGGGAACAGTAATAGGTCACATTCATGAGTAAAAGGTTTAACCCTCTTCTGCTAGGGAGCAGGAGACGGAGAATGTATCAATGTTGGAAGGATGTATCGTTGTAAGAATTTTAGGAGTGGATCTCCGCTCCCTCTGTCCCCATAGCCACGAGGTTACTGTTGGCAGCGACTGGGAGGGAAGGGGTGGACAGCCTCCATGGTCTTCAAGAATAGATAGGAAAATGATGAAAGAATAAATGAAACTAAGCTAAGGAGCAGATTTATAGTATAGCTGAAGGATCAGAAACAGCTTCGCTTCGAGGGGTTGACCCGGTTGCGGATGTACGCTCTTAGGAAGAAATTCAAGTAACTTGGGTGTGGTTTTTATAAAAAAAACAAAAATTATTGAAAAAATAAAAAAATAAAAAATAAAAAGTATGAATACTCATTAATCATTTTACAGTCCTCCGCTGCACACTATCGTAGGAGTGGCCGGGTGGAGTCTTCATTGTTGCTATTTTAATAACTTAGACAATGTTTAAAATGTTGTTATGTTGTTATACACTGATTTATCTTATGCAATGAGTTCTTTAGTTTAACTAATGACTAGTAATAATAATGTCTAAAAGAGTGTTGTTAGGATTACAGGTGGGAATTGAAAAACCTCTTGACAAAAAGTGTTTGAAACTGTCTATAGTAAACTCATCGATGAAAATTATAGCTCAGAGGTCGATAGTCTGCCGTGGTCTAGATCAATGGGTGGGATCATATCGCCCTCAAGAAGTGAAATTGAAAATAGAGGTGTAAAACATGGGCAAGTGTTAAAGAACTTATAAAATTTTGGTGACAAGAATAGAACATACACGCATGTAATAAAAATTACTTTTAACATGATGGAGAAAGCCTTGGAAGATGGATTACTGCTCTTTGGCATTTCTATAACTAGACACCAAATGTAAAGAGAGGAATACATAAATATTTTGATGTGCTTTAAATATTATAAAGTAGAATATATAACAAAAAATTGCCCATCGGAAAACAAGATTATTCGTATTTTCTGAATGCGCTGAGGAAGCTCACATGTAGAAAGATTGTAAATCGCACGTAAAAAAAAAGTGCATAAATTGTGACGGAGAGAACAGAATTATGTCGATGTCATATTTCCTCAAGAAAAATACTCATTAAAGGTAAAAGAGAGGAGAGAAGCCGGAAAACAGAAAAGCTACAAAACCAGACGTATGCGCACGCAGCAAGAACAATTAATTATTATTGAAGAGGGAAAGAAAAATATCCAAAATACTGCTTTACTGTTGAGAGTGATGTCCCGTTAAAATTAAGTATTTGTATAATTTCGGCCCACGCAATGAATGTAGCCAAATCTTGCATTTCTGAGGAAAAAAAATTAATAAAATAGTGTACTTGAGTTAAACAATATAATGCGAGTGAAGTTTCCAAAGAACCTCCACATCTGATCAAGTACTGAAAAGTTTAAAAACTCATACAAAGATTCACAAATTATAGTAGATGAAAATCGAGAATCGGTTTCTGAGAAGAAACAAGCTACGCAAACTGCAGAAACAGGAAAGATGTTTCAGAGATGAAAATAAAGATTTAGACATAGTGATGAAATGCAAATGGAGGAATTGAGTTTTCAGGAACGTATAGCTTCAGTACAAGGAGGTGAAGCTCAAACAAATACAAAACAAATAAAATAAAAATTTGGACAAAAGACAATAGAACAAAGGGAAAGTGGGAGACCAAAAGAACAAATAGAGAAGAAGTCAACATTGAAAAGAACAAAGACAGAGGTATACAAATTACCCGATTACCTAAATTTAGTTATACTTAGATTAGAAACACGAGGACTGTCTAAAATAAAAAATATTAGAGAATAGTAACTGGAATGCAGAGTAAAAGATTTAAATGAGAATATGCTGCGGGTGTATGAGAAGTTGATATGTGGACTATGCCTTATTACATAATCAAATAAAAATTACTAAAGAAAGTATCGTTTTGGTGCCGTATGAAATATGTACAAAAAACAAGAAATGGAATGGTAAGAACGTCCGCTGATAGGATCAGCACTGAAGAGATAATAAAATAATAGCATGTATAATTTTAATCAACGGAATGAATTAAAAATAATACCACACAACGTTAGATAGTTGACAAATAGACGACACGAACTTATAAATATGTATGGAGAAGAAGACCTTGATATATCGTTACTGACTGAACATAACGAAAAGGTTAAAATAAATAATTATTTATTGTATATCACATAAACCTAACATAGAATATGTACGACAGGGTAGTAGTGACAATTAAGACGGGTGTAAAACGAGTCATACATTTCGAATACGATGAAACGTATATCTCTGTGGCAGTAGAGAGAGTTGAGAAAATTTGAAATAGCAACAGGTCATCAACTACATCGAAAAAATGATCTACTTATTCATAATTTTAAGAGAATATTTAGCAGAAGGTATCCAACGCTATTTGCCGGAGACCTAAATGCTAGACATTATATAACAGGATCATTCTAACTCAATCGGCAGACAGTTAAGTATGGTAGTTGAAAAGCAAAATATAAGAAGAAAAGGGCCAGATTTTCCGACGTTTGTGACGAACAGAGCGGCTACCACCCCAGATATAGTGTTAATTCATGGGTCGGGGAACTTTTTTGGGTATTACCCAAAAATCTATTTGAGTAAAATAAAATTACCCCCAGACTTCAAAGTAAACAAAAACAAGCCAATTGCTCTTAAAATTGTTGCATATGGTGTCTCTCATACCGCACGCATTACCCCCAAAATTTTTAAATGTACCCCATTTGGGGGAATTTACCCCTGTTCGCCGACCACTGTGTTAATTGATCGGGGTTTTCCGTTTAAGTTCCATATTAACCTCTTCATCACGATGAGGTACGAGCAGAAGCGGATTAAGACACTTCGGGGCACCGGGACAATGAAGAATATGGGGGCCCTTTTCTATAGCTTTTTATTAACAATACATGTACAATTGTACATGTACAGTACATAGTACATTTACGCGAATTATATATACGGTGCTCGGGCTAATTGAGAAACAAACTTAAAAGAACCTTAACACAGTGGATTTTGCCGTTTGCTAAAACCAAACAGTATTAAACAAACTTTACTTTAGGGCTTATTAAACATAAAATAAAACGGGGAATTTGTCAGTTTGTGTACTCTGTCATATTTAATCAAAAAAGTTTGCGAAATCTCGAATTATATCATCGAAACTCAGTTGATTGGGGGGGCCCCTCAAACATGGGAGCCTGAGGCTTCAACCTCAATAACCTCAGTGATAATCCGCCACTGACGTACGAGCGTACGTAAAAAAAATGTATTGCTGACCGTTATTGCGGTACAAAACCGGGCTGAAAGGGTTAAGGTGGGTGAACTTACTACGAGTGACCATCTTTCAGTGATAATTACAGTATCCATGAGTCCCATCCAAATACCGTGCTCGAAAAGGCAAGTATATAATAGGGCAAACTGGGAAAATTATAGAGAGAAATTAAGAAACGTAAGCTATAAGGAGCTAGAACAAACAACGCGGAAAGATATACGTTAGATAATAATTTACAGAAAGTATTAAATAGTGTTGTAAAAACAGGCTAATAACCTACCGAAAACAACATATACGACCTTACCTCATCCAAGACTGCCATTTGAAATTAAGGTTAAGCGAACTATATTTCATTTTATTATATATATATATATATATATATATATATATATATATATATATATACAAAGAAATAAGAAGAAACGGTGTGACTAATTACTTATGTAACTGTATGATGAGTTTACAATAGAGGAATAAGTTATCACTCGTTCCGAAATCAACAAAATATTGTATATGAAACGGAAGTTAAAAAAATTATTGTAATATTGAATCCGATCCTAGATTATTAAAAATGTGATTTTGGAATTTATGACACAAGAGTTAAGCAGAATACATCCATTAAATAATGTAAACAAAAGGAGGTTTCCAGTAGACGGATATATTACGACAATTACAATAGAAGAATTTTAAATCGGCATTAGAATCCTTCAAACAAAATGTCTCACGATTAAACGGCTTGAAACGAAATTTTACTGAGGCATTTGAATCAATTTTGCAAGAAATAATTAGTATTTTTAATGCCTGTATGAGTACGGGGTAGTGGGCCAGACATTTTTAAAACGGCAAAATGGTAATGATACCAAAAACTAGGCAAACCAACGACGAATTATATTAATTGCAAACCAATATCTCAGGTTTTTTAGGAAATTTTTTTGAGAAGATATAATAGAAAGAAGATTAATACAGTTCTTAAAAGAAAACAATCTACAGTATATGGTGATCAGTAACGTGGTTTTAAAAAGCAATGGGGTATAAAAATTGGTATTCAATGTTATCCCAACTGAATCTTTAGACCATCTAATATTTGAGTGTATGTAAGTTTTGCAAAACTTGCATGAAATCACCGAACAGTTCCACGCTTTTGGGTATCTGAACCGTTTTCCAGCGCCCATAATTCGTAAAATTATAGTTACGCAGATTTTTCAATATTCGTGCCTTTCCATATGTAAAGCACATATGTGTACAATGTACATATATATGAATTATAGTGACACCTCAGCAGTACTGTATCCTGTGGGGAGGTTTTGTGTATGCGAAGCTCAGTCATCGCACGAAGGTCGGCCTTGGAGTTTTAGAAACTTCAGTAACTTTCACTAATGCATTCTAGAAATTTCTAAATTAGGATTGAGTTTGAAGTTTAGAAAATTTTCTAAACTTTATAATATAATTAATGTAAATTACCATACAGTATTGTATAAAAGTACTGAAAATGTACTATTTTACGTGAAAATTGTAGGTACAATTCCCGAATCCAAACCCACTTTGCAGATAGTACATAATTACTAAGAACCAAACCTAATCAAACCAGATCGAAACTTAGCAAATCTAATCAGCCTAACTTAGCCAAACCTAACCTAACACATTACTAAGCTATTACTGTCTCTGTCTCTGAACTACAGCTAGTTTCTGGAATTTTGACATAATTCACACATTTCAAATTGTGAGTCTCTCACTAAAGTGCATTGGAAAAAAATCCTTAAGTTAATTTCAGTCAAAACATTAATTTTAGTTAAATATTTGGCAAAATTCCAGATGCCAGGTGTAGTCTGGAGACAAAGTTCATAACAGCTTGGTAATATGTTAAATTGGGTTGGATTGGTTTGGTTTTGGTTAACATTAGGCTAGGTTAGGTTGGTTAGGTTAATAATTAGGACCTATGAACTCTATCTCAGAATTGCACCTGACATCTGAAATTTTAGCAAACATTTTGTTCGATGCAGTTTCAGCTAAAACTCTTTCCCAATGAGAGTGAGAGCTGTGAGAGTGTTATGAAAAAATCCTTGCGCAACAAAGCATTGAACAAATCGAGCAGATTAGGGCCTATGCCAGTGGTTGGGATTAACAGCTGAGAGACACATGAGGCCATATAAAAAAAATATCAGTTATAAAGCACCACAGGTATAAATACACTTTTTAGCTAATATTAAGTTTCGTGGAGACCAGATTATACTAGGTTAGGTGGTCGTATTAGATTGGTTAGTTATTTCCCACATGACCAATTTTGTCCCATCAGGATTTTTGTAACAGGTTTCAAAAAACGGGTCTCTGTGAAACTTAATATTTACCACTTTTTTATTATTTTATAATTATAAATCAATAAACTTACCTATGTGGCTAGCAATAAATATATCATTAAATTGAGCTAATATTAAGTTTCACGGATACCAGAATGCACTAGGTTAGTGGTCATTTTAGACTGGTTAGTTATTTCTCACATGATTAATTTTGACCAGTCACTATGTTTGTAACAAATTTTGACTTTGTCAAAAACACTGGTCTCCACAAAACTTAATATTTAACCTAAATTCACATAAGAAATTGGTCTGTCTTGTATTAATAAAAAAAATTAAAGCATTATCAATAATAATGATGATGATATTACATTAGCAACAACATTAATACTTGAAATGAACACTTCATTATTAGTCAAGTACTAGATACATATTATGATAATAATAATTGAAGGCAGTTAAGGAATAACTTAAATAGTTTGATTAGGAAGAGCATAAGACATAGTGAGATAAATCTAGCTAGAAAGTGCGATAAGAATTCAAAGAAATTCTTTAGTTTTTATAAATACAACAATAAAAAATAAGATAGGATTGGCCCAATAGAATTTGATGATAAGATATTTGAAAATGTTCAGGATATTATTAGTATTTTTAATGATTATATTTTAGCTCTGTTTTTACTGAAGAAAATTTGAATAACTTTGATTTTAATTCTTTAAATTCTGTAAACTCTGCCATTCTTGATAAGGTTAATATAAGTAAAGATGATGTTAAGTAAGCGATTAATATAATGAAATCAAATAAAGCTGCTGTACTTGATAATAAATACGCTAGGATTCTCAGGGAAGGGGAGGATAGCTTATCTGAAGTACTAACTTGTTTGCATGATATATTAATTTTGCAGAGGTACCTGATGAATAAAAAAAAAAGTAGTACCCATTTACAAAAAGGGTAGTTAAAAGGAGGTAAGAAATTATAATCCTGTTAGTTTAATATCACTGGTAGGAAAGATACTAGAAAGAATTATAAAGCATAATATTCAAGATCATTTGGATAACTAATCTTATTTCAAGTTCCCAACGTGGATTTTGATCAGGAAAGTCTTGTTTGTCTAACCTCTTAGACTTTTTAGAGTTTGTAACTCATCAGGTAGATAATGGACTTGATGTAGATGTTATTTACTTGGATTTTAGTAAGGCATTTGACAAGGTTTTAAACTGGAGACTTCTCTACAAATTAAAAGCTCATGGAATATCAGGGACAATTATAAATTTGGTAGAAAATGGTTAGAAGACAGAGAACAGAGAGTAATTTTAAATGGTCAGGAATCTGGGTGGCAGAAAGTGAAAAGTGTGGTACCGAGTGTAGGACCAAAGCCCCCTAGGACAAAAGCCCCCTAAGACATTGGTCTCCGAACAGTCCTGCTTTAGGATATTTTCCGTTTGGGGGCTAGCAGCGAATTTTAATGAAAATCGGTATACTAATGTAGTTTTGGTCACTGATTTAAAAAATAGCGTTCTTTTTTTGGAGAAATGAAAAACCAACATGTTAGAGCACTTTAAATAATTAATGTTTCTTTAACGAAAATATCATGACTTAACCTAACTAATCGTCAAGGGCATTCAAGTGACCTAACCGGGCATTCAAACAAACTTTAGCTGCCTTCACCTTGTTAGGGTCTGGGTCGTGGCTGTGTTCAGTTACAGAAAGAAATTCCTTCACCTCCAAAGCTGTATGAGCACAACCTTTGCAAGAAAGTGCTTTCCACTGAGAAAATTCCCAGCGTATTCGTGTACTGTTGGAACTCTTCTTAGTGTATAAGTAGCCTTCTGCACACAGTTTGGAACCTCCTTTATTGTTCTTGATGATCTCCATGGTGGTTGAAGAGAGACTGATTTTCCAAGTCACTCAGAGAATATAACCAATGGTTAACTGACAGACGTGTAGATTCAAACTAACAGCCCATAACCTTAACACCACGGTGGCTGAAGTGGAACTGATGCTTCAGATTAGATGTGACACCTGACTTGCCCTACCCAGCAATTTGTCCAGGGGGCTTTTGTCCTAGGGGGCTTTTGTCCGGACCCGGTGTGGTACCACAGAGATCAGTGTTAGGTCCATTATTCTCTATTTTACATCTTAATGATTTAGAGAAGGGAATAGATAGTAAAGTATCTAAATCTGCAGATGATACAAAAGTAATTGTCAAGTTACAAATATAGAAAATGCTTATAAACTACAAAAAGATCTTCATAGATTAGTGGCCTGGGCTAATAAATGGCAGAGTCCTATCCTCTCCTATCCTCTACTTTTTTATTAATGTGTGTTTTGAAGAGAACGCAAATTTTGCTTAATAATAAAACCTTTATCTTTTTGTTTTTCAGAATGTCGGACGAAAGAAAAAAGAAAAATCGTTTTATCTGGTTTTTAGTATAGAAAAAAAAAAAGAAGCTTATCCCAAACAAAAGGAGGCTTTTCTAAAATATTTGAAATCAGAAGAAAAAAAATTTTATGCCCCTCCCATAGAAGAAGAAGAGAGCCAAAATCAAGGTTCGGGGTTTTCGAGATGCCTAAACACTATGCGTTTGAAAGATGGAAGGTCAGAGACAGGAAGAAAGATGGACTGAAGAAGATTGTTTCAGAGTTGACCGGTTGAGTAGATGAAAGACTGAAAATGGCGATTAACCCTTGCATTAGATAGTTGGACAGAAAAGGAATAATAAAGTGTAGAAAGTCTGGTACTGCGTGTTCTCCTTAACCCTTTAAGGACTAATCCGCAGCATATGCGGTCACTCTTGTTACCAGAACGTATAGGTTTTATTATTATTCAAAACTAAATATTTTAGTAACTAGTGACTGAAATGATACACATTTGGGGTTCCTTTCTCAACAACTAAATGACATCTATATATAAACATGTAGAAACATTTATAGAAACGAGGCATTGTAGTACAATTTATATTATTATTTCTGGTGGACCTTAAGGTACCATCCGTCATTAAAGGGTTAAAGGAGGAGGCATGCAGTTTGAGAGTTCAGAAGAGCAATGTCCGTTATGATAGCGATAGTAAAGAGAGAGTGAGGTAACATTACGGCGAAGAGAGAAAGATTGAAGACAATCAGTAAGAGGTGGGGAAATGATGAGACGAAAAGCCTTTGATTCCATCCGGTGAAGTATGGCTGTGTGGGTTGAACCATACAGGGCCGAACAAGAACCCTGTACAGAGACAGCAATTGAGTAGGGGTGAAGAAACCGCAGAGGCAGTACAGCGCACCTAACCTCTTAGAAGATGTTTTAGAAAGAGAGTATATATATGATCTTTTCAGGAAACATCACGAGAAAATGAAACGCCAAGAATGTTAGAGAAGAGAAAGGATTGTGTTATGTGTTGTTAAAGGTAAGGGATAATCGTGTGGAAGATTGTGACGAGTAGACAGATGGAGGAGCTGACTTTTTGACGCATTAAAAGCCACAAGTTTTTCTCTGCCCCAATCAGAGATAGCAGAAAGATCATAGGTCAGGTGCTCCATAGCCGTACTACGCGAATCATGGAGTGACTGTTGAGAGGGACGCTTTGGGAAGCGGGTGGAGAAGTGAAAAGTAAGATCATCGGCATAGGAGTGAATAAGACAGGAAGTGCGAATTAAAAGATCATTAATAAATAAAAGGAAAAGAGTTGGTGAGAGGACAGAACCCTGAGGAACACCACTGTTGATAGCCTTAGGAGAAGAACAGTGACCATCTACAACTGCAGCTATAGATCGTCCAGAATGAAAATTAGAGATGAAGGCTCAGATAGAAGTATAGAAACCGAAGAAGGGCAGTTTGGAAATTAAAGATTTGTGCCAGACTCTATTGAAAGCTTTCGATATGTCTAGCGCAAAAGCAAAAGTTTCACCGAAATCCAGAAAGGAGAGTAACCAAGAGTCAGAGAGATATGCAAGAAGATCGCCAGTCGAGCGTCCCTTGCGGAATCCATACTGACGATCTGAAAGAAGATTGTGAGAAGAAAGGTGTTTAAGAATCTTCCTATTAAGGATAGGCTCAAAAACTTTAGAAAGGCAAGAAATCAAAGCAATTGGACGACAGTTGGAGGGTTGAGAGCGGTCACCTTTCTTTGGGACAGGCTGAATGAAAGCGAACTTCCAGCAGGAAGGAAAAGTACCACATGAGAGGCAACGACGAAAGAGTTTGCCTAGGTAGGATGTCAGCACAGAAGCACAGTTCTTAAGAACAACAGGAGGAACACCATCAGGACCATACGCCTTCCTAGAGTTGAGCCCAGGTAGGGCAGAAAAAACATCTTTAGAAGAGATTCTAACTTCCGACATAATAAACTAAGAGGGAGGAGGAGATAGAGGAACAACACCGGAATCATCCAGGGTTGAATTATAAGCGAAAGTTTAAGCGAAGAGTTTAGCTTTGTCAGGAGAAGAGACGGCAACTGTGTTGTCGGAATGATAAAGAGGGTGAAAGAAGAGGAAGTAAAGTTGTTGAAGAGGTTCTTAGTTAGATGCCAGAAAGAGCGAGAAGAATTAGAATTGATAGATTTTCACATTTTTGTCGAATGAAGGAATTTTTGGCGAGCCGAAGAACAGATTTTGCACGATTCCGGGCAGAAATATAAGCTGAGTGAGAGTCAGGAGTTGGATGGCGACGGTACCTTCTGAAAGCTTCCTCTCTGTTGCGGATAGCATTAGAACAAGTAAAGTTAAACCAAGGTTTTTTTGCATTAGTAGTAGGAATAGAATATGGAATGTACGCCTCCATGCCTGACAGAATCACCTCTGTGATGCGCTCAGCACACCCAGAACGGCCCCGGCCAAGGAAGCAGTAATCATTCCATAGGAAATCACAGAAGTTATTGGAGCGAATTGGAGCGATAGGACAGGGAACAGATATAAGATTGTGATCGGAGAAGCCCAACGGAGAGAAAAGTTTGACAGAGTAAGAAGAAGGATAAGAGGTAAGAAATAAATCGAGAATGTTAGGCCTATCTCAAAGGCGATCAGGGATACGAGTAGGGTACTGTACAATCTGCTCTAGGTCATTTAGGATAGAAAAGTTGTAAGCTAGTTCACCAGGGATGTCAGTGAAATGGGAGGAAAGCCAAAGGTGGTGGTGAACATTGAAATCTCCTAAAATGGAGATTTCAGCAAAGGGAGAGCGGGAAAGAATGTATTTCACTTTGGAAGTGAGGTAGTCAAAGAATTTTGGATAGTCAGTAGAATTAGGAGAAAGGTAAACAATGCAGATGTATTTAGTTTGAGGTTGGCATGTAAGCCGTAGCCAGAGGGTATAGAATTCGGACGATTCGAGTTCGGGAATACGAGAACAAGTTCGGTCATTGCATATATAATTATATATACGCAACATCCACCTTTGGAGCGAAATTGAGTATAGAGAAAGTAAGAGTGTAAAGAAAGGGGTTGCTGTCAGTTGTCCCAGACATTTGGGTTTCAGTGAGGAAAAGAAGATGATGTTTAGAGGAGGAGAGGTGGTGTTCAACAGATTGAAAATATGAGAAAAGGCCACGAATGTTGCAGAAGTTTAAGAAAAGTGAATCAGACAGAGATCCAGAACATCTCGAATAGGCGGTAGCAGATCCAGCCCCGATGCCCGGGTCTGCGTTCCCGGTATCGGCGGAGGGGGAACCGGAAGTGGGGACATTTATGGTCCCCTTCTCAGGGAACTCCGAGGCTCTTGAAGTTGATACCATTTATTTTTTTTTTAATTTTGAAAAGCTTATGTAGTGTGCAAGATGCATGTGTATGTAGTGAGAAATAGGGAGAGAAGTATGTGTTTAAGAGCATGCTGGACTGCTCACTCACAGGGTAGATGAGACACGGAAAAAGATCAGCTAAGGAAGACAGTGACAGGAGAAACGGGAGTTCCAGCACTCCCTATCTTCTGTCTAAGGCACCCTCCCCGGAGGGAATCGAGTTCTGAATAAAATGCAAATTTACACCCTTCAGAAGTTAATGAAACTTTTGCAGAAAATCATGACGTACCCAAAGCATAAGAAAATGCAGGAGTTGAAGAAAATGGGAGTCGAAAGAATTTAGTGATGATAATTTGGAGGATTTGGCTTTATGACCAATGTTGAAAAATACAACGCTAGATATTTTAGTAAAAAAGGAACCTCTTACAAAACCAAAACAGTTAAATTTTCCAAGATATGAAAACAATAGGTGTTTTAATATATTTTATTACATTAGAATTATGAGTAACGGAGAGCATATTAATAGACAGTGGTTGGTTTATTGAAGTTCCAAAGATGCAGTATTTTGTTTTTGTTGCAAAATATTTAGGACATCTAAAACTTCATTGACTTCGGAAGAAATAATGATTGGAAACATTTAGCTTTGTTTCTTCATCGCCACGCAAAGACTCACGAATACTGTAATTTTTTTAAAAATTGGATAGAATTAGAAAAAAGGCTCAGAAATGATTCAGATATTGATAAAGAGCAGCGACGTTTAATAAAAGCGGAACAACAACAACAACAACAACATTGACAAGATGTGCTGAAACGTATAATAGCTGTCATTAAATTATTAGTCAAAGAAAATGTGGCTTTTCGAGGTTCATGTGATACCCTTTATACAAAAAAATAACGATAAATTTTTAAAAATTAGTATTAAACTCTTGGCAGAGTTCGATGATGCCATGAAAAAGCATATCAGCAGAATGAAAAACAAGGACGTTCACGTGTGTTAAGCAATAAAATTAAAGACGTTATTTTAAATGATATGAAAAGGGCAAAAATATTTTTCCATTATAGTTGATTGTACCCCTGATGTCTCCCATATGGAGCAAATGACTGATCATAAGGTATGCCAATATCCAAGAAAGAAACACAGATTCATCTGACATTGTAATACTAGAAGAAAGATTTGTACATTTCATAAACATTCAGGATTCCACTGGTGCTGAAATAGCTAGAACAATTTTGAAAAATCTTGAAGAATTAAATTTAAATTTGATTAATATGCGTGGACAGGGATATGATAATGGGTCCAATATGAAAGGGAAGAACAGTGGAGTTAAGACAGTGATGAGAAATAAAAACCTCAGGGCGTTTTTCGTACCATGTAGCGCCCATTCATTAAATTTAGTTTTCAACGACGCAGCCAATTGTAATATGGAAGCTGTTTCTTTCTTTGATAATATTCAATGTATCTATAATATTTTCGGCATCTACACATCGCTTGGAAGTTCTTTTAAAGCACGTAAGCGACTTCACTGTAAAACCATTGAGTAGTACACGCTGGGAAAGCTGCGTGATTACAGTTAAAGCAAATGCAGAAATACATGATGCCTTAATTTCAATAGCAGAGAACAACAATACACTCGTGGGACAACACGGAACCAAAACAAGCGTAGAAGCACAGTGATCCGGTACGATGTTTTATACGAAATTAATATTTCCAGCAAGTATGTAGCTGAGCTATAAAGTCATTAGATCGAACGAAGTTTTTCTTAGAGGCTTATAGAACCGAAAAATAACTTTTACAACTGAAACAGACAGCTGGAAAAAATGGCAGAAAAAATGAAAATAATGGCGAACTTTCCCCTAAAAGGAGATAAAAAGAAAGAAAGGAACAGACACAATTTGAGTACGAATCACCTGATGACCGAACAGACGACCGGAAAACAATGTAAAGTAAACTTCTTTAATATGATTCTTGACATTTTTTGTCATCCTTAAATGAAAGATTTCAACAATTGCAAGAATATAATTCCGTATTTGGATTTTTGTTTAATGTGGGAAATATGTGTATTTTGTTTAAAGAAAATTACCCAAAATAAATGCCTGAATTTGAAAATTGCTTTAACAGATGGCGCGGAAAAAGGCATCCTAGCCTTAAATCTTATGGATGAATTAAAAGCCTTATCAAGAAGAATTTTAAAAGAAATTTTGCTTTATACGAGTATATGTGAAAAGAAGCTAATGTCTTTATTTCCTTATGTTCGTATGGCGCTAAGAATTTTACTGACACTACCAGTAACTGTTGCGTGTTCAGAACGTAGTTTCTCAAAATTGAAATTAATAAAAAAATTATTTATTTGCGGCCTACAATGTTGTAAAAAAGATTAGATGAACTTGCTGTTATTCCAAATGAAAACGATATAGCTGACGAGTTAAATTTAGAGAGGTTTTGTTGCATTAAAAATCAGGAAAATAGTTCTTCAATGGACCCGCGCTTATTTTTCTTTGTAAATTAACTAATTTTTGTTGTTTTTACGTAACAAGTGAACCCGTATTTGTTAATATGCCTCTGTTAGTTTTTATTCACTTAACCAAATTATTATTAGTTTATTTAAGTTATTGAATTTACAATAAATCATTTTTGTGATAACATTTTTGAAACTATCCTTTTTATCTGTAAGGGCCGTCCATATCACTTCTTGATATTTTAGTGGAATGTGAATGGTGTCATAAATATATGTTTTTTACTTTCGATCTTTTGTCTCTCTTATAGTATATGGAAAGAACTTTTTCTGATTTCAAGATGTCTATAGTACATCTTCTCTGTCAACAGGTCTTCAGAACAAATGAGAGATGCGTTAATATTCATATATTTTATTTTCAAACTTTTCAGTCAGAGTACGGGTCTGGACATGCTGCCAAATGTATGAATTGGAAATTTTAATGTTTGTACCAAATTTCTAATTTCATCCATGATGGCAAACATGCAGTAAACCTTTCGGTTTGGGTATTTTGAAGCGTAATGCAACTATTTAATATATAGTTTTTCAGTCTCTATTCCCATTACTTCAACGCAATTGTTTGATTCATTTAATACCATTTATGCAATGGTGTCAGCCCATTATTCATGTCTCATTATTTAATGGGTATATTTTATAACCTCACAATATATGTTATTTTTCAATTTGGATTTCTTTTCTTTGAGTAAAGTTTCACAACTTTCAAGAGTGAATCATCACTCATTAAGAATGTAAGAATGATTTGACTTTAGGCGTTTTATGTTTGCGACTAACATTTTTATCTATTCCTTTGTATTATTTGATTGTCCTTCAAAGACGCGTGAATTTGTTGCTTTTTGATGAAAGTTCTTTTTACGCGCTTCGACATTTTTTGTACATTCTTCCTGGAGGTAAGCGGTTGGAGTAAGAGACGCCATTTGGAATATCTCACATTATACACATTGAATAATTTTTGCCAGTTTAATAGCTTCGAGAATATCGAAAAAGAATATATAGCTCCCTCATCTAAGTTACTGCGCTAAGTGCTGTTTTTTTCGCACATATATTTAGAGTGTCAGTTGGTATGTTCATCGAAGGGTGATGGAAGAAAGTTCTTTACCATACACGCATACCTCGCGCAAGATTTGCAGATGGTGAGATGATGGAATTTACGTACATTTTTCTCCAAATTTACAGTGACCATATTCATTAGGGAATTTGCATATAGGTTACAATGAGTAGACACTTATACAGTTTCCTTTTTCGAAAAATGCCGACATACAATTTCATTCGTTTTTTTAATTTAGTTCTCTTTGTTGATGGTATTTTTTATTGTTTTCACTTTTATCTAATGATGTATTTTGTTTGAAAATAGATTGTTTTTATTCTATATTTTTCTCATCTGGTGAATTTTTATCTTGGTTGACATCAGTCGGTGAAATTTTTTTGAAGTTGCGAATACGTATACATCGTCCATGTGTTATTTCTTTCTCATTCTCTTCGTTTTGACTGTAACAACCTGTTTGTTTTAGTGAAAAACGCAGTACTAACAAAATTTTATTTTTTCATTCATAAGAGAACATTTTTCCACATTTAAGCACTTTTCTTAGTAAAACTAAAAACAATTTTCTCGAATATGGATACGGAACAGACCTCAATTCGGTTTTCATATTTGAATGAAATTTAATTTATTTATACAAGTATATAAATTAACTTTATATAACATTTTCTTTAATAAAATAGACAAACCTCCAATAAAACTTTATTTATTATCTATTTTTTTATGTATATAATTATTAACACTTGAAAATATTAATTTTGCCGCATAAACAATGGAAGCATATCTACCACTCATTTTTATACTTTAATTCAAATAAATTCTCAGCATACATAAAAACTGTCAGATACTGTTCCTAATAATAAGTATTACTTTTGCATTAAGAACACTGCAGAATATTATTAGACTAAGCTAAACACAGTTACTATATACATTGTGTGTATATATATATATATATATTAATATATATATATATATATATATATATATATATATATGGTCGGTTCTAGGACAGCGTACACGTAGTACAGAGTGTTTCAGGTCGACCCTAGAAATATGAAAATTGGCGCAATTTGTAGTTTGTATTTGATATTTGGTATCTGATAGTTGATATTTGATATTTTGGTATTTTGGTATTTCTAGGGTCGACCTGAAACACCCTGTATTATAATACATAATATATATATATTATATATATATATATATATATATATATTATATATATAATATATACGAAAGAAATCCCACAACGAAGGGAACACTTAACTTTTCACGTGCAGAAGTGTTATACCATGTTAACCCTCTCGCAATCGTGATAACGGCAGCATTAAATTCACATCTCTCTGGTATATCACTTGGGTCCCATTGATGGGCTAACACGCATGAGCGCGCGTGGATGGGGATGGGAGTGCTCATAACTCCCACTTAGGAGGCACTGGGTTCGAGCTATGGTGGGGCATTTTTGTTCCATGCAAAATTAACGCGTGTTATTCCATTATATATATATATATATATATATATATATATATATTATATATATATATATATTCAGTGGCGACTCGTGGTATAAATGTAGGGGTGCGATTTCATAAAATTTATAATTTTTAGAATTGTAGTACATAAACAATCACATGGTGCTTCCATACGGTACTTATATGTCAAAAGAAGCCATAAATTTGTATTAAAAAAATATTTTAATAAAATATAAAATAATTGTTGAATAAACTTGACTATAATAAATTTGACTATAATAATGTACCACTGTACGACAACACGGACTCACAATAGGCTAGTGCGAATCCAACTGCCGCTCACAAGAGTACTGTACTTGTATTAACATATGCGGCTATGCCAGACGTACAATTCTAGTTAATTACAAATAAGTAATAATTTTAATAAAATACATATAAATGGCTTATATCATTATTACTGAAGTAACTATTAGTAAAAATAAAGTTATTATAAAAAAAATTCGCGATTATACTTATATTTTCATTACAACAGTAAAATATAATTTATATTTACTTGAGCGAAAAATCTATCGCCATTCGGCTGCAATATTATTTTGTATTCAAACAGCGGTACGCTATTTGAATTAGATGAAAGAGTCCAGCCTGGCTAGCCATCGCAAAAGCGGTTGGACCGCAGTCGAGGCCCGACATCAAAGTTATTTAAACTATAGAAAGTCGGTGTACACTGACGTTCTCTTCTTGAGGCGTAACATTAATTATTGATATTACAAACGCGGGTAATCAAAATGAATAAAAGCACGTTGCATTTGGTTGCATTAATGCATCTTCGTTTCCATTTAAGTTTATTTGCTCCATTACAACCTTTCAGCGTTATTACTCACTTTCTTCTCTAATTATTCTTCAAAGATAATAAAATAAGGAAAATGAGAGTATTTTTGAAATGCCATATGGTGAGTCTGCTCAATTACTGTCTCGTCAAATTATAACAGACATCATTGAAAAATATATAAGAAGGAATACAAATTTGGCCTTCAGTATTTACCATGACGGCGTTTTATATAAACGAAACAACGAACACTTCATGACAATACATCTTTTGCGCTAGTTACAATTATGGAGTAACATTTGTGGTACATTCGGCGCTAAATGGCCAGTTTTGCGCTCGCGGCTCAATTTTATTGGACTGCAATACTGTATATGTAAAATTCAATGAAAATTCTTTGGTCTTCAGCCAGTGAAAAACGTGCTTAAAAATCAAAATTTCACGAGTGTTTTGAAACAGAACTAAACACACGTAACGTATTCCCATTACTTAAAACTCTGTCAGTCTTTATATGCAAAAATTAAATTAAGAGAAGTATTTTTATTCACTTGTTGAAGCGACCTCTTTAATTAAATTTAACTACAAATGAGCTCAAAAACCATAACAAAAATTATAAAGGACCAGGTTATTATAATAACAAATGATATCGAAAACTACAATCACCTCCCTCTCGCATATATATAATATATATATATATATATATATATATATATATATATATATATATATATATATATATATATATATACACAGGGTGTTTGAAAACTTTCTGTACAAATTGTAATGGGGGATAGGCAACATTAAGACAAACCCTTTTTGTCTATAAGTGTATGTCCGCTGACGTCACCATTCGGCGCGAGAGGGCGCCGCTGCAATTGGCTAAAAGGTGAAGTGGGCTAGACTCGCGCTTACCGCGGGCATTCTTAATCGGACGTAGTACGCGTAACAATGTTTATTTAAAGAAGGTGCTGAAAGTTGCGACCGGTAGCATCAATGCATGCCCGACAGCGTCGAAGCATTGACCGACGTACACGTCGAAAGATTCCCGGCATTTCGGGAACAGTTCCAGCGGCGACAGCGATTCTTGCTACAAGGTCTTCTTCTGAGTAAATGGGAGTCTCGTACACGAGGTTTCTTCATGTGTCCCCACATGAAGAAATCGAGGCATGTTAAATCGGGCGATCTCGGTGGCCAGGCTACGGGCCCACCCCGGCCTATCCTCGGTCCCCAAAAGTGGCGTTCAGATAATCCCTCACATCGTTGCTGGAGTGTGCTGGGGCCCCGTCGTGTTGAAACCACATTCGTCTACGAATAGCCACGGGAACATCTTCCAGCAGTTCCGGCAACGTTTCTTCAAGAAATATCCGATAAACCCGCCCGCGAGTCGGGCAGGCAGCAGGTACGGCCTAATCAACTTGCCTGGACGATACCCGCCCAAACATTGACGGCGAACCGTTCTTGATGAGCATGCACCCGTGTAGCATGTGGATTTGCGTGCGCCACACGTGAGAATGTGCATGTTAAACACACCCTCACGTGTGAAACAGGCCTCATCTGAGAACAGCACATAAGCCGGAAAATTAGGCTGCACCGCTGTCTGCTGCAGAAAGCAGCGTGCGAATTCCACACGAGATGGTAATCCCGAAGTTGTAATGCCTGACTCTCTGGATGAATGAAACGGATGTAACTGCTGCTCGTGCAACACTCTCCAGACCAGGTCGTGGTTCACACGAGGATACGTGCAACACCTCGCGTGCTTGCGCTTGGATTGTCCTCAAATCGCCGTAGGATTTCTTCTTCCATGTCAGGAGTGCGCACGTTCTCTCCGACCAGTGTCATGGCATGTTTGCATGGAATGTTCCAGTTTCTCGCAGTCGCCGATGCAAATGCGCAAACGTTTGGTGGTTTGGCACACGTCTGTTTGGGAAGTGCTGTCGGTACAACCTCACAGCAGCTCTTCCGTTTCCATTGGCAGCCCCATACACCATATGCATGTCAGCCATCTCAGCAGTCGTGAAGCGCTCCATGTTACGCGTACTACGTCCGATTTAAGAATGCCCGCGGCAAGCGCGAGTCTAGCCCACTTCACCTTTTAGCCAATTGCAGCGGCGCCCTCTCGCGCCGAATGGTGACGTCAGCGGACATACACTTATAGACGAAAAGGGTTTGTCTTGGTGTTGCCTATCCCCCATTACAATTTGTACAGAAAGTTTCCAAACACCCTGTATATATATATATATATATATATAAATGTAAAACGTACAACGATAAAGTATAAGTTTAAAATCGCAATTAAAAATAAAACAAAACAGTACAATAATATATACTGTATAACCTTGATTTTACCTTGGTTTTGCTTCTGCCCGAATTATTCTTTCTGACGAAGGTCAAGCTTGTTGCTCCACCTCAGACCTACAGCTTAACGTGGAATCAGAACCACGACCCACCACGGGCGGTCTGAAACTACAAAGTCCTCGCCCTGACTCGATTTCGCTACCTCCTGATCAGTAGTCCAGCGTCTTAACCATTCCACTAGTCTACCCAGGGTACCCATTTATCTACCAACCAATTTTATTGTATAGAAGGATCAACAGCTGGGATTGCTGCGCACCGCCTGCCGTCAATGGGAATCGAACCTGTGGCCGGTGGATTCGTAGTGAGCGATGCTAACCACTACATCACCGAGGCGCGCTCGCACACACACACACACTCACACATACACACACACATACACACATATATATATATATATATATATATATATATATATATATCTTGTTTGAGTTAGAAGTCGGAGGTGCATGAAGAAGAAGCATACTTGTTATTATGTACAGTTTCTAAGAATTGACGGTCATACGCTGAAAAGATTACAACACACAAAAATAGATATATACACACACACACACACACACACACGCACACTCCGTAAACATACACATAACACACTCTCACACGAGTTTGAAACGCACAATTGTACATCAACGCATGAAAATACAGACGTACACACAAATAAACAATGGATAAGCGTACTTGTACACACACAAGGTATATACGTACATAACCACCTACAAATAAATAAATAAATAATAAACACGCATGTACACATAATAGAAAGACAAGAAGAACGCACACACACACACACACGCACACACACACACACACACACACAGTACAAACGCACACGCGCGTACACAAAATTTACGAAGCCACTTGGAAGTATGGCGAAGCAATGAAAGAGTCAATATGTAACGAGTCTTTTAAAGTCTGCTTCATGTAAACCTCCCAAATATGGATAAGCTCCGTACTGTTACAAAGTACACATTTGGTAGCTACTTTATGGCTTCGTTAAAGTACTTTATTATCATTAATTCAAAAGTAATAAAAGGTAAGTACATGTTACGGATCTAGTTGAACCCAAAGCATTTTTTTTCCTCTATTACATAATCCGAAAGTTAAACTCTTCCATAATAAATAGTTTGTGAACGCATAGGTGTAATTAAGCATTATAGAGGTAATATATAATAGTACAATATATAATTTACTTCGTACATGAAATGTACTTAAGTAATAGTGTATCGATAAGAAAGCGTCGACTGTAAATTATTTCAGCTCACAGTATTTACTGATACTTTGCGTCCTTGCATGACTTTCTTTTACTCAATTTTTCAATATATATATATATATATATATATATATATAAACGCAATGTGGTTTAATTGCATTTACTTTTGTCAGATTCGCGAGTTGAGCGTTCTTGAAAGATTCTTTTGATCCTGTTGATAGGTCGAGTGGTTAGAATATTGGTCTCGCATACTAGCGACCGCGGGCTTCATCCAGTTATCTCTGAGCCGCAAATACTTCAACGTGCCAACTTAATAACATTATATTTATTTATTTATTTATTTATTAATCTGTCTATCAACCTATTAATCTATCAATCTATCTATTTGGGCTACGTCGTTGCCATGTCGAAACACCGCCTGCCGTCGATCAGCGAAGTTAAGCGACGTTATATCTAGATAGTAGTTAGATAGATGACCGTCCTTCCCGTCCAGGTGATGTAGCGACCCGTGGTTGGATCCTACGTAAAGCCGTTGGTCCCCTCCATCCTATGACCTTCGCGATTACGGAGGAGTTTAAACAACACGAAAACATCGTCCTCACCATTTATATTTTATTATTATTATTATTATTAAGGCAATCTCTTAAGGCTTAAGCACACTGTGACATTTTACACAATGAACTTATCAAGGTGAGATTTTCCCTGAAGAGTGACCCGCAATCACGGAGGCAGAACATACATTTTGCATATATTTTAATTAATGTGATTCAAAACAAAATTCGTTTGACGAGTGACTTCAAATTTATTTTTGTATTAACACTTTTAATCGTGTTTCACCTATAACGTTATTATTTAATACAGGGTGTCTCAGAAATCAAGCACCATAGGTTGTATAATTATTATTAATTAAATTAAATGAAGCTATATTAACGTATAGTGCGCGACTTCTGAGACACCCTGTATAATATATTATAATATAAATTAAGCTATTTTGCCGTTATTATGAGTGGATTTTCAAGTTTACTAAGTTATTAAATAATAAGGTTTCTTTTAATATTTGTTTATGAGTATTATAATTTTTTATGAGAGTATGACGCTTGGAAGGTTTAATTTTTTTTATTCTTTTAGACTCGAGCAAGTGAGACGTGAGTCGAACAAAATAAGGATGTTTTTGGAAATGGTTCCCATATTTTTGATAAAGTCAGTTTCATTTCCGTTAAAATACTTCAAATATAAATATAAAATATTATTGGATTGGTCAATGATGAGGGAGATTAACGACGTGTTTTCTTTTTTCTCAAAAATATAATTTGTCTTTCGCAAAATCCAGAAAAGTATCATATTAAAATAGATCGAAAATGGAAATGGAAAAATTTATAGGCCGAAAAAAAAAAAAAAGTGTGACAGCGTAAATTAGTGTTATAATAGTTTGGTCATTTATCTATTTGCATTTCGCTTTCCAATTTAAAATTACTAAAAAAATATTTTTCTTAGAATTTATTTCCGTTTTGTATAAGCATCGAATTAAAAATTTAAAATAGGATCAATTTTCATTCCTAAAAGAAATTTAGGAGAACATCAAAATCCATCATATAAAGACAGTGAAGTTTTAAGTATAGTTATTGTCCCTATATATGGGCCAATTGGATAATTTAAAAAGCATCCCCGAAACTAGCTCTTTAGGCTAGTGGATTAGATGAAAGAGTCCAGCCTGGCTAGCCATCGCAAAAGCGGTTGGACCGCAGTCGAGGCCCGACATCAAAGTTATTTAAACTATAGAAAGTCGGTGTACACTGAACGTTCTCTTCTTGAGGCGTAACATTAATTATTGATATTACAAACGCGGGTAATCCAAAATGAATAAAAGCACGTTGCATTTGGTTGCATTAATGCATCTTCGTTTCCATTTAAGTTTATTTGCCTCCATTACAACCTTTCAGCGTTATTACTCACTTTTCTTCTCTAATTATTCTTCAAAGATAATAAAATAAGGAAAATGAAGAGTATTTTTGAATGCCATATGGTGAGTCTGCTCAATTACTGTCTCGTCAAATTATAACAGACATCATTGAAAAATATATAAGAAGGAATACAAATTTGGCCTTCAGTATTTACCATGACGGCGTTTTATATAAACGAAACAACGAACACTTCATGACAATACATCTTTTGCGCTAGTTACAATTATGGAGTAACATTTTGTGGTACATTCGGCGCTAAATGGCCAGTTTTGCGCTCGCGGCTCAATTTTATTGGACTGCAATACTGTATATGTAAAATTCAATGAAAATTCTTTGGTCTTCAGCCAGTGAAAAACGTGCTTAAAAATCAAAATTTCACGAGTGTTTTGAAACAGAACTAAACACACGTAACGTATTCCCATTACTTAAAACTCTGTCAGTCTTTATATGCAAAAATTAAATTAAGAGAAGTATTTTTATTCACTTGTTGAAGCGACCTCTTTAATTAAATTTAACTACAAATGAGCTCAAAAACCATAACAAAAATTATAAAAGGACCAGGTTATTATTATGTATATTTAACATTCAGAGCATAAGCGTGCAGACACGAAACGTGTTCGAAAGACATGCCAAACTAAACGCTCAGTTACCTATTTATGATGGCGAACGAAATAAAAACATTCATATTATATATATATATATATATATATATATATATATATATATATATGCAAGTGTCTGTAGCTCAGTGGATAATACCGTTTTCCTACAAACGAAGTGAAGACACTGTGGTCGGGTGTTAGAGCAATAGCTCACATTAGTTGGCCTGAGTGCTGTGCCAGTTTTTGACCCTCCTATGTGATTACACACACACACACACACACACACACACACACACATATATATATATATATATATATATATATATATATATTAAAGTGGTTGATGCATATTTTCCCATAGTTCCAATGAAAAAAAAAAAATCATATGAAGTTGTCAAGTTTATTACAGCTGAAAAATAACAATAAAAATGTTTCAGAGGATTTCACTTTTATAATATTCCGTCCATAAGTTGCCAAATATGTAAACAACTTGGGATCGATGCGTCTGTGGCACTGATTCAATGTTAACTTTAAGAACAACGACCCTATTTTATAGAATTCATTTCTAAAGGTACGACGAAAGTCACTAGTTCTATTTTAAATTTAATTATTATATTTTAACAGAATATCCTTCAGTTACGGAAGAAATAATGTTCCGTAAAGGTACTGTAAGAACTCGGAACATTTTTGTGGAATACTTGACGGGTGGCAACCCTGGAGGCCATGCGTAACTCACCCGAACAACAATAAATGTTGGAAGTGATGTCGATTACTTTGTATAAAGGTATGACTGAATGTGGCGTTGAATGTTGCCAAAGGGTGCGCAGCAATATATCTAAATTCGTGATCCGAATATTGTTCGTAATGTTGTATGTACCGCGGAGTAAGGAGTGTCGCAGCGAGGTTTTTCTTTCAAATGTCAACAAAGAAAGAAATCTGGTCATGGATACTAATTCGGGAGATAAAGGATGTTCTTACGTGATGTGTGGTGGCATCTTCAAATTCAAATTCAAAATTTTCATTTAGAAAAGAATACGAGTAAGAGAGTTTTACGGCTTTTAGATATTTGATATTATTACATTAATATATTCACGGTACTCTTATGTGAATATGCCCTTGCAAGCATGGAGACTTTATAGGTAAAATTAATGGCATTAAGTTTATTTATTATATAAGAAAGTGAAGGTGGCAAGTAGTAGTGATAACAAATAATAATAATTAATAATAGCAATAATAATAACAAATACGATATAAAGTTTACAAACTGTTACATAATTTTAAATTAAATGATTTATTGTATATTTAATAGAAAATAAATGATGTTTAATAAAAAAATATAAAAAGAATAAATTACAAAATTAAAAGTGATTAATGAAATTAGCATATTTTAAATAGCTGATAATAAAAAAGGGGAACTTCGTTACTGTGATAAAAATGGCAGTAGTAAACTTATATATGAGTAGTAGCTACGCGAAATACATTTAGTGATGGAGCCTGCATGATATGTATGGCCATTGTATTCCATACATCTACTCTTTTGAAAAAAAAGTGCATTTCCCGCAGTTTCTATTGTATAGTTAGGTTTTCGTATAAAATCACTGGACAGTCTGGCGATATAACGGTGGTGTATTTGATGGGGAGGTGGGGGGGAGTGATTGCTCTTTGAATGGGTGATGTATGTTGATTTTTATTGATAACGTTGAACATACTGACATTAACACTAAATTTGTATAAGTCATTTAGTTTTAGCTCTTTAAACATTGGGAAAGTGCGACTTTGTTGTTATTATTTGAGTGTGTTCACAGCATTTTTTTTATGAATTATTTCAAAAGGACGTTTTACATATTTCTTATATATATTATGTTTTATATATTTCTTTGAGCAACCCCTTGTTGTAATGCAATGTAATAAATGTGGATGGATAAAGAAATAATAAAGGGTAAGAAGTGCTTCTTGAGGAAGGGTCGGTTTTAGTTTAAATAATATGGAGAGAAATGTTCATATTTTGGATTTGATATGTTGTACATAACTTTTGAAATTTAGTTTTTTCGTCTAAACTAATTCAAAGAACTTTAACCTCATTCACTCTTGCAAAAGTAGTATTCCCAATTTTTATTTGACGCAATTTAATGTGGTTTTGAGAGATGAAAATCGTTGACGTGAATTAGAAACAGTAATGGCCAAGAGTAGATTCTTGTGCTACTCCACTAGTTAGTATTGCCTTGTCGGAAAAATTATCTTTTAATCTGATGTACTGATGACGATTTGACAGATATGATTTAAGCCAATCAAGGGTATTTCTTTTATTCCATATATGTGAAGTTTATTCAGATCAAGGCAGTGTTTTTTGCTGTTTTAGTTCTGATATACATTTTCTAATAGTATGTTTATGGCATCTTCCATTAAAAGTCTAACTCTGAACCCAAATTGAGTAAGGTTATTATTGTACACGATTTTTTTCAAATATTTTACCTAAAGTTGGCAATACGGAAATGGGGCGATAATTGGATGGGGTGTTTGGGTTTCCCGCCAAAATACAGGGCATACTCTGGCTTTCTTTAGACTTTCAGGAAATATACCTAGTGTTACTGATTCATTCATTAACCTACTGAGTGGTATTGCAATTTCATCGGATACTACTGTAATTTGTATACTTTTACCGGGATTGTAGCGATGTTAGAATCTTTATTTTTTAGATTTTTTGTTAATAGAGAGATATCGTATGGTAGTATTGGATCAAAGAAAAATGAGTTTTTGGCTTTGGTTGTGGCATGTATTGTCGGTAGTGAGTGTCTCTAATTGGGATCGAGGCTACAGTATTGGAGCCGATACTTTCAAAGAAGTTGTTTAATAAATTGGCTATGTCTTTTGGTCACTGTAAGAATTTCCGCCTTGTGTGAGGGAGGGCAAGGGATTTTGTTTTAACCTTCTCTGTGTTCATGAAATCTTTCAGTGTGTTTCATAGCCTTTTTGGCTTGGATTTGTGTGTATATATATATATATATATATATATATATATATATATATATATATATATATATATATATATATATATATATATATATATATATATATATATATTCTCATTAAAAAATGAGAACAGTGATTTATCTATTGATCTAACAGAAGTATCTGAAATATTAAAAGCTCAGTATGAATCATCTTTCAGTATCCCAAAAACTGACAAATTGATTTGCGATAGAAACGCGTTCTTTGAAGAAGAACCACAATGGGAAAGTATAACGGATTTCGACTTTACGACGGATGATATTACACAAGCCATACGGAAACTAAAAACACACTCAGCGGCAGGACCGGATAAATGGAATGCCACACTGATCAAAAACTGCAAGAATGCAATCGCTGAGCCCCTATACTGGATATGGAGACGATCATTAGACACGGGAGAAATACCGGGCATCCTGAAGAGCGCGAACATAGTCCCAATATATAAAGGAGGAGATCGATCCCAGGCCAAAAACTATAGGCCAGTGTCGCTTACATCTCATCTCACTAAAATATTTGAAAGAATAGTTAGACAGAAAATCTATGACTGTTTGGAAACTCAGAAAAAATTCAATGATAACCAACACGGGTTTCGATCAGGCAGATCATGCCTATCACAACTAATGGAACACTACAACAACATTATTGATTCACTTGAAAGTAATGAAAACTATGATGTACTATACACAGACTTTGCCAAAGCGTTCGACAAGTGTGACTACGGAATCATAATACATAAACTGAAATATATGGGAATAACAGGAAAAGTAGGGAAATGGATATATAATTTCCTTAGTGAGCGGAGGCAAGTCGTTACAGTACAAGGAGTATCTTCATCAGAATCAGAGGTCCTCAGCTCAGTACCACAAGGAACAGTATTAGCTCCACTACTCTTCATAATCATGCTAACTGACATAGATGAGGACGTTACCAGAGACAGCACAGTAACATCATTTGCGGATGACACAAAGATCAGTAGAAAAATAAGAAACCCAGAAGACATAGGATCTCTACAAACCGACATAAACAAAATTACAAGTGGACTGAAGACAACAATATGAAGTTTAACACCGAGAAATTTCAGCTATTACGGTACGGAAAAAGAGAAGACCTGAAGTGCACGGAATATTATACCCCAAATGGACAGGAAATTCAGAGAAATTCCAGAGCAAAAGATTTAGGGGTTGTAATGACAGATGATGCGAAATTTGAAACACAAAATAAGATAGCAGTAAACAGAGCAAAGAGAATAACGGGTCAGATATTGAGAACCTTTAAACGAAGGGATAGGAATGTAATGATTCCTCTACTGAAAACCCTGATCATATCCAAATTAGAATACTGCTCGATCCTAACTTCCCCATATAAAAAAGAAGACATTAGACAGCTGGAGGGGATCCAAAGAAGCTTCACAGCCAAGATCAATGGGTGCAAAGAACTAAATTACTGGGAAAGGTTACGAGAACTAGACCTATATTCACTGGAAAGGAGAAGAGAGAGACACACCATTATTTACACTTGGAAAATAATGGAGAAACTAGTCCCTAATCTTACTCTGAATCCCATAACTCCCCAAACAACGATGGAAAGTAGAAGCGGTAAACTGTGTCGTATTCCCAAATTGAAGGCGAGACAGGGAACATCCTTAACCCTGAAAGAAAATAGTTTTGTAGTGAGAGGACCAAAACTGTTTAATCAGTTGCCCAAAGACCTAAGAAACATGAAGGGAGTTGCAGTGGAAATCTTCAAAAGAAGACTAGACGCCTGGCTCAGAACAATCTCCGATGAGCCGGGCTTACCTGGCTATGTGAGGTGGAGAGTGCAAGAATCCAACTCACTACTTCACCAGGCCAACTCGAGAGGAGGGGCGACAAGCTTGACCTTCGCAAAATGAGAAATCATCGCGCGGAACCTTTGTAAGGTTGTAAGGTTAAGGTAAGGTATATATATATATATATATATATATATATATATATATATAGAGAGAGAGAGAGAGAGAGAGAGAGAGAGAGAGAGAGAGAGAGAGAGAGAGAGAGAGAGAGAGAGAGAGAGAGAGAGAGAGAGATATGCATACATATACTCATCATACACATGTACAAAAGTATATGCCAAAAAATATATAAAAAGTGAGCAGTGAGAAGGTATGGATGTCGGCCTAATTTTCTGTGGCTTTGTAACGCACAGTATCAAACATCAGTTTCCGTGACAGTAAGGCAATGATTTATTGGGGGAACTTTACAAACGTTCAGAAAATCCTCTCAAACAACCTTGTACCTAAATTACGCTTACGTTCACGTCCAGCATAATCAGCATGCAGCGTTGCCTGTTTTCTTAAAACTTTTCATGAAGTGCTAAACTGAGTTATTCTTTGGCACTTTCTTGGTTCCATATTCTTTCCTGAATACCATTTGATACTTCTTGTACGACTTGTATTCCATGTCATACTTCACAATGAAAATGCGTTCCTCTTAACTGGGCTCTCTCACTGCAGGGGCGTACCCAGAAATTTGCCAAAGGGGGGGGCGAACTTGAAACTAATCGTAGAAGTATAATTGAAATAGAGATAAATAATTTTTATGTACGTTCATGATGAGCTTATCGTTCAGTTAGAGATGATTAACTAGCTACTGCTAAGACACATTATGAATAAAAATATAAAAATTCTATAAAAAATATAAAAATTATGATAAAAATCTGATTAATAACATAATATTCAATGCAAACCGCAATTACGATGCTCAGATTTGTATTAACATAAGAATAAAAAAGTGCTAATTTTGAGACTAAGCATTTCCTTGGATTGTTACCTTTATAAAAGAAAATTATTCTCAGGGCCGGATTAAGAGTTTTCGGGATCCTAAGCCATTTTAGATTTTTAGTAGTAGGGGAGGCAAGAGCTAGCGCCGAAGGCGCCGAAATTTTTCCACTTTCATTCTCATTCTGTTGTAACCTAGCAATTTTACTGGGATTAACAGTACTTTGATCATCATGCTCTGTAGAACCACTGTCAGTTTGGACATGTTTTCTTTTGAAAAATTTGTAAAGGTCCATTATCTTTAGTCCTGTGACAGCTGCAGATAGTACGCTACAAAGTTACAAATAGAAATAGGAATTATTACTAACCATAACATTAAAGTAAATTATAATGAAATAAAAAATCCAAAAAAAATCCACACAAAATTTTGTGTGTGCAATACAATGTGAAAAATTGTAAATTAAATGAAAACTTTGAAACTAAATTTTAAAATGTGTGAAAAACTGAATACCAAATTTTAAAAATAACATACTTAATGTTTCATTTCATTTATTAGTTACATGTTTGAGACCAAGCGGCCTTCACACATGATCACGCACACACATTCATACACACAAAGTTTTAATCAATACTTAAAATTATCAAAATATAGAAAGTTCACAAACTAAATATTTAAATGAATGTAAACAAAAATCGATAAACTGCGGTTGCCAGGTGCCATGAAAAATGAAGCAATACTCATGAAACACAAAATCGCTAGAAAGCTAGCTAACATTTTTCGATTGGCGCATGAAATTAAATATATAAAATATTTAATTGAATATGTAAATTAAATACATGTAAAAATAATCAAAATAATAATTTATTAGCTCAAGCGGGGGGGGGGGGATCGCCCCTGTCGCCCTCCCCTTCGGTACGCCTCTGGGTCTCTGCGAGAATCCAGCCTTTTATACAAAGTGGTCAAAAGTCCCTAGCTATTTTGCTGAAATAATGACATTTCTATTTTATTTTCTACAGGCCATAGATGATGATGGATGTATAAGAAGGTGTGATGGTAGTAATTTAAATTTTTTTTAAAGATTTCACAAACCAGGATCTACAGACAAAGCAATTCGCGAGCTGGTCATTAAATTTGAAAGAACAATATTTGTTCATGATGAGGCAAGATCTGGACGTCCAGGTACCTCTCAAGAAAATGTCGAATTGATAAGAGATGCCTTTGAAACAAATCCTAGAATGTCAATTCGCACAGCATCACGTAGACTGAGTATACCAAAAAAGCCTGTTCTAAGGATTTTAAAATCAACATTAAAAAAGAAAAGTTACCATATTCAAGTGTTACGTGAGTTACACAAAACCGATCATCGAAGAAGAGCCGCCATGTGCACAGAATTGATTGAAAAAATTCATACCGAAAACTTATTAAAGCACATTCTCTTCAGTGATGAGGCGACATTCCACACACGCGGAAACGTTAATCGACATAATTGTCGTATCTGGGCTAATGAAAAACCAAGAGAGTTTTACGAATGGGAGAGAGAGTCTCCGAAAGTTAATGTCTGGTTGGGAATGACAAGATCGAAAATTTACGGACCTTTTTTCTTTGCAAAAACTACGGTAACAGAGCCAATTTATCTTGACATGCTTCTGCAGTTTCTGGAACCTCAGCTTCGTTGAGACGGCATTCTTGATACTGTTGTCTTTCAACAAGATGAACCTCCATGGCACTATGCAAACCTCGCTCGGGCGTACCTTGATGAGTTCTTACCAAATCGCTGGATTGGACGTGGTGGAAACAGGCCCTGGGAAGCACGATCTGCGGATTTAACAGCATTATACTTCTTTGCGTGGGGCTTTATAAAGTCTGAGGTTAACAAAACAAGAGTTACAGACCTGCAGGATTTGAGAACCTGCACTGTCGCGGTAATCGCTAAAATAACCCCAGAGATGTTTGAGAATGTGTTCCGCATATGCAGTGGACAGATTTGAGATTTGCAGAGACACTGATGGTGCTCACGTCGAATTTTACACCTAAACTTGATAAATTAATGTACATCTAATTATGTTACTACATTTTTATCCTAAAATACTATTATTCCAGCTAAATAGTTAGGGGCTTTTCGACCACCCTGTATTATATTGATTTTGTCTGACACTGAAAATCGTACTGCACATTATTCTGAGGTTTCGGTAGAAAGTCATGGAAGATTGGATCTCATTTCATGGAAAATTTTACTGTAATAAATTTATTAAAGAATTTATTATTATTTATTAATTTATTTTATATATATAAATGTAATAAATATATTTATTACATGTATTAATAATAATTACATATGCAAATATATATATATATATATATATATATTATATAAAAATAATCTTTAAATGTGTTTTGTGTGTCTTATTTTATTGTTATTTTTTGTGTGGTGTGGTCCGCATACTATTTACATTGCCATAACTTGTTTGTTTTCGTTGGTAATATAAAAAAAAAAAATTGGTGCCAATATCTTTTCTTGTGACAATCCCCTGCACTTATCTGATTTTGAGAAGCGAAGTAACTGGACTTTTATAGGTAGATACTTTTAGTTATATAAAACTTTATTTGTTCCTCTTAAATACGCAACTCTTTCACTTTATTAGTTAATTTGTGAGCTAATTACTGACGGTACAACTTCGGCGACCTGCTATGTTAGGCAATCAGTGAAAAAAAAGGACAGTTTTGTATCATATTTCGCGTTTTTACTTACGTTAATACTTGTATTGTGTGTATATATATATATATATATATATATATATATTATATATATATACACATTTATACACTTCTGATAAATAAATTAGAAAAGGCGTTTCTTCGCTCTTTGTTCTCAATTATTTGCCAGCCCGAATATGAAAACCATAATTGCACTTTAAAATATTTTGCCCAATAATTATATCTTAAGAGTCTGTGTAAATTGTTTAAGAAATAAAATGGTAATACTTTATCTCGTGTCTCTGTTGAACTGTTGAATGTAGCATTTTTTTTAATTCATCAAAATGTCTAATGAAAACACATTTATTAATACTTAATTTATCAGATTAGTTAAATAACATAATCGTTCCATTCTTTTCGTTGCGTTTTCATCAGCCATTTCTTTCTTCTGACTTAAAGTTTTTTACACTGAACTTTTACATTTCTCGCAGAAAGTGAGAAAAATAAGATATTATAAAGCAGTTTAGATTTTACCGTTGGAAACCTTTTGATTTACGTAAAACACGCGTCAAATGCAATAACAAATGTCAGTAAATACCACTTAAATGTACATTTTTATTGTTGTATATATAAAATTGCTGTTGGCATTATCATCATCATTTGTGGGAATTGTACCAATTCAGTGTAAAAAAACGAATAAAATGGCTGATGAAAACGCGACGAAAAGATAGGAATGATGATATTACTTAACTAATTTTTTCAAGTAAGCATTAATAAATAGGATTTACCTATTCTCATTACATAGTTTGAGGAATTACAAAAAAATGTGGCATTTACCAGTTCCTTTAGTTTAACAAAGACAGTTGACAAAAACTAAAATTTTATTTCTTAAATAGTTTCCATACACTCCTAGTATATAATATCATTAGGCAAAACATTGCAAACTGCAATTACTTAATTTGTTATTCGTGACTGTAAATTAAGAAGAAAATGCAAAGGAACAGAAAATGGGCATAGTACGGAAAAATCACGTTCGTTCTTATCAAATATTAAAAAATGAGTTCAACGAAATACTTACGATAAAATATATTTATTTCGTTCTTAAAATGTATCTTTTATACGTTATCGATGAATTTGTTGTACAGTAGAAAATATACGAGGTTTTTACAGCATTTCTAAAGATAAAACAAACGTACTACAGACGTATCAAGTTTGTTCTCCCGAAACATACATAAAAATACGTTTTAAAAATAAACCAACTAAAACCTAAATACATCATTTCAAAGTTATCATTGAATTTTTTAATGTAATTTTATCTCAGTATTTTCAAAGTTACCGAAATAGTAAATGCACGATAGGTAAATTTAGCAAACCTATTTTTAATGCATATCCAGATTGTCCTCTTTAAAGGTAAACGTTTGTATACTGAAGCGAAAGTACTTAAATGAGCTTTTCGTAACGGTAACGTTTCAAGTAATAATTGGCCCCTAACATTGACCGTATATAGGTGCTCTTTTTGGTATATACAGGGTGTCCCGTAAGTCTGGACCCATAGGGAAAAATAATAAAATTACAAAATAGTCCAAAAATTTATTTATAATATATTTTTTATTATTTTATTATTATTTTTTATATTTTTTATTATGATCTTACTCCACTGGAGTTTTATTTGTGGGGCCACTTGAAAGCCAAGTGTACGAGGTCAAACTTCAGAACATTTTCCACCTTAAAGCACGCATTGTGGAGGCGTGTCAAGAAATTTCTGCGACTGTGATTCAGAAAGTGCTGTCGCAGTGGAGATTGCGTCTTCAACTATGTGTGCGACACAACGGCGGACACTTTGAACAGATTATGTAATAAATTTTTGGACTATTTTGTAATTTTATTATTTTTCCCTATGGGTCCAGACTTACGGGACACCCTGTAGGATGAATAAAAAAAGAGGCAACAAGTTCCTGGTTAGTGTCTATGCGGCCTTCAATTTGAAACCTAATTCTTAGAGGAACCTTTCTTCAACCCATTTTGACACGTAATACGAACAAACCAGTTTCAAATTTTCCTGTCATTAGGAACTTTACCGCTTACAGTGTATATAATACATTTATGATAAGTTTGTTTCACGATCAGACATAAATAGTTTAAATATTAACTATTTAAGAGAAAAATTCTGAGACAACTTTGAAACGTAATTTGTAATTTAAATGTAACTTAAAATGAAATGAAAGAAATCGTAAATATTTTAATATTAAAGTATATTTTTGACATGCTTTGTTAATGTTTTATAAACTATGATATATCTTTGTTGCGTTTATACTACGATCATCGTCAGCGCCTGGAGTTCAGAGGGTAACACCTTTTTTTATAACCGGGATCGTATAAGGACACTGAGCTCGGGGGTTCGACTCCCGATGGTAATGGTAAAAGTAATCCGGAAGTTAGTGCAATAGGCCGCATTAGTTGGCATGAACGCTGTGCCAGTTTCTGGTCTTCCATACTGATTATTATTATTATTATTATTATTATCAGTAAAAATGTAATATATTTATTACTTCAGACAAAACGGAAAGCAATTTTTCAACAGTTTTGAAATGAGTTATTTAGTTCTTTCTTCGTATAAGTATTTAAAAATTTAAAGGATAATTGTTTAGATGAAATATTTTTTAGACTGATTTTAATGTCTGACAAGAATTTACCAATTTGTGTTACGATTCTTTTACGATCAAAAAAATAAAAATCTTATATATTCACTATTTAAAAAAAAAAAAAATCCAAAACAACTTTGAAATGACGTATTTAACTGTATCTTGATATCTGTATCTAAAAACTCTGATGAAGTAGTAAATATCGCGTTGAGATTTTTATAAGAGATATTTTAATGCTTCTTGGACGCAACATGACAACTTTATGATACGCTTATTTTACGGTCATGACTAAAAATCTTAAATGTTTACTATTTGAGACGAAAGATTCGTTCAACAACTTTAGAATGAATTATTTATATAGTTTTAACTTTTTATTAATACTTAAAAAGTAAATAAATAATTACTATTTAGCTGTAGTATTTTTTAATACTTTATGGAAATCGTCCATGCTACATTTACAAGATCATCAGTAAAAATCTCAAATATACTCATTATTTTAGGCAAACCTTCATTGTGATATGTTGTTCGCGGAGCAGCGGGTTGGGAACCCCTTCTGTAGACGTCTCGCAAATTTGTTTTTATTAAAGGAGTACCAGTTCTATGCCGTTTTTTATACGTTTTTATCCCTGAGATTTTGTTTCTTGAGATGTTTTAATCTCAAGAGAGATTTTGCCTCGGAAAATGTGCTTTAGACGAAAATTTGATTCGTAATCTAACTCTCACCCTTTAAACAAAATCTACACTCAACGTTCACTTCGGAATTTCTGCTACATGAATTTTAATTCAATTTTTTAAATTAATTGTTTACTATAATGTAATGTGTTAAAGACAAACTATGACAACGAGGGAATGAAAATGACTTCAGAAATCAAAACAAAAATTATTTACGTGAACTCGAGGGAGGTTCACGAATCTGAAGACCATCTTCTTCCTGATGAATCATGCATGCATCGGAACACTTATACAGTAATTCGTCTTAATATTGAGTATAATGAAGACAAAATAGAAATGGGAGGTAACGATTTCCTTTGTTGATATGCCTACGCAATATATACTGCATAGGGATTTCATAGCCCTAATTCACTGTTGTCTCTCATTACCATATTATTATTATATATATATATATTATTTTATAAATAAAATCTTTGTTTAATGCGCAATTAATTTATCATGGTACATAAAGTTTTCCATGACTTAGGCTTCAACTTTGCATTATTCATTGTTGAACCGTCACAGCAATGTGCGATATTATTTTCAATTTCATACAGAGTCAGAAAAACGGTAGGAGGAGGGCTTCGTGTCATATATTTCAATTTACGTGTAGTTCTTTCTCGGTTAACGCACTTTCATTGTCAAATGTTACACGCAGTGCGAGTTGTATACAAGGAGTGCCAAATGGCACTGAGGAAGGAATTTGTAACCGTGAAAGTGCCAAATAACTTCCGAGCTTGTTATTTGATAAAAAAAATAAGAAACAATTTAATGTTACTGATCATCCTGGGCAAAGACGTAAACCTACTAGATTATTCTGATTTTGCGTTAAACTGACAGCGTGTCATGCATGGTTGCAGTTAATTTCATGAAAAATTTGCTCATGACGGGTTCACTGTGTAGAACGTTACGACATTTTAAAATTTTTGTGTTAGTAGAGAACCACCCTATTTGTATATGTAAGCGGCTTTAAATTTTAATATGAATATATAAAAGTAGGATAATTTGCATAAGTGAACTTTATATTAACGATATCATAAACATTGCTCCCACAACATCTGCTATATCTTTTTATAGCAATAGCGTATAAAAATTCATATAAATTTTATATCAAAACTGGTCCCTATGACCCGAAGTGCTCGCCTTATATATTTCACGCTTATCTGATAAGTAATTTATATCTTTGGATCCGATTTATAATTATTATTTAAGAAATAATAAAAAAAGGAGGCATTTTTAGGGTGTTTCCATAATTAGTAATTTAATATATACACACACACACACACACACACGCACACATTATATATATATATATATATATATATATATATATATATTATATTGCAGTGCCTCTTTTTATCTTTTGAAAGTATGCATAATAAAAATATGTAAATGAATTTCTTAACGCGTTGACATCAAAAGCACACACCCAATATCGACACACAATGAGACCATTCGACAGAATATACCATAAAAACGATAATATTGTACAATTCTACAATTATTGCATAAACTTTAATATTAATAAGAATTAAACGAAGCGGTTGTTCCCGATTAAATATAATAATAATAATAATAATAATAATAATAATAATAATAATAATAATTCTCAAGTCAGTTCATTATAGAGAAATAGAAAAAAAATATAGAAATAATAAATGACCCAAAACGAATCATTGCTTTAATTCGATACAATAATTATATCGTTTTCTGATTTCCGATTTGGAGTTTGAGTGATATATATATATATATATATATATATATATATATATATATATATATATATATATATATATATATATAATATATATAGCCTACACACATATAATTTTTATTTTGGTTCGTTAATATTTATGTTGTGGTATATATGATATTAAATATAAAAATACATTAAAACAATTAAAATTAAATATAGAAATTCAAATGTCGGGATTTAATTCTGATATTTTTTTCAAGTTATGTAAAATACATTTTTTTGCCTTCCGCACCTGTAACACCTCGGGGTATCTACCTGTTTTTCTTAATTGAAGGCATGTCATTCTGAGCCGTGCCTGATGTGTGGGTACACGAGATGCGGTTATATGGGTATATGGGTTCATGAAGGTGGGTCAGTTAGTTAATGTAGAATTAAAGGTCCTTTACTGAACCTATTCTTAATTTCTGTCATTATTTTTCACTGGGATTGTTTACATCTGAATAACGCGCGCACACACACACACACACACACACATACAGACACACAAAACACACACACACACACACACACAAAACACACACACACACACATACAGACACACACACACACACACACAAACACACACATACACACACACACACATACAGACACACACACACACACACACCATATATATATATATCTTACTGATACTGGCTATATACAAACTACTAGTTTGAAAGAGTAAATACAATAATTATAAGGTTTGCAACCTAAAATATAGCTAATTATTAGCAACAAACTATGAAAAAAATACTTAAGGAAAAAGTACTTTTTTATGAGTATAATTATTAATATTAGGTGTTCCTTATAAGGTCTGTTTCTCTCGTCTGTTCTGAGGTGAAGTCATCAACCGAAAACATTCATTTAATTTCATCACAGACTTTTATTAATAATTGTAATTAACTTTTACCTTATTCACTACCATATTTGAGCATTACATATATATATATATATATATATATATTATATATATATATATATATATATTGAGGAGAGAGAGAGAGAGAGAGAGAGAGAGACTCTCTTCCTCAGTTTTGGATCACTATATATGACCCGTTAAAATTACTGAGGTAATTTTTTTCACCTCTCTCTCTCTCTCTCTCTCTCTCTCTCTCTCTCTCTCTCTCTCTCTCTCTCTCTCTTTCGCACATTTATATACTAAAGACGGAAGACTACAGTTAATATATGGTCGTCCTGCATTGTGAAGTAAGTATGATTGAGTTGCGAGTAATTTACAAACAGAATAAAAACTATTTTTACCTAAAATTTCAATAGTTTTTCTAGTGAAAATTACAGTATTGTAGTCCTCATTTTTAAATCTGATCTTTCTATTATATATAATTGTACGTTTTTATAAATTAGTGTCTTGTTATCGGTCAGGTGAGGGCACTTTTTGCTATTACTCTTTTCTTAAAATATTTTTTGCCTTTATGTAAGTCTCCCGATATATATATATCGGGAGACGCATACATATATATATATATATATAGAGAGAGAGAGAGAGAGAGAGGGAATTACGAAATACTCTATTATTATTATTGACACGTTTCAAATTCACACTATGATACCTTGTCAGTTACATAATTAATAGTTTGGAAAACCGTTGTTCACTCTTTAAGTAAAGAGAGGTGTATAAAAATAGTAGAAATGCAAAAAAAATCTTATTGTGTAAATTTTTGGTCATGTTCGTATAACAAAATATGTGTTGTCAAGTTAATACTTTCAAGTCACATTAAAATACCTTATAAAATAAGGAGGTACACCTAAATCTGCATTTACAAAGTCTTCATTACACACACACACACACACACACAACACACACACACACACATATACGAATGTATATTATGGCATATATCAAGTCCAAATTTTTATTTTTTGCTTAAAAATATCTTTATAATAATGGTTACGGACAAATTGATGTGGAGTGGAAAAAATCCTTTCTAAGTTCAACGCCACTTTATGTGTAAGTATAAAATATGTAAGAAAGATTTTATATATATCTAATTATTATATATATAAAATAAACCTATTTATTATCGATTTTTTTTCACATTTTAATCAAAACCGCAACTTTTTCATCAGCGTATATATATATATATATATATATATATATATATATATATATATATATATATTAATGTAGTCATTTATTTATAATGCATGTGTATAAATTTAGCGGAATGAGGCATATGTTATATAATGGCAGAGAATGAGGAGTCTATTTATACAGTTGTTCATAACGAGAGTAATTAGGCGCTCTCTTTGATAGCTCCTTCAACGACGAATGCCCTTCTTCGCTCTGTCTCATCGCATTCCTTTACCCCCGTTCGCGACTGCATAATATAACGTGGAAGGGCGTAACCCTCCTCGCCCTTAACGACGTAACTGCGTATATATATATAAGAAATATAACCGAGAGAATGGCTGAAATTAGGACATATTTGGTAGGATGAATGAGATAATGCTAAAATATTTGTTCGTATGCAGGCAAATGCCAAACTCGAACGAGAAACTTGTACGTAACATCTGTTCAAATTATCGTAAGGTTTAAATTTTAAGTTTTTTCGAGAATTTGTGTCTGTAATTATTTTGTCGATTTGGAGATGTTTTGAGGTTTTAAGGTTCTTATAGGTTGCTTTCAATGAGCGCTTCTTTAATGATTGTTTTAAGAGGATGTGAATGGTTTGTTTGCCGAGTAAATTCATAATTCAGCCAAGAATGGGGGTATCTTGTTTGTGTTCAAGGTGTGTAGAGATGCGTGAGGTTCAGCCATTTATTATCTAGTTTTAGGATTTTCTTATGGCATATCAACCGTTTTGTTCTTATTTTTTATCGCTGTAAATATATACTTCAGAAAGTCTTCGATCAAGCAAACAGGGAAATTGGCGAATAAATAATATAAATAGAAGATATGGCAAATTGTGAAACATCAACTATTAACATCTTTTATCTCTCTCCCTCTCTCTCTCCTCTCTCTCTCTCTCTCTCTCTCTCTATATATATATATATATATATATATATATATATATATATATAATCTCAACCATGAGCATCAATGTTATGCCAAAGAGATTTAAATGAAATACTGCCAATCGCTCGAGTGCAAAGGGGTTAACACATAAACTACTTCTGGACGCGGAGGTATTATATGTTCTCTCTGGTGTTGAAATATACGCTAGGTTGTGTTAAATTTTACCTTGCCGTGGCTCTCTCTCTCTCTCTCTCTCTCTCTCTCTCTCTTTATATATACAGGGTGTCCCGTAAGTCTGGACCCATAGGGATTTATAATATATTTTTTTATTATGTTATTATTATTATTTTATTATTATTATTTTTATTATTTTTTATTATGATTTTTATTTGTGGGGCCACTTGAAAGCCAAAGTGTACGAGGTCAAACTTCAGAACATTTTCCACCTTAAAGCACCCATTGTGGAGGCGTGTCAAGAAATTTCTGCGACTGTGATTCAGAAAGTGCTGTCGCAGTGGAGATTGCGTCTTCAACTATGTGTGCGACACAACGGCGGACACTTTGAACAGATTATGTAATAAATTTTTGGACTATTTTGTAATTTTATTATTTTTCCCTATGGGTCCAGACTTACGGGACACCCTGTATATAATATATATATACAGAGAGAGAGAGAGAGAGAGAGAGAGAGAGAGAGAGAGAGAGACGGTATAAAAAATGAAATGAATATAAAAATGAAGATGAAAGGTGAACTTAGGTAAAAAATCAGTTTAAAAAAAATATAAAAATGAAGATGCAAAAAAGGCAATAAATAAAAAGTGAAAAGAAACAAGGGACAAACAGACACAAAATTAACGAAACATAAAGAAAAAATTACAATAAAAAAAATGATTATAAAGGAAAGGAATCAGAAATTTAAAAAAATAAAATTTCTCACAAAAAATTTCATTCATTTAAAGAATAATTTCTTCAGCTTATTTCGTGTAAATTGAAGGTCAAGCATCGTTATCGGAAAGGTCAAGTGAAGTTTGGTTAAATTTATTTGAGTGTCCATACGCCTTTATTCCATTCTACGCATATTTATACACTTTTCTTAAGGTTTTTTACCCCCTTATTTTATTCGCTATTAAGGTATATATACATATATGTACAGTATATACCGATGGTTCAAGATTCTTTCCGAAATTTTTCCCAATTTCGTTCGTGCGCTGTTCCCATATTTTGCTGAGAATGAACAAAATTCGACTAAATTCTACAAATATTTTGCACAAATTTAGCTCAGAACTGTTTCAAAATTGAGTTTGTAATCGGTTCAATATTTGTAATCGGTTCAATATTTACATAAAATCTGTCATGGAAATTCTCTAAAATTTCGCAACAAAAAGCGTTCGTGTTCCATCCAAAATTCGCAGTAAAAATTTGAGCAAAAATTCGTGTAAGTTTCGCGATACTCGACTCTCCCATTGTTCTTCTAACAAGGAATTAATTTCCCCTATCGGAACTACATTAAAGCAACGCTTAATATGGTTAAAAGCGAGGTATATACAACACTGAGTACGAGTTTTCAGCGCTGCTTTTAATACTGAAAGGGAATACAAAATCGAAAAAAAAAATGGCAATGACCACAAACTAGTTATTATGAAAGAAAGAATTCATAAATTTTTTGTACAAATTATTATCGTTATTGAGTGTTCCAAATTTAATTAAAATCTTACATATACGGATATTAAATCGATTTTCTTCCTTTCGATTTTTTTCTCTTTCTTTCTACTGAATAGTTTCGTGTTATGAAGTTACCTACACGCTTCATGTATACACTATGCACTTACATTATTCATATATACATACTTGATAGATTATAAAATTTCACGTGCACGCGTACACACACACACACACACACACACATCATTATAGTGAGTATTATTTTAAAATTATGCATTTGAGAGGCAGAAACTATTCTTTGAACAAATTCTGGTTCATACGTCTGTGTAGGGGATGAGGGGGCTTGTACGCACACAACGTTACCAATGAGGGGTCAGCGAAACTAACGAGACTTCCGTACTAGATCATCACTGATTTTAGAAATAATATCCTCATTTGCACTAATGTAAGAAACAGTATCTCGACTTTCCTACGCGTAAGAATAGTTAATCATTTCCGGAGACTTATAAATAATTGCGCTTGTTTTATGAAGTGAGTCACAGACACATGCTCAGTACACTAAACTTGCTTTACGCAAGTTCGACCAAAAAACTGGGGCATTCATAATTTGGCGATTTTCTTTCGTAAAGCCTCGCATTTGTTTACGCATCAATTAGTAGTCATAACTTATTTCTAAGCTACTATTAGCATTCTTAAAAAGGCTTTAATAATAGTACTTATTGTGCAACAATTAAAAATTATTGCCAACTAAGTCCTACAGTAATAATTAATAACCTTTTTTACGTAATCAATTTCTATGCCTGCGAGACCAGATCACGTAAATTAACAAGAACTAAATGTATGTTATAAAAACATCCTCATGAGCGAAAGTTTTATCCTGTTGAAAGGTCTCAAATAACCTTTATCATTCCCTATTATTCTTCGTTGAGTCTCATTTATGTATAACAATTCTCTTTTATATTCTTTGTGTATTACTAAAACTTACGAGTAATAATTGCATCATAATTAATGCTATACGTTACGCAAATCAATACCGGTCAGCTACAGACCTATCATTTAACTGTACAAATATGTAATTTAGTAAGCGATACAAAACGCAATACAAACAATTAGTATTCATATGTGATACATTTGAATACATGTTAGGAATTAAAGGCCTGAATTAACCTCAATTACGTAATACATAATGATTCTTGTATAAACTTTGTTCCCTTTAACCCTTCAGCGGGTGGCGGCACTTTACTGATTTTGTTCTGGCTAACGCCAGGCATTTTTATTCAGTCTCATGAAAGACCTCCGCAGTCTTTAATTATATATAATAATAATATGTGTTGGTATTATAATCCAGAAAATTGTTTAGGAAGCAAATGTTTTATTCTTAACAAAGAAGAATGCGACGTGAACGTAAAAATTAAGTTTTCAGAACATTCCAAATTTTTTTGACGCAATAGTCAAGTAATAAAATGTAATGAAAATTATTTTAAGAAAATTTCAAGCGAGTTTGAGTTTAACATTTACAGTTAGCTCACGAATCACTTAAATTTTAAATGCAGCTTCACAGATTTTACTTGAAGTTCATGAAGCATTTAAATTTCAAATACAATTTGTCACAATTTTTTTTTTTGCCTATCATGACTTCCGATGCGTAGCTAAAATATTTTACATTCTTTTCTAAATTCATTGACCAACTTGATTTTCTTCACTTTACGAAAGTGTATTAAATTCTGCAGGAGCGTATTGGTACTTAGTTTACTAGTAAACTTTAATGATAGGGAAGGCCACTAGTCCACACTTCTATGAAATTTCATATTTTTCTAATAGCCAAAAAAGCGAGCAGATCAACAAATTCACGAAAGAAAGCAACCATCAAAATTTTGAGTTTCACCGCCCAAGATCAATGTCAAAATCTTGAAATTTAAGTGCTTCGTGTTTTAGCATATGCATTTTTTGGTGGGATAATTTGGGATAAATTTTATTTTGGGATAAATTTTATTCTGTAAAAAAAAGGCTAAAAACGGTATTATTATTATGGTTTCGGACATCACTCGAATCTTGGGATTTTTATCTAATATCTAGGTATTTTGAGCAATTCTAAGACACTTTTGTTCTATGACATTTCTGTCGCCAATTATAAATAAACGGGATATTTAACATTTTAATATGTATGTGTTACAAATAAACGAGATATTTAACCTTGAATACTATTGGTGTTTTTGTTTTTGTTTGAACCAATCACAGCAGCTCAGCATAGTGAGTCGGTTGGTGTCGGCCAATCACAGCTCAGCATAGTGAATCGGTTGGTGTCGGGAAAAAATTTGAATCAGTTCCAGGTGGTTAGGTTAGGTTAGGCTAGGTTAGGTTAGGTCAGGTTAGGTTAGGTTAAGTCAGGTTAGGTTAGGTTAGGTCAGGTTAGGTTAGGTTAGGTTAGGTTAGGTCAGGTTACTTTAGGGTAGGTTATAGTTTCGGACATCATGAGTGGTGGAAGTTGAAGTTATATTTTTCCAACGTTAGGTTCGATGTGTTTTTGACGATTCTGACGTAGATTTCTGTGAGAAAACACTAGATTTAGAGATGGGAGGCTATCTCAAAAACTAGTGATTTCCGATGGAAATGAAGGTCAGCATCGTTCAAAACACATCGAAAAACGTTTGAAAAATATAGTTTCAACTTCCAAAACTCGTGATGTCCGAAACTATACATTTACCAAAAACACTCCAGGGTTCCCAGAGGGTGTTGTCACCAAGTTTCATAAAAATCGAACCAGCCGTTTGGACCTAAAAAGAAGACAGACAGAGACGGACGGAAGGACATGCGGTGAATTATGGTATGACTAGCAAAAATACCCGTCGTACGGGCGGGATATTCTCTAAGTAAGTTGGAGTTTAACATTTACAATGAGCTCACGAATCACTTAAATTTTAAATGCAGCTTCACAGATTTTACTTGAAGCTCACGAAGCAGTTAAATTTCAAATACAACTTGTCACATTTTTTTTTACTTATCATGGCTTCCGATGCCCAATTACTGGGGGTTCAATTATTTGGTCAATAAAACTATAGTCATGAAAATCTTAAGCTTCACAGATCTTGACACAATGTGAAGCTCAAGATTTTCATGGCTGCTTTCTTTTCTATAGTTTTATCGCGGTGCTGGAGCCTTTGGGCCCAGTAATTAGTAAGGGGAGTGCTGGTCACACATATATTTTCGTTCATTACTCATCACTCCCATCCATCGTACGAAGTTTGGTCGAAATCGGTTCAGAAAAATAAAAGTTTTTCTGCGGACAGACGGACAGACAGACACACAGACAGACACACATTTGTTAAATTAGAGTAGTAATGATGATCTACAGATCTACAGAAGCTAAGGCTAACAAATATCCTAAGATCCACTGTAAGGTTAGCCCGAGAGAAAGAAGAGAGTAGGGGGTTAAAAGAAGAGAATAGGGAGTTAAAAGAAGAGAATAAGGGGTTAATTAAGTAGCAAAACCTGCCATTCATGGATTAACATTCATTCAGAAAAAGACGGAGAAAGACTCACCATCATCATCCGCCGGCCACTGCCGACAAGGCGGAAAAAGAGTCGAAGAGAATAGGAAAGGGGTTAAGATGAAAAGAAGTAAAATAAGAATGCTTACAAACCATGCAAACACAGTCTTAACTCAAAGAAACACTGTCATACCATACAAACTACAGACATGCAAGTAGAGAGAGGATGAGAACAGAACTAAAAAAAAAAAGTATGAAGAGTATAAAAAAAGTGGGTTAGTTTACGCTACGAGCTACATCTAAGTTTTTGTTAGTGTAATTTTTTTTGTTTTTTTTTTAATATAAATTTATCGCTGGCATATCAAACGCTGGCGTGTCACAAGATGACATCAATCGTCAACAGACTCAAACCTCGACTACCACCCCCAGAGCTCCTGTTGCTAATTGTTTTATTTTAAACGACGTTAATATTTTTAAAATGCTATCTAAACGGTTTTTAAACATATTAACGCTGGTAGAGTTCACGACGGACGCGGGAAGATTATTCCATTTATCAATTACTTTAAACGTAAAAACGTTTTTAGCGATGTTAGTAATGAAACGCCTACCACGTAATTTAAATCCGTTATTACGAGTATTGCTATTATAAAAAGTGAACAATTTGTCAAAATTTACGTTATCAATTTTATTAACGATTTTGAAAACTTTAATAAGCTCCCCCCTTAATCTCCTAGTCTCGAGTGAATGCAAGTCTAACTCTTTAATCCTATCTTCGTAAGACTTGTTGCATAGTGACTAAATTAGTTTCGTGGCGCGTCGCTGAACCATTTCCAACCTATCAATATCCTCACGCAAATACGGGCACCAAAACTGAACGGCATATTCTAAGTGAGGCCTGACTACGGACTTGTAAAGGGGCAATATAATATTCTTCGAGGGACACCGCTACCTACATCCAGCCACCCCGATTCACTACCTGACTGCGTATACAGTATGATGAAGATAATGATATATATATATATATATATATATATATATATATATATATGTATATAATGCACAGACTGTGCATGGAACAAGGAATCCTGAGATATTAAATCGACTATGATCCGCGTAAGTAATAGTAAATGGGTTTGACCCCAGACCCTGTCCCAAAGCTGGATCTTATCTGCTTAGCAGATAGCTGGTGAAGGAAGCTACATTTTGGAGCCTCTTTGTTAGTGACCCGTTTCCCGCGTTGGGCCTCCATCATCAAAAAGAAAAACTTTAGTATTTGTCATTACTCAGACCATAGTAGATTTAATATCCCAGAAGGGTTCCTTGTTCCATGCACAGTCTGTGTATTACATAAAAGTTATCTCAGGGGATCATTCTGAGTTGTATCATTATTATATATATAGTTTAGAAGGAGGAGATTGTAGACACCAATCGACCAGGGAAGTACTCCGGGTAAACGTTAGGAAGAAAACAGGCAGTGCTGGAACTCCTGTTTCTCTTGTCACTGTCCTCTTTAGCTAATCTTTTACCGTGTCTCGTCTACCCTGTGAACAGTCCAGCATGCTCTCAAATACACACTTCTCTCACTATTCCTCACTGCACATACATGCATCTTACACATTACACAACCTTTTCAAAATTTATATTAAAAACAAAAGAAGAAAAATGGCATCATTGAGCCTTGGAGACCTTGTTTTTGGCTCTCTCCGTCTTCTGTGGACGGGTGGCTTTTGCGGACGCTCGCCCTTAACCCCCTCCTTACTACATATAAAAAAAATATATACACACACACACACACACACACGTGTGTGTGTGTGTGTGTGTGTGGTTCAGAACAACGGTCCAGCATCGAGCTGTCAACCCCACTGTAGCATCCCTCCTCATTAGTGGGATTTAGCGGAGGAGGGAGTTGGTTTCCGCTCTCCTTCTGGCTACGTAGCCAGCCACGTATGACTGGTCAGGGACTTTGCACAAGAACCTGTCCAGCTGGTTCTTCAAATGGTCCTATACTTAATTTATCGACAAGACCAAAACAGTGGCACTAAAAACTAACTTAATTTAACCTAACCTAACCTAATCTAACTTAATTTAACCTATTATAACTTGTCGATAGAATATCAAGTTCATCCGATGTCGTAAGGCCGCTTGAAATTGAAATTATTCAGGTTGGTGTGGTGGAGGTTCCTCAGTTCTTTGGGCAGGGCATTAAAAAGTTTTGGGCTTCGTATTCCAAGGGTATTTTCCATCCTCGTTTTCATGGCCTCCTGTCCCACCGCAGCTGGGATAGTACAGAATATATATATATATATATATATATATATATATATAGGCACACAGTACTTTTATTCTCGTTTGCGCGCGCACACACACACACACACACACACACACAAACACACACACACACACAAAAATACTCATTATTCAATGAACTGCATTAATTCAGTGAACTTCAGTATCTAAACGTCACTCGAACACTAAATTACTATTTTTTTTGGAAGTTAGTCATTGCAAAAAATTAATACATTCTATTTATGTGATGGTGCGATATATATAAGTAGTATGACTGCAAAATGTTAGAGTGCAATTACAATGCAATGTTGATCAATTGTTGCAAAGGTGGCACCCCCAAGGGTGTTTAGCCCAAGCTGCATGAATGGGGGAGTGGGGTTTTACTCCCCCTAAGCATAAGCTAGGAAGATTGCATAAGAAAGAGAGAGAGAGAGAGAGAGAGAGAGAGAGAGAGAGAGAGAGAGAGAGAGATGTTCTTGCAGCCATATCTCGACGCATACTGGTCCTCTCCACCTCAACAGCTGGCTTAGAAGTCTTAATCAGCCAGTTGGCTTAACATGGTTTAGAAGGCGTAATTGGCTTGGTTAGAAAGGATTGTATATATATTGATGGAATAGCTCATCGTCCCACAATGAAAAAAAACGAAAACAATTATTGAATTAAAAGCACACACTTCATTTTTAAATGCTGTTACAATATATATATATATACACACACACACACACTATGAATAATAAAACACAACTACGTCTTACTGCTTATTTAGTCGAGTTATTTAATACGGATTCATTTATTTACCACGCGCTTATTCGAATTTTATAGGAGACAAATATACAATCAGAAATATATATACACACACACCTTTGGTTAGATTTCGCCCGAATTGTTCATTCTGACGAAGGTCAAGCTTTTCACTCCACCTTAGACCTACAGTTTAACGTGGAATCAGAACCAAACCCCACCACAGCCCAGCATGTTAACCACTAGGCCACCCATGGTACCCATTTATCTACCAACCACTTTCTTTATTGTATGGAAGGATGAACAGCTGGATTTTGCTGCGCGCCGGCTGCCGTCACCGGGTCTCGAACCCGGGGCCGATGGATTCGTAGTCAGCGACGTTAACTACTACATCTTTTGTGATTGTGATACCGCTAATTTTGGCGTAGAAAAATTAATTCAAATATTATGCTAGCCCACAAAAATTTAAAAAAATTATGTATATATGAACTCCAATGCATCCAACAAACTTCTTAATGGTAAAGTTCGTTTCTTGTCACAATGACATTCAAATTTATTCGTGTATATATATATATATATATATATATATATATATATATATTCTCCAATTGACATCCTGTAAATTCAAATATTAAACGCTCATACGACTATATATATAATATATATACACACACACATATATATAATCCCTTGAGGAGCACAGCTATAATTTAGTCACTATTCACGTTTTTCAAAATATATTTTTAAAATTTTTTTCGGACTAACCTAATGAGGCATCTGTTTATCGATGAAATTTTAGTCGACGTTGGCGACAGACGGACTCCCGGAACACCTGAAAATTAATTAATGATGCACCTGGGTTTTACTCCATTAACCCACCTGCACTGGATGGGCGGCAGGTAAAATCTCTTGAAAGTCTTCCCTTTAATACAATTTAATTTAATTAAAACTGTTAAATTTATTCAATGAAGATTTATTAACAATGAGTTCACGTTTTAAAAAATTATTTAAATACATGCTAAATAAATAATTAATGTTAAATTTTTATGTTTATATTCAAGCAAATAAATAAGCCTTTTTTTTAAATAAGGAATTAATCAACCAATCATTTAAATTTACATACTTTTGGGCTCTGGAAGCAATTAAAAAGTCTGAGGATTGTTTAAACCATTTTTGATAAAAACACGCCCTCAGAAACGGCGCCGGCCAATCAGAAATTCTCGAGGTAACGAATGGGGCCTGAGATCGAGCCTACGACACTTTGATTGGTTCAAAACCCGCATACATGTGACATAACAACGCCTACAGAGCCGTCATCAGCCAATCAGAAAGCTTTCGAGTGGGATCAACGCGCTACATATAAAGGTGTCCACGTTCAAATCGTGTTATATCAGTTACTATTTTTACCGGTGAATGATCACTCATTTGCTCTCCGTAATGAGTACAGACAGTCAAACAGAACTCTATTCTTCTCCACAGCTGTTTGAAGCTCGCCACATCACGTAAGCTATATTCACGAAGTGAAATGAATATTATACATATATTTGTTTATATATATATATATATATATATATATATATATATATATATATACACACGGTGGTATGATTTCATCCTATTGTTTCATAGTGCGGAAGCTACGCTGTTGATTTTCAATGCAGTTGACCGGGGAGCTTTGCTTTCTTCGCAGAATGTGGTGAACATTTGTGATGCTGGACAGAATGATGCATCGGCCAGCAATACGTGTAAATGTAAGCAGGAAAATTATATATACTAGCAAAAATACTGCCCTACGGGCGGTTTTTGCTATTTCCTGCGGAAGGCTTGGAGCCCTCGGCCAATTACTTCATCTGGGAAATGAATTTTCTTACCTCAAGGTATTATTTCCTGTTATAAAATATAAAAAAGAACACTTCATCATAAACTTATCTTTATTTCATTACTGAAGAATCTCCTTGTAGACATAATTGTCAACAAATACTCCCTTTTCATTTCTTTCTGTCAGGACTTTCAGCAAAAGATCGGCGCTACGCCCCGATTTCGCTAGATCTGCGGTACTTTGGCATTCGGCCCAAACCGAATCGAATTGTGGGCCTACGGCGTATTTTATTTTGAACATCATTCCTATCCCTCTCACCTTGGGCCTCAGTAATTTGGGTGCCTGCGGTGCCCTAGTTACTGTCGGTTCAATTATTTGGTCAATAAAACTATAGAAAAGAACGCAGCCATGAAAATCTAAAGCTTCACAAATCTTGATACAATGAGCTCAAATGTGAAGCTTAATATTTTCATGATTGCGTTCTTTTCTATAGTTTTATTAACCAAATAAATGAATTGACAGTAACTGGGGAGCCTGCGACCCCCCAATTACTGGGGGTTCAATTATTTTGTCAATAAAACTATAGTCATGAAAATCTTAAGCTTCACAAATCTTCTTGACACAATGTGAAGCTCAAGATTTACATGGCTGCCTTCTTCTTTTCTATAGTTTTATCGCGGTGCTGGGGCTTTCGGGCTTAGTAATTGGTGGGGGGAGGGGTGAGGGCTGGTCACACATGTATTTTGGTTCATTACTCATCACCCCGATCCACCATACGAAGTTTGATCGAAATCGGTTCAGAAACGTAAAAGTTTTTTCTGCGGACACACACACACACACACAACACACACACACACACACACACACATTTTCTGTAAATCTGTATTATAATGGAGGTAAGTGCAATATATATTTTAGCTTCAAATTTTCATTTTTCTACAGTTATAGCAATATAATGTTCAATAGGATTTATTTTAACATTATACAAAAGAACAGCAGCGAAAATGCATTTTAAAGTTTATAAATTTTTGTTTGGTTACATATATATATATCGCACTTAGCTCCATTACAATATAGATATAATGGTCCGATCAAATGATGAACAAATCGCAGAACCGGGGCATATTTTGCAATAGAAAAATATAAAATATCAGTCTAAACTAAAAATCACCAGTTGGTAATATTTTATTTCTTCAAATTTAAAGTTTCAACTAACTTTTTGTGCAGTTGTACATTTATGACAAGTGTCTGTTAATTATTTTATAAGTGGGTACCCTGGATGTACATGAATAAAACTCATTTTGAAGTGCAAAATTATTCAACGTTTTTCTCTTAAAGGGCATTCAAAATTTCTACTTTTACGCATGTTGTACCATTTCTCTTTATATATATATATATATATATATATATATATATATAAACACACAATGGGCCGATCAAATGATGATAAAATCGCGGAACTGGGGAATATTTTGACAAAAACTCATCTTGAAGTGCAAAGTTATTTATCGTTTTTCTCTTAAAGAGCATTCAAAATTTCTACTTTTACGTACCGGTATGTTATACCAGTTCTCTTTCTGTATATAAATATATAGTGGGCCGATCAAATGAAGAACAAATTACAGAACCGGGTCATATTTTGCATCGAAGCAGTAATTCTAATTTAATCGATCCAATGCTAGTGTCGAATGACAAAAATTGGTCTACCTTTTAATAGTAATAATTTCATGAATTTTCCCATTTCGGAATATTTAAGGAGGGCTATTGTCGAAGATGAATAAATGAATTCTTTTATGTATATTCCTATAATGTATTATTTATTCGGATCAGGCCTTCATTATTTATTCGGATATATATATATATATATATATATATATATATATATATACCTTTGGTAACCTTTGGTTAGCTTCCGCCCGAATTGTTCATTCTGACGAAGGTCAAGCTTTTCACTCCACCTTAGACCTACAGTTTAACGTGGAATCCGAACCACGCCCCATCAGCAGCCGAGCGTCTTAACCACTTGGCCACGTAGGGTACCCATTTATCTACCAACCACTTTCTTTATTGTGTGGAAGGATGAACAGCTGGGTTTTGCTGCTCGCCGGCTGCCGTCGGGTCTCGAACCCGGGGCCGATGGATTCGTAGTCAGCGACGCTAACCACTACACCACCGAGGTATATATATATTATATATATATATGCGCATCGGTGTTATAGTGGTTAGCGTCACTGACTACGATTCCATTGGCCCCTGTTCGAGTCCCGGTGACGGCTGGCGGCGCGTAGTAAACCCAGCTGATATGCTTTCATCAAAATAAAGAAAGTGTTTAGCAGATAAATGGGTACCCTGGGTATATACAGTATATGATAAGACTGATTATAACTGAAACGGAAAATATTCATAATTCAGAGTACAGGAAACTTTCTTCAGAAAAATAATTTTCTGTCTACAACCCGCCTTTTTTTTTCTTAAAGGACCCGGTCGGAACTTGATCGTGTTATAGAAACTTTTCGCAGTAGCTTTGAAGAAACTCAATTAGCCGACGAGGATTTGAACATGGAGGTTAAAGTTTTAGCGGATACTCGATCCAACGAATGCCAGGTCGTTGAAGCAGTAATGTGAGTTTTTCTTTTTCTTGTGTGTGTTTCAGGAAAAGAATAAGCCTTGTATGTTCAGCATTTTATTAAATTATAAAACTATGAGGATTGTTTTATAAATTAATACATAATAGCGTTTACTGTATACAACACATTTTCAATGTTTCTCACACATATAGGAGTGACAATGGTATCAATTTTTTATACATTAACCTTTGGTTAATATACCGGCATTATATATATATATATATATATATATATATATATATATATATAATTAGGGTGATTCAAATATGGGGGTGAAATTTTTTTTTTCATATTTTAATGTGTTCAACCCTTTAAATGGTTCATTTCAGCATAAAACCAACTATCCTAAAATATTTTAGCAAATTTTTAATTTTTAGGAGTTGCTACCAGCAATTAAAAATTGACAGAACGACTCAAACTGTCAAATTTTTCCACACCACCCAGGGGGTACAGTACAAGGCGCATTGTTTTTTTTTAATGTGGAAAGCTCCCCCGTAGGTCCTACCATAACCACAAGCATGCATAATTAAACTAGCATGATATTTGAGACATTAGCTGTCCTTACTTCATCAATGTTTCTTTCTTTCTATCAGGGTAAACAGCCCTGTAGTTTTTCACTACTTGTAGCAAGAATTGTTTTTGATCTTCATCATGTGTTAGTATTTTATTATATTCATCCATTAATTTTACTCCTCTTTCCGCTATATCATTCACGACTTTCCACTGTTTGATAGATTTCTTAGCGGAGTTATACTCTTCATCATTATGCCATTCTTTAGCATCTTTGAGTAAAAATTTTGAACTAAATTCTGTTATTGTAAAGAATCTTTGAGTATTTGATGACAAAATCTTCTAATTTCTTCGTTGGAATAAGTGCAGGATCTAGAAAAGCCCGTTTTGCAGGAAGAGTTTCTGTTGTATTTTGCAAGGCCTTTACAATTTTGTTTTTCGTTTCAGTAGGCACTTCATCATCATAAAAGGCCAAGGCTACCAGTTCTTCTGATAGGTACCAGAGGTGACCTAACAGTTTTTTAATAGCAACAAATGCAATTGTGTCATTTATTTGTTTGTAGACTACAAGATTCTGTAATAATTCCAGAGCAAGACGAGGAGCGCAAGATGGCACAGGAGCTGTAAACCATGCCTTTACATATAACCGAGTAGCAAATAGACAGATGTCTTTTAGTCCTTTTTTGTCTTTTACTGAAATTTTGAACTGAGATTTGAACATAAAATTTTTTAATGAATATGTAATTTTGGCCATCCACCTAGCCCGATGAAGTCCCGCTGGAGGTTTAAATTTGATTCCACTTTTTGGTTCACCTCCCAAAAAAATAATTGTTAACTACAATAGTTGTAGGTAATCGTCTCTTGGTTGGAATGTATCTAGTTGATTTGTTGCGAATATAATTATGTCATCTTTGATGTCATGAATATTTTCATAGATATCTGGATCTGATAATGCTGTTTCGTAGTCCTCCTTATTAATGCTTGACCATTTTTCTCTGAACTTCTTAAAAAGGACTATATCTGGGCCAGAAGATGGTGATAAAGACTTTGAAACAACAGCTTCCAGCATAATTTCAAATATATGGTGTCGACATGCCAGCCACAATAAATCGTTGTCGAATTTTTGTTCTAGAAGAATAGCTGCACCATTTCTAGGACCAGTATTGGCTGCCGTTGTATTGAAACACATGCATTTTATTTGTTCTCAGATGTCCCATTCAAGCGATGTCTGATTGTTTGCATTAAAAAGAGACGCATTTCTGTCACTCAATTTTGCAACATCAAGACTTCCTAATAATTTATCATCAAACAATTTTCTACGTTTGCCAACCTTACTTTTCCATGTTGAAGGTTGTGCAGCACAGAAACCAGATTCATCACTTTTACTCTCTTCTGATTCTGATGATGTACTGGTGAGTATGACAGCCTCTTCATTCTTCTTTCTTTTGATCTCTTCTTCTGCTTTCCTCTTTTCATAACGTTGTTGCTTTTCTGCTGCTCTTTGCTCTTTTTTAGCAACAGCCTTATCAATGGTACCCATTTTTCCATGACGTCCTTTCTCACGTTGCATTTTCAAGAATTTCTTATCATCTTCTATTTTTATAAGCTAAGGTACATAGCATTCTCATGAGCAATGTCAAATAAGTTTTCCAGTTTATCTTTCCATTTTTCTTCTTTATTATTTAAATTTTATGATCTTTTCAATTTGTTTGCTTTGTTTTTCTTAAGCAGCTGTCATTCCTTCAGTATTCCTTGAATTTTATCTACTACATGTATTCTTCGTTTTGCTGGTATTCCTGCTTTTTTCCAAACTGCTAGCATATCATCTGCAGTAGAGCAGCATGATTCTCTAATGTCTTGCTTTTTAATATTTCTGTAGTGCATGAAGTGGGCCATCATTTCCTTCTCTGATGGTAATACGGATGTTTTTAGTACTGCAGAGGGCTGCCCAATTAGCCATACTTCAGTTTCTTTTCTTGTAGAACTTCTCCCAAATGAGCAACTGGGTGATGGTGAGTTAGGCCTAGCTTCCATAATCGATTAATTGGTATCAAAATTACGAGTTCCAAGCAACAATTAAAAGCAAGCTAGTATATAAACCATTAATTAAAAATTCTGAAATATAAACAATTAAACATAAAATCATAAGTTGTAAAAACAAACAAATTGAAAAAGAGGGAAACTTTGACGCCTGGTAGCACATAGCACATAGTAAATTTTATTTAAAATTCACCAAATTTGGCATACACTACTTTTTTGTCATAGGGAACAAAAATACAGGTTGAACAATTAAAAAAAAAAACTTTGATTTTTTTGAATCACCCTAAATATATATATATATGAAAATGAAAATGAAAATGAAATGAATGAAACGAAAATGAAAAGGTTTATTGGCAGACTATAGTACATATGACAATTATTATTAATACAATGACAGTTCATATACTAAGGACAGAAATATATACAATTGATTAGAAATAATACTGTAATGTCGAAGTTAAGTGTATATATATACACATCCAACTTTATTTACAGAATCAGCATCCATTACATTTTTAAATAAGCTACAGACTCGTCCTTAAACGCTACACAAACAAATATTATTGGAGACATTTTATATTTTACACAATATTGTTACAACTGATGAAGTCACAATTATATATGCATAAAACTTCGCACAATACACCGAGTGCTTATAAACAGGAACCGGTTTTTTACGTGGCTGCATACCATTTCATCATTCCATTCGATGTCTCACAAATCTAATAATTTTAAAAAATTTGTAATTTGTAAATTCGTTCCTTCGGGCCATATGCATGAGTAACGAAAGGCAGCACATCCAGCAAATATTGCTATAGTAGCCCTGGAATTGGTAAGGATTCCAGACAATTTGGGGAATGTGCAATTCCCCGGGAAATTTTACAATAACAGCGTCATTCCAAGGATGGATCCCCAATGAGTTAAAACAGTACATTCGCTCCGTATTTTTAAAATAAACGGCTAGCCAATGAAGCCCATCACCTCTGCTAACATCCGTATTTAGAATAAGTGCGCCGCAGTGTGTCGTGGCTGGAAGCTTCAGCGTTTCATTCTTCGCAAACACCGATAAATTTGGAGCGTGTGATTCGGCCACTATTCATTACTCTCTGGAGTGTATTTGCATGAATTTTTAAAAGTCTGTGACTACGCCTCTAAACCTATCGATCTCTATTAGGGCTTGTGATTCGAGTATACTAGTGCACTAATAGGGGCGTCTAGAGGCTTGGCGAATTCCAATCTGACCGAGATGTTTCCACTCTGTTGTGGACTTATGTGCGTCTTTATACTTGCTGATAAGTCAGGGGTGATGTCAAACGGGTAAAGGTTAACCTATCCGATGAATTCCTTCTGTGTTACGCCGATTTCTAATTCATTGCAAGTACCAGCAATATGTGCAAAATTACATATGTTCTCGAGCAAAGCGGAAACATGGCTTCTGTTGAATAATCCGTTTCTAATGTCCTCCCTAAGGCGACTCCATTGACGTATAAGGTTATATTTTTAAGGTCGAAATTTTCGAAATTAAAGGCGTCCTTTTTATATTTTTCATTCACAGAAACGTTTTCCTGCATTCTAATTAATAACCTTTTAGGTAGAGATCCAAGGGCGACGTTTTCTATCTGTTTCGATGTTAGCCCAGAGGGTACCGTGTATAATTTGACCTGTACTCTGTTAATTGGGCATTTTGTGGCGTGAATAAATTTTTTCAATTTCTAGTTGTTTAGCCGAGCTTAATTTCACTCGGCGCACGCGGAAATATGTCTCCATAACATGAATTACCACAGGCTTTGAGCTCTCTTCTTGGTCAGCCCCCAGATTTAAACAAATCTCAGGATTCGTACGAGTGAGCTTCATTTTCATATCGACCCCATTCACAAGCAGCTTCTCCTGGAATGTGAAGTCTGTATGCAGGCGCCGGAAGCATTCATAGATCTTCCTTTTAGAATTTATAAACTTGTCCTTTATACTGCTTTCATCTTTTAACTTGATAATAGCCCTCGGCAGTTAAAAAGGTGTCCTTCGCTTCTTTTGAAAAGTTGAGGACATTTTCCAGATAGGCTCGTAGGTTATAATGTTATAATGTTTTAGACCAACAAAGACACCCTAGGATCCACTCATGGCTGGTCTACCTAACTGTGGTTGTAGTTGTGTATTTCGCATGTCCTCCGTGGTGGCGGAGGGGACCTACAATTTTACGTGGGTTCCGAGCCACAAAAACCTTAATTTTACTACCTTAAACTATACCCAATCTATCAAAATATGCGTCTAATCGATTTTTAAACATGTTTACAGACGTGTTACTAATTACTTCTACCGGCAAACTATTCCAGCTATCTACTATTCTATGCGTAAAAAAGTTTTTGGAAACTGCTGTCTCGAACCTTCTACTTGTCAACCTACACCCGTTATTTCTAGTTCTATTATATTGTGATATTTCGAAAAAGCTATCTCTAGTTACGTTATCGAAGCCATTCATAATTTTAAGAACCTGGATTAGATCACCCCTTAGCCTCCTAGTCTCGAGTGTAGTCAATTTTAATTCCTTAAGCCTATCCTCGTACGACTTCGACCTAAGCGACGGAATCATCTTAGTTGCTCGTCTTTGAACTCTTTCGATTTTATCTATATCTTTGCTCATATGCGGATTCCAAAATTGGATCGCGTACTCCAAATAGGGTCTAACTAATGATTTATAAAGAGGAACAATAATATCGCTCGATTTGTACTCAAAATTCCGAGCTATAAAACCTAGCACCTTCTTCGCCTTATTGATCGCTGCTGTACTTTGTTTCTCCATTTTTAAATCACCACTGACGATAACTCATAAATCTTTTTCCTGTTCTACGCTTGCCAACTCCTTCCCTGACATACTATATGCAAAATTACCGTTACGCAAACCTATATGTAAAATTTGGCACTTATCGACGTTAAATCTCATTTGCCATGTGAATGACCAATCAACGATTTTGTTCAGATCTTCCTGGATTTCCTTGGTTAGGTGAGAGTAACCAGTTCCTGCCGAGATATTGACTTGGTTTAAATACACGTCACACTGACTGAATATGGAGTGTAGAAAGTTTGTTTCTGGAAATACAACGCATTTGTTTTCGCAATCCTTTCCATCTGAATGTGCTATTCGTAGTTTAGCGTACATGTGCACACAGCTTGGATCAAAAAAGTAAGGGCCTGAGCTAGGGATCACGAACTCTAAAAGAGCACTCGGTGAGCTAATGGTGTTTAGCGGATTAATTGTAATAAATTCATTGTGCTCAATAGAAACTTCAGTTGGGGGCATGTCAAAGAGGGACAGCTCCGATTTACAACATTGTGAACTACAAGGATGGATGAAACGCGACATGGCGAGCCAGAAATAGTGGCACCTCTCTCGACAAGTAGTAAACAGCCTATGATTCATGAGAGCAATGTCCTTAGCTTATATCGGTTAAAAAAATAATCAATCATAGGTTTCGGTTACTTAGAACACTTCTTTTTTGATGTCCTTTTACGTTTAACACCACGTGCTGGTAACCCTTTCTTCTTCTTCCGGACAAGCCTTTTCTTCTTCGGACCACCACGCATTTTTCTCTTTGCATCTTTGATAATTTCGCTCCGTGTACGCTTTAAGTGCTTTTTTAGAGCTTCTTTAAGTTTAGTCCCCGTCGTTATGTTTTCTACCATGTTAAGACCTGATTGTAACGCTTTCCTGCCGAGATATCTGGCACCATTCTTCAGCAAGGGGCCAACCGTACGCAGTATGGTAGAAAAAATGGATCCAATCCCACTCCCGCGCTGGTATCTCACCCCTCGATAGACTGTGAAAGGCCTACGGGTGATTATGTCACAGTGCGACGAAAGTGCAGCTTCACCGTTAAGCTCCCGTCACCGAATTAGAAACTTTTCCCCTCAATCGTTTATATATATATATATATATATATATATATATATATATATTGAGATATTGGTTAGTAGATTAGTTGCGACATTGACTTAATGAAGCTTGTCATATGTAATGATGAAGCTCCTTCCTCTATGATTGGGAATGTGAGCGATACGGAGCAGGCGCGCCTGGGTATCCCCAACTGATGTTCCATGATATTGCTGTAAATATAGCATATGTCTGGGGCAGGTTAGCCATCGTTCAATTTCTCATTTTCAGTTGACATATTAGGCTGCACAAGTCATGTTGTGTTTCGTGAAAGGTATCTCTTTGGAACGCTGCTCCATATCGGCCCTCGGTTATAATTTTGAACACCCCTTTGTCTTTAATAATTCTGTTATCCTCTGACTTTAGAGTCAGAGTTGTGCCGGGGTATCTTTGTTTACGATTTCGTATACTAAATCATCCGTAAGATTTGGTCTTTTCAAATTACCATTTAAGTCTCTCACAACATCCTCGGCTGCGCCATAATGACCCGGGCCTAGTGTTACTACTGTAGTGTAATACTTTGCACCCACACTGTGCCCCACCACTCCGGGCGGCACGCATGGTTTCGTCCCGAGTTACACCGGCCTTTTCACACTTATCACGGTTTCTAAGAACCGTAAAAACAGATTCTTTATTATCAATACTTAAAAACTTGGTAGACAATTGAATTTCACATATTCCTACCTCATATGATTCACGACCCAATTCGATGGGGCCGTCCGTGGAGTTTTGTTATAAAGTTGACCAGGGTGTTGTCACGATGTACAGACAGAGAAGAAGAGGACGGAGTGTGACGTAGACGTGGTTAGGCGCCATGTTGCATACTATTTAAGCTTCATTATTGCATCAACTTTTATATAGGTGTTGAAGCTTTCTGGGTACCCTAGCCATTTCACCAGGTACATTTTTCTCTTTCCTGTTCCTTTGCTGCCTAATTTTTTTTCAATTTTAAACACGTTTTTCCTAAATTAAATGTCACTGTCTGCAGCTCCTCGCCGTAAAAGCCTCCTGCAATTTCTTCCCCACTCAAATCTTCAACATAATACAGCATTATCTCGTCTTTAGGTCTCATAGCCCTAACTTTAAAAATATCACGCGTCCAACCTTGCTCAAATCCCTTCGCGAATTTATTACCCGAACGCGACAGCCTTACATAATCATTGATTTTGAAACGCGCAGAATGTGATGGCACTCTATGAGTGTGTTTTCTCACCTCACGCTCTGTGTACGTACCTCTTTCTAAAATTTCGTTAGATGTTGTACCAATCGCTCGGTGGTGTGAACGGTTGTAGGATGAGGCCAGCGAATCCAGAATGTTTATATATCTGTATGTGTTCTTATGTGTGAAATAGAGATGCATGCGTTCCTTTATGGTACGTCCAACTCTTTCAGCTAAAGAGGCCTTATGTATAGAATTGCTAGTGTAGTACTGATATTAAACTCTGTCAACATGTTCTGAAAAGCTCGGCCTATAAATTCTTCTCATATTCGTACAAAAATAGCCAGGAATCCTGTTTTCTTTCAACATCAGCGTTTTGGTAGCTTTAGCAACTGTTTCAGGTGATTTATTTTTCAAGGGTATTAACCACAAATATCTAGACAATACATCTACTATGAATAGGATGTAACGGTAGCCAGCATTATACATTGAATATCTCTGCATGTCTGTTAAATCCGTCTGCCAAATAGAATCAGTCGAGGCTGCTGTTGTCTTGGCTGTTTTAAACCTTTTTCTCACCGGCTTATGAAGTGTATAATCATTCTGGTCCAGCAAAAACCTCGCAATATCTTTTTTTCCTTACTCCCTCATTATAAACGCCTCTGTACAGTCTATCAACGCCGCCGTAGAAGGCTGGGCTAGAAATGTCATAATAACGTTTTCTTAATATGTTAACCATTTGCGTATTTTAGAGGCGCTCGGGTAGGGTTGAGCGCCACTGATTGGCTTCTTCTTCCTCTTCAGAGATGCTACCGATGGGAGCGAAGGCGTGTTCTGTTGTGGGACACGCATGGCTTGTCCCAGGTCTTTTAACCTGTTCAGATTGCCTATCAATGTTTTGGGCACATTTATTTGCTGTAGTTTTGTTTTAATATGTTTCCATCCTGCTGGTGAGGGCCTATCCCACTTCTTCACTCAATAGTTTATAAAAACTTAAGCCTTTATTCCGCAATGTATGTGGGAGACTGCTTTTTAATACATACTCGATATGTTGTGGGGTCGCTCCTTTGTTCTTTGTCTGGTCGTCTCTAGCCTCGCCTCCAGGTCCTATGCCTCTATGCTCAGCGTGGTCTGCGCTATGCCTAATAAATACGGGGACCTCTGTCGAATTCTTATAATTTTCATATTCATGAAGAAATTTCTGCAGAGCTTCTTGGTGTAAGATTCTTTTCTCGTCAGGTGACTTTTCACTCTTTAATAGGTCTAACAATTCGCCTTCCATTCTTTTAAGCCTGCTTTTATGGGGTTCTAGAACCGTATCTGGACTCTTTGAACTTTGCAGTGAAGCATACACCTCGTGTGGAATCACGGCTACTTTCTTCATTATATTAAACTAGTCAGTAAAGGCCCCAAAACTGAAAATAAGATGGGGAAGAGTGAACCCCCTCTTTGTACAATAATTCGTTTTTTCTTCCCCACAGTTTGACTTTTACGAGCTATTGTGCTTATTATGTTCTTGTAACGGCGTAGGCGAGCCTTCTGAGGGGGTTTCATTAGTACATTACATTTTATAACGTTAAGACAGATTTCACAGATGCATTTTAAAAAGTCGGAGTCGATGATAGATTTTTATTAATTCACGGTATTTCTTTAGCCTCTTTGTCATTCTGGAATATACACCGTTTCAGGCTCGTTTAGGAATATATTCGTTCTTAGAAGCACCCTAAACGTGTTTCGCAGGTGAAGATCACAAAGCAAATATCCGTAACGTTGACTTGTAGCTTCTTTATAAACTCCTAAAAAATCCTTTCGCCGATTCGGGAACATTTGATCGGCTAATACCCCAATTTGTGACACATCTCTACATTGTGTGAATAAGACTAGATATTGTGTATTTAACGACACATCGCGCATGTATCTATTTTTTAAAAATAGATTCTGGTTGAAGAAGAATACACTTATGTTAAGATGGTGGGAGAACACTGTAAATGTCTCGGCAAACATTTTATCCATTTCTAACATGAGATCGTCAATTACAGTGACACGTATGTTCATTTCCCTTTAACGAATTAACGTCGTATACACCTTTGTGGAACAAAATATAATCTTGGTACTCGTTGAATACTGACTGGTATATCGAATAGCGCCAGATGACTTTATGCACAAATTTTGAGAACATCTCCCCCTTATCTTTAATGATTTTAAGTATAAACGCAGTTTTACCACATCCTGTAGGGCCAGATATAATATATGTGGATGGGCTCGTGAACCTGAATTTTTCTGCAGAATCCATCTCTAACACGTCACACTCCTAAGTGGAACATTTACAAAATATAATAAAATTTTAAGTGATGCTCCTTGTATTCTGCAGTCTTGTTTTCCTCTTCTACCTCAGAACCGTGAATGACGATGAGGATGAGGCGCTGTGTCAGCACCATGTCCCCCCACCTCCCGCGAAAATTCGAGGAGAAAACGGGGGCATGATGAAGTTGATGATTCGTTTTCCACATCAGGTATAAAGCGTGCCAGGAGTGCATCGGTTGTTAGACCCCCAGTAATAGAACCCCAGCCCTCTACGTCTTACGACACATCCACCACATTACCTCCTCCTATAAATAAAAATGTGTCCCCTTATTCCTGTTCAATTCCGATCGTACCCTCCACAGCAGCAGAATCTCGTTCTGTGGAGAGTAGCATAACATTCGAGCTGGTGCGCACCGCCCCCCCACCCCTACCCTGACTAGAAACCGGTACATAGTCAGGGTAGATCCACGATCCATGTATAGCAGTGGTGCTGAGCACGGACTACGGCGAGTAGTTGAACGTATTGTGGAGTTTGCCCTTCAGAACAGCGACGGATGTGAAGTCAGGACGAGGCTGTCGTTCGGGTTCGGTTCAGATGATGGGGGTGTAGATGATTCTTGGATAGTAATACCATACAGGCGCTTGGCCGCGTAGATATAGAATATATTACGGCACTATAATGCAGGCCTTTCAAAGTAGTACAACCTTCAGTATGGACAACTTCACGATAAATATTGACCGAGTATTCCGTGTTGCGGACATGCGGCCACACCTTATACTCTTAACTTCAATTCTCAGGCGATTTACAGACGGCATATAAAGACAGCGTGGTTGCGGCTTTATAGCAATAGTCTTGGCCTATATGTTTACTAAGCGAAATACAATCGCATATAATATCTGGTTGCCTACGGTTGTGCAGCGTGCTCATAAACTGGCTTCAGATTGCGCGCTTGAGTTTGACTGTAATATGGATCCTGAAGAGTTGAGACGGGTGGAGCAGGAAATGAATGTTCGTATAGTTGTATTTGGAATGGATGATCGTCGTAGGACTGTGTATGTTTTTAAAAGCAGTGTGAGACCGTACAAGACCCCTACTTATTTTAGGGTTGTCAGGGGACAACTATCTCCCCATCCGTAATATAAGGGCTCTTTACGCGAGTTATGATAAAAGTAAAAAATATGGAAAGCATCATGATTTGTGTAAGGGATGTTTCGAGTTTGCGGATGATATAATGAAACATTGTAAGGATTGCCACATGGTATGTGAGCAGTGTAAAAGCTCCAAATGTGAAAGTCGTGTAGTTGAAGCTGAGAGGAGGGACTGTAATGTGTGTAGACGCACATTTTTCAATAATAAATGCTTTGAGCTCCATAAGTCAATTGGCACTTGCAGGAAAATGAGAATCTGTGAATGTGGTATGTTTCATATGATAGATAATTGGGGGAAATTCACGCATAAGTGTGATGAAATTCACTGTTCTGCATGCCATGAGAAATATAAGGTAGATGGTATATAACATGTATGTTATATGAAAGATGCTAAGCCTAAAATTAAACCTTGTATAACTGTGTATTACGATATGAAAACATATACGAATGCTGAAACCAAAGAGGTTATCCCACATTTACTCGTAAGCCAGACTATCTGCGATGAGTGCATGGAAGTCGAGTGTGATGAGTGTCATAAGTGTGGCAAACGAACAAACGTTTTTAAAACGATCGCACACGACAACCCCGTGAAACTCTGTGTCCTATATTGTCAAGTTAGCGGACAAGTTAAAAAAATGACTGTGTATATTCTTGCTCATAACGGCGCAAAATTTGACACACAATTCCCTCATAAGGAACTGCTTGAGCACGAGTCATCGGAGATATTTACAGGCAATCCCTTGAAAAGAGGAAACAAACTTATACAGATGCAAATAAGAGGTAATGTTCAGTTTAAAGACACTTTATTATTCACACCTTGTAAATTAGCCAAGCTACCCAAGGTGATGGGTGTAGCCGCCAAAGTTTCAAAAGGGTATTTCTCATACACTTTCCTCACAAGCCACACTTTAAATTACGTAGGCCTACCTCCCACCAAACATTACTTTAACTATGCTAACATGAGTGATAGTGAGCGTGAAGATTTTGACGGCTACTACAACAGTTTTAATGAAGAAATTCCTTACACTATAGCGGATGAATGTGAGCGTTATTGCGTGAATGATGTGCGCATACTTAGAGTATGTTTCCAGGCTTTTAGAAAAATGTACATAGAACGGTTCAACTGCGATCCGCTACAAGTCGCAACCACGGTCGCCTCATTGTGCTTTACGGTGCTCAAGAACAATTTCATGCCTAAAGACACACTAGCCGTCATTCACAGAAACACCCCACGCAGTTATGGGCATAGGCTATTTACTGGCTCATACATCTACATCAACAGACCGGTGTATACATAAAACATGCCCGCAACACGGGGGAAGTGTCCATTAAGGCCGTGTTTTTTGGGTGTATGATCTAAGCGAAGACCGTGCCACTGGTGAGAAGACTGCGTACTCCTTTAACGGGTGCTGGTGGCATGGATTCTCACGTCCTGAGTGTGGAATCGTAGGTGATATTCATGGTAGATCTCTTGCCAACAGTCTTGCATGGACCCGCACCCGCGATCAGCTTATAGGTTCCCAGTTCACTTACAAGGTCTTGTGGGAGCATGAATATGATGCACGGATGGAAACAGATGGGCAGGACCGCGAAGAAATAAACACCATCAAAAGTTCAGTGGTGTTGGATCCTCTCAGATGCGGCGATAGCTTGTTCGGTGGACGTATAAATCCCTTCAAGCTATACTTTCCACCTGCGGAGGGCGTGAAACTCCATTACTACGACTTCTGTTCTTTATACCCCTTCGTGATGAAGAACAATCCGTACCCCATAGGAGCACCTGAAAAACTGGTAGGGACCTGCCCTGCTCACCATCGAAGAGTTCTCAGCAAATATGAACGAGAAATATTTTGGTCTTTCTTTCGTAGAAGTGCTCCCCCCCCGCGACTTATGGATGCCGATCTTACCCATCGTTATAAACCACAAACTCATGTTTTCCCTGTGCGTGAAGTGAGTGCGCAGAGGAGAACAATGGGGCCTGTAATCGCACAAGCAACCAGCGGAAGATCAAAGGTGTATATACATTATACAAGTCCTGAGCTGTTCCTAGTTGTTCGCCACGGTTACAGAATATTGAAGATATATATGAGGTGTGGAGGTTTCAGAAGCTCCCCAACATTTTCACGCCATTAGGATACGGATAAGGATAAGGATAAGGTAGAAGCATCGGGGTATCCGCGAGAAGTTGAGACCGAAAATGAAAAATCGGCGTATATTCGGGGCTACCGCGCTCGTGAAGGATACAACTTGACCGGTCCCAAATTGTAAAGAACCAGGGCAACCGCTTTAGTGTAAAGTTGTGTCTAGATAGTCTTTGGGGGAAATCTGCACAGAATACAGGCAAGGGGAAGGTCTATCTAGCCCAAAGTTATAACGAGGTGTGGGATTATGCCAACGCTCCCGATAAAGAGGTCATGGAGATCGTGAATGTGGATAATACGTACATAATAAAGTACAACAGTGTCGAATTGGCTACAGATATATCACGTGTTACAAACATACCTGTAGCCCGCTTTACAACAGCCTTTGCTCGCATCAAACTTTGGGGTCTACTGCATTCTCTTTGGCGGAGGGTTCTGTACGTAGACACAGATAGTGTGATATTCACAGAGAGGGATGGTGAATACATGCCGCCTATTGGGGAATTCCTCGGAGAATTGACTAATGAGATCAAGGATGAGTATGGTGATAGTGCCAACGCTGATTCTTTTGTCTCAACAAGTCCAAAATCTTATGGGGTACGGGTGAGGGTGGGGGAGGAAGTGAGGTATATCGTGAAGGCGAAAGGCATCACGCTTAACCAGGCGAACCGGTGGATTGTTAACTTTGATTCGCTGAAGGAGCTAGTGAGCTTAGAAGCTGAGGGTGACCAACCACCCCACCTGACTGTAGGGACCCACAATTTTTTAGCACAGAAACTGCGGGGCGTAAAGGAACTTAGGGGAACGAAAGTGTGTCATAACACATAGGAAACGCTACCAGGTGCCTGGCACCTATGATACCGTACCCTTTGGTACCATGGCCCCTGAATGTTTTGTTTTATATATATATATATATATATATATATATATATATATATATATATATATATATATATGTATATATATATATATATATATATATGTGTGTGTGTGTGTGTGTGCGTGTGTGTGTGTGTGTGTGTGTGTCTAATTACTTGTTAACGATATGTTTATTTATTTATTACGCGTATTTGAATATATGCCATGATTTAGAGACTAATTAATTATTTGTTGATGATATGTTTATTTATTTAAAATAAACTGTTTCAATTGGCGTTTCATTTTCTTTTTCGTGTGTGTGTGTGTGTGTGTGTGTGTGTACAGGAAAAAACTAAGCAATCAAAGGGGTCACGTGACTCCTGCCACTAGCTGGTCATATCTCTGCCCTGCGTGCTCAGTTGACCTCAACAAGCCCTGGATCTCAGACGTGTATTTTGAAGAATTCTTGCGTAGACGGAAAAAGTGATTGCAACCTTTGATATTGCGTGCTCGAAATTCATGAAGTGGTATTCGATAAAGTCTACAGATGTGGTGAACGCTCAAAGAATCCCTAGTCCTCCCTCCTTTGAGGCTTTTAAGGTCATATTGAGCCGAGTGAAGCGTAAGGAGCAGGAGGTCCAAATACTCTACGGATATTCTGGCGAGAACATTCCGGTGTTTCGTGGCTCAAACGATATAATGGACTATGTCGTGGGGCTATGTAAAGGCGCACATCTACCGCAAAGTGAAAGGAGCATCACGTGCAGAAGAGAAGCAATGAGTATGGGTAGTGAGCCTTGTTGACGAATGGTGTAACAAATGGTATTATGTCATGTTACATCACACCAAGTGCGCATACCCTGCGTCTGAGAATATAAATCTTGTTATCATGGACAGTCTAAAATATTTTTATCATTACGTTCATATACAGTATATCATGATGAGGTTCACAGTGAGGTTGTGGCTAAAGGCTTGTGCGATTTTTTAATAGAGTTTGAGGATGAGTATCGCTTGCTAAGCAAAAAGGACAGATACGGGCACATGTTTCTCTCAAATAGAGCGCCGGAGTGTTAATGTGAGGAGAAAATGGACGAAGATGTATGGTTCCGGTAAAACGTTAAAGTCGATATTATTTCATGAATAGGAAAATTTTGGTTGCCCGGCATAATGGGATACAAGTATTCACATGATTCTTTCATGTTGAAACAACCCCGTGCACGAATCACTAACGCTTGGTATGACGCTCCCCGTGTGAATCACCCCCCCCACACACCTCCGGCCGAGCCAAAACGTGCACCTGCGGCTCATGGTCACCTCAGAGCTTGACCCGACTGGACGTACACTCCTCACAATAGAAAACGATGGAGCTTCCGTTGAGCAGTATCCGCAATGCCGTATACGATGTGTCCGTGACGAAGTCAGTGCGTGTGTTCAGGCGTAAAACCGGCGCTGTTAATTATGTACTTGAAACGATTTGTAGACAATCAAACTCTGGTAAACAGAATGTTATTTATTTAAATGTTGAGGAGATGAACAGAATCTTCGTGATAGTTGAGAAGTGGGACGAGGATCGTTATAAAATACCTGCAAGTGTAGGCACAAGAAGAGAGCAGATTAGTGATGCACCCTCATATGCCATTATTTGTACGTTGTGTATAAATCGCGAGCCATGCATTGATATACGGTTGATGTGGAAGAATGCGTCTGATAACAACAGCCTTGTCCCCACGCGAAACCGCTTCATCCTCGACAGAATGTTTGAAATCGTCAGTTTCCGCAAGCTAAAGCCTATATTAGATGCACGTGTTGCCGATATGCTTTATTTTGACACGGTTCTTGAATATGCATACACCGCTCTGCTCGACGGGTTTACCGAGTGCAGAACTGAACAAGGCGAGAATGGCTTGGAACTGGAGGCGTATTTAAAAGGTATAGACTCTTCGAAATATCTTAAACTTTTTGTACAGAGGACTTGAGCAGTACAAGGTTGAGCTCACCTACACTGTCCACCCTGAAAAGCTATTTCTTTATAAACGAGCAGCTGTCGGCACGACTTAGAAGATTATTTCAGCTGCCGATATGCCTTCTGAAGAAGAATTCACGGTTGAAAAGCTCGGACTGGAAAGAATAAACCCTCGTTTGAAAAGGAGTGTTTATAAACTTGAATTTAATAATGATGTTGTGACAAACGATGCCCTTTTTGTGCGTGCTTTTCAATGTATTCTATCCGTGCTTAAAGAGAGTGATAACTTGCCACCCAATTGTAAAGTGGGTACAAAAATAGTGTTAAACCAGTTGAAAGCCCTTTACATCGAATATAGAGCTGTTGATTCGATCACATGCGAGTTTAGTACTTTAATTAAGCGCAGTAGAACATAAAGCACGTGAATTTTGATGTATTGGAATTCTCCTGCACTATTTTTGAAGTTTATATATAAGTATGTATTTGTGCGTACATATATTAAACGTGTATATAGATTTCTCCTGCACTATTATTATTATTATTTTTATGCTTATATACACACACACACACACACACACAGAGTATATATATATATATATATATTATATATATATATATGTTAAACACAGACCGTGCATGGAACAAGGCGTGGTTCGGATTCCACGTTAAACGGTAGGTCTAAGGTGGAGTGAAAAGCTTGACCTTCGTCAGAATGAACAATTCGGGTGGAAGCTAACCAAAGGTTATATATATATATATATATATATATATATATAGGGCCGGACCTAGAAGTTGCGAGGCCATAGGCAGATCTAGAAATTGCGAGGCCCTAGGCCTATATACGAGTGTCCCAAAACCATGTATACATTTTTAAAAAACTTATAACAGGCGAACCCACTAACAGATTCAGATGATTTTTATTTCTTTTTATAGCCTATAGCCTAAGGAGATACAACAGTGAAATTGTTAACAGCCTTGCCTAGCCTAAGGAGATACAAAATCGAAATTAGTAATAGCCTTGCCTGCCTACAGTAAACATGGAAAATGGAAGTGTGCGCTTATCATTTGAGCAACGAAAATGGATACTAAAGTCGTATTTTAAAGTTGAGAAGATATCAAAGGTTCAACAACAGTGGAGAGACAATTTTGGAACTAATCCTCCAACTCGACTTACCATTTCACGTATCTGTGAGAAATTTGAAGTATACGGTACTGTGCATGATGTGTACAAGCAAGCGACTGGGCGTCCAAAGACATCAACAGATGCTAACACTTCTGATGAAGTGCTACAGGTATTCAACCGATCACCAAGAAAATCTGTGAGACAATGTGCTCGTGAAACAGGGAAAAGTAAGACAAGTGTCCACAGAATTCTGAAGAATGCTAAATGGAAATCTTACATCCCGAGATTATTACATGCCTTGAATGAGGATGATCCGGATCGCAGAATCCAGTTTTGCGAATGGTTTCGAGTAAAAAACACAGAAGATGGCCAATTTGCGGACAAAATTGTGTGGTCTGATGAGGCTACATTTAAGTTGAATGGTATAATTAATCGTCATAATTGCACATACTGGTCACAAGAAAATCCACACATTTATGTGGAACGACATGTAAATTTACCCGGTATAACTGTCTGGTGTGGTTTTTCTTCCAAAGGTTTGGTTGGTCCATTCTTTTTCGATGGTACAGTTACCGGTCATAGCTACCTCAACATGCTTCGGGGAAAAGGTTTTCCTGCAATTCGACAGTTATACGGAGATGAGGACATTTACTTTCAACAAGATGGAGCACCTCCTCATTACCATCAGGATGTCAGGAACTACCTTGATGAAACATTTCATTATCGGTGGATCGGACGACGAGGTAGTATCGAGTATCCACCACGTTCACCAGATTTGAACCCACTTGACTTTTCTTTATGGGGTCATTTGAAAAATGAAGTATACAGTAGAAGACCTACATCACTTGAACAACTAAAGAGCACAGTTGAAGAAGCGTGTAGAAATATCCCTACAAACATTTTTGTTGAAGTCTGCCAATCAGTGAATCAAAGAGCGCAGTGGTGCATTGATGTCAATGGTCGACATTTCGAACACTTACGTGTTTAAAACAAATTAAACTATCTATTATTTCGATGTTGTATATTTTACCTATAAAAAGAAATAAAAATCATCTGAATCCGTTAGTGGATTCGCCTGTTATAAGTTTTTTAAAAATGTATACATGGTTTTGGGACACTCTATATGAAAATATGGACTTAATTATCGGTACTATACCAGCAATATTAGAATCCCGCATAGACAGAACTATGCCAGCACTTAAAAATTAAACCAAACCAAAATAATCACGCATGGAAATTGTATAAGAAATATAAATAAACCATGCAAATAAGTATAAATTATAATATGAATCAAGATTTGTATCGAAAATATAAGACAATGATTTCTAAGATTTATATAATATTATAGGTAATGACTTTCCATAGTATATAAACGTTTTTCATATGTGATGTATATTGTATAAGAGATGTTGACATTTCATTTTTTATAATAGTGAGCGATCGACTTATCAGGCTAAATATTAATGCTTTAATATTTGGTTCAGATGCTCCTTGAATATTACAGCAATGCTTTTCTACTTTTCTTCGAGCTAAACTCTTCAATTAATTGAGAATAATCTAATGAATTTGTTATATCGTTTTCTATTGATAACATAGCTAATGATTGCAATCTCGCTTGAGACATGGTGGAACGCAAATATGTTTTAATAAGTTTGAGACGCGAGTAACTTCTTTCAGCCGAAGCAACAGTAACTGGGATGGTTAATACTATTCGAAGTGCAACATAAACATTAGGATAAATCTCACTTAGTTGTTTTTGCAATATATAAACAAGGGCATTTCAGAGATCTGTTTTCTCAGGTATAAACCTGCAAAGTACTTTAAGTTCTTCATAGAGTTCTAAATCATTAATATCACTTGAACAGAACGCGCAAAACGGCTTGAGCGAGGCCCCCTTTGGCGCGAGGCCCTAGGCGATCGCCTAGTTCGCCTATAGCTAAATCCGGGCCTGTATATATATATACACGGTGAACCAAAAGTAGGTGGACAGTAGGTTGAATACGGTTTGTGTTATATTATATTATAACTATGGTGTTCATTATAACTATGGTGTTTTTGTTTTATTATATTAAATATTATAACTAAATTTATTTAAATTTTATTTTGTATTATAGTATACAAAAAAATTAAATATGTATTCTCAAAATAAACGTTATCATTTACTGTCCACCTACATTTGGTTCACCCTATATATATATATATATATATATGTGTGTGTGTGTGTGTGTGTGTGTATTTTTTGCTCTATAGAATTCTTCTTCTACTACTATTGTTATTATTATTATTATTATTATTATTATTATTATTTTGATTGTATATTTACATCCTATATATTTCGAACAAATGTATTAAATTATTTCCTTGTTAAATAATTCAACTAAATAAACAGAATGATATAGTTGTGTTTTATTATTCAGTAAACGATATTAATTGAAACAAGCGCCTTCCTGGGTGTGTATATATATATATATATGAAAATGAAAATGAAAAGGTTTATTGGCAGATTATAGTCCATATATATATATATATATATATATATATATATATATATATATATATATATATATATATATATATATATATATATAAATAAATAAATAAACGACATTAAATGATACAAATAAATACATATATGTATCACTACACCAAATGGCTGGTTACGCCTTCTAAGCCAGATTAAGCATTCTAAGTCAATTACGCCTTCTAAGCCAGGTTAAGCCAACTGGCTGATTAAGACTTCTAAGCCAGCTGCTGAAGTATGCATCTAGATTTGCCTGCCAGAAATATATATATAAATAAATAAATAAACGACATTAAATGATACAAATAAATACATATATGTATCACTACACCAAATGGCTGGTTACGCCTTCTAAGCCAGATTAAGCATTCTAAGTCAATTACGCCTTCTAAGCCAGGTTAAGCCAACTGGCTGATTAAGACTTCTAAGCCAGCTGCTGAAGTATGCATCTAGATTTGCCTGCCAGAACATCTCCCTTCTCTCTCTCTCTCTCTCTCTCTCTCTCTCTCTTAGGCTACCTTCCTGGGTTAGGCTTGTGCGGAGTAAAACCCCATTCCCCCTTCATGCAGCTTGGGGCTAAACACCCTTTTGTGGGGATGACAATCCCCCTACCCCCATGGTGCCACCTTTACAACAATTGATTAATAGTGCATTGCAATTGTACAATTGTACTCTAACATTTTGCGGGCATACTACTTATATATATATATATATATATATATAATATATATATATATATATATATATATATATATTGTGTGTGTGTGTGTGTGTGTGTGTGTGTATGTAAATGATATTTATACTTTTTTCTCTTTGTGTTTACTTCTGTAGTTTTTGTGTTGTTTGGCATTTATAAATTGACTTCAGCTGGTTTGATTTCATGTTGCGGTCTCGAAGCAGACTTTAAAATATTTAAAGTCATCTTTTATTTTTGAGCTTTCAGGACTTTGTTTATGTCCTTATTGTAGTTTTTACGTATATATATATATATATATATATATATATAGAGAGAGAGAGAGAGAGAGAGAGAGAGAGAGAGAGAGATGGTGTATGTGCGCATATGTGCATGTGCGTTCGTTTGTATACACTATTATAGCTCCAATAATAGAAGTATGTGGTAAAATAGATATTATATATGAGGGGTTCCGCGTAATAGGGATCAGTCTAGAACAGGTGTCACCAACCTGGGCGGTACCGCCCACTAGTGGGCTCGCATTAAAGGTAATTAAACATTTATTTCATTATTTATTTTATCGATTATGTTGATTTATTCTTTTTGATCTAAGGTGGGCGATAGGCTTTTTTTAATTTTCAAAAAATCGTAAGAGTGGGCGGTGAACAAAAAAAGTTTGGTGGCCCCTGGTCTAGAATATTGCAGGACACTTTTGTACCCACTAAAATAGTTTCTTCCTTATCAACCAAGGCCCCGAAATGGTTCAACAATGAACTTGGAAATGTTATTATGGAAAGAAATAGCGCCTACAATCTACTTAAGTCACATTCCAACCAGACTAATTCATAAAATTCTATATTACTATATATTACTATATTGCGTATGACGGTAACTGTTCCTTAGAGACCATAAGTTTTATGAGAGATGAAGTACAGCAACTAATTGACAAGATGAATAAGGACAAATCACCTGGTCCTGACTTATTTCTTCCAAGGGTATTAAAAGAGGTTAGCCACAATATTATTGTTGATTTAATATTAACTATACTCAAGCAGTCATTCGAATTAGGGGAAATTCCAACTGACTAGAAATTAGCAAATGTAACACCAATTTTTAAAAAGGGGGATAGGCAAAATCCTTGTAATTACCGCCTGATCAGTTTAACGTTAGTTGTCGGCAAGTTCTTAGAATCCATTATTACAGACCGTATTGTGTATCACCTGGACTCAAGCAATTTAACTTTTGATTTTCAACATGGATTCAAGCGACATAGATCTTGTCTAACAAACCTGTTAGAATTTTTCCATAATGTGTATACTTTACACAACGCAGCTAGAGCAATAGATATAGTGTATCTCGACTTTCAAAAACCCTTTGACAAAGTCCCTCACGCGAGATTGATGATTATAGTTAGAGAATTCCAAACCGTGAAAGCACTGTGCAGAAATCGAAAAGAGGGCCTTAAAAATATTAGGTTAAGACATTTCAAATTTAGAAATAGGGAGATTGTAATGTTTCTTTACAGTTCATTAGTTAGACCTCAACTCGAGTATTGCGTACAGTTTTGGTCTCCGTCCCTCAGGAAGGATATAGAAAGGTTGGAAAGGGTACAAGCAAGGACCACAAAATTGATCCCTTCAATGAGATTTGAAAAATATGAACGTAGATTAGAGCGCTTTAATCTGTTTACTTTAGAGACCAGGAGATTGCGCGGTCAACTTATTCAAGTTTACAAGATGCTCAATAGAATAGACAGGGTAAACAATAGGAAATTATTCTTATTTAATACCAATCCGACAAGAAATAATGGTTTTACATTGGAACTAAAAACATTTAGTACTCCCATCTGCGGTAATTTCTTCTCCTATAAAATAGTTAATATCTAGAACCAACTTCCCTCGGAAGTTGTTTCAAGTCACAGTGTAAATATGTTTAAAAACAGACTGGACAAAGTTCTGAATACACTTTGGGTTGAAGACTGTTCCCACACATAACATAATTTAAGACTCTATCAAATAGTACTTTGAAAATAATATTATAACGTAACTCCGCAAGTTTGTTTAAACATTCACTCTTATCCCTACTTTAGAGAGAGCCTCTGGTTGTATTGTACCCAACATAGCATGATCAACCATCGAGCAACTTATTTTTTGATCACTCACTTGACTCATAAACACCTCTAAGTGGGAGACTCTTGAATTTGCCGTAGCAACAACGGGTGATCACCCACGAAACATTTTCATTCTCCATAAAGGGAAGAGGTACAGGAAATTTCCACTGATATTCCTCGTAGGAAAGAAATTTTCTTTACTCTCGTGGTGGCACAACACCACGAAGTATGAACGACTCAGTATATCACTTGCCGCATGAACACCTTTCACGGCGGGACATTCGAGTTGAAACTCAGCGACATTCAAAGAGTTGGCAGACACATACACATGGCAGACATTCAATTACAGAAAACACACTCACACATTTGCATGCCTTGTTAATAAGTCTAAGAATAGAGTAGAAAAGTATGTTGTAGAAATACATAATTTCATGACAAACTAAAAACAAGCCATAAAAAAAATGCATGGTAAAGATTAAGTGAGGTAGAGTTGCGTTTCTGCCGTCACCATTTCTGTTTTCTTTCTCTTGGGTGGCTAGAGCACGTGATGGGTAAGGTCATGGTGTGGAAAATCTGATTTCTGTTCTCAGTTCCTGTTTCAACCCTTTTCCTGTAGAAGCATTTCGTCACTTCGCCAGCGTGATGGCTTTGCGAATACATAGGTGTAGACATGGAGAGTTTAACTTTTACCTCTCTTAATCCTTTTGGGGCTAGCCTGGAGTGGTCCATGAGGGCTTTGTTGGACCGATACCGGAGAAAATAGAGCTGTAAATATTTTGTATAAAATCAAAACCATATGTTTGAGGTTTATGTGACGATACCAAGTAGTTGATATAAGATCAGCACAAAAGTTTGTACAACGGTGCTGTCTTGCGTACGATTTCTATGTGTGCATAGCGTAAATGTAGAGCTAGCTTATATATTCTCCTCTTTCCTGTAAAATTTTCTTGGCTACTTTTCAAGGGTCAAGATATTTTCTTCAACCTTTTTCCGTACCCGCCTCTGGGGGGAAGGAGCGGAGGGAGGGGAAAGAGCCTTATGCTTTTATATCCAGTATTTTACTGCCGCTAGAATAATTAAAAAAATGCACTAGTTTAATAACTAGAGTTGCACCGATACCAATATTTTGGCCGATACCGATACCGATACTACAAAAAAGTGCCGATACCGATACCGATACTTTATTAAAGTAATAGTTTGTATTTTCAAAGTTTTTATTAATAAAAATTACAAAATTCAAATAAATGTGGTACATTAATAAAGTCCTATAAAATATTATTAAAAAAACAAAAAAACTTTCTACTGTACTGGGCCACTGCAACAATTGTAGTGTAAAAAATACAAAATTCAATATAGTATCTATAATACATTGATAAATCCTTATTATTCAGTACCGTATATTGAAAAAATAACAATTTGTGGTTACTTGCACAAAATGAAAATCTTATTAATAAAACATGAAAATTAAAAAAAGTTTCTACAATAGTACTGCCAAATATTGCATTGTAAAAAAAATATATATATTCTTATTGAAAATTTGTACTCCTTTTATTAATTATTAAGCCTATTCAATTCCTAATAACTAGTTTCTATAGAGTCATTTAGTGTTCCATTGCAATACTTTGACTTCTTAATGTTCCTTTTAAAGCTGTAATTTATTAGAATCAAGAATAGGGAGTCCATCTGTCTCTAAACAATATAAGGATCTTTTCCATTTTATGGGAACCACCATTTTTTTTAAATAAATACATGGTTTTACAGCATTTTTTATGCTGATTCCAAATATATTATTCTTTTTCAGGAGAAATAAAAAATAAGAAAGTTATAGTTAATACATTTTTATTATTTATATGATATGCCACGATGACGTCATTTGTACGATAACGTCATCGTAAGCTCAGTTAGGGCCTAATAGCCTATTTCTAATAGTTCAAATCAGTTGTTAATTTACCTTGAATGAAAATATTTGCTTCGACTTGACAATATGGAAAATTATAACTTAATTTGGCTAGCAACAATCGTGGAACAATCGTGGATTATAACAATTACTTTAGAGAGGTAATTAAGTTTTAAACAATTAACCTAACCTAACTAACCTAACTAACCTAACCTAACTAAACTAACCTAACTAACCTAACCTAACTAACCTAACCTAACTTAAACTATGCAATATGAGAAAATAAAGAAATATCGTATAAATAATAAAATATTAATGACTATAACTCTTATTTTGTATTTCTCCTGCAAAAGAATAATATATTTGGAATCAGCATAAAAAAATGCTTCAGAACAAATATATTTATTTAAAAAAATGGTGGTTCCCATAAAATGGAAAAGACCCCAATAATTCCTATTGGACCCTTTTGTTCAAGAATTCAATTCCTAATAACTAATATTTCATATTGAGCAGTCTCAAATTATAATTTAAGAACATCAACTGCTCTCCATTATTGGGAGATAACCTATTTCTTTTTGGTGTATAAACTAATCCTCCAAAACTAAAAAGTCTCTCACTTTCTACTGAAGATGGAGGAGAGGAAAGAAATACTTTTGCCAGAATATTTAGATATTTGTAATCATTCTGATATTCTTTCCACCACAGCAATGGGTTTCTCTCACTATGGATCATTTCAGCTGCAATATATTTTTCAACTTCAAAACGCACAGAAGCTAAAAGTTGAACACTTTGATATTTCATTTTCAACAGTAGATTGTTTAACTTTAGGAGGCTTTGAGATTAGTTGTTCACAACATTGAGAAAAATCAAAACTATCAATGGAATCAATGATACCGTCTTGATCAATATTGCTGCTACCTTCCAACATATTTTCATGGTTTGGATCACCTGAATTTTCATCATTGTCATCTCCAGTGTCCAATAGTTTGCGTTTGGTTTCAATAGATTCTAAGGTATCCACCATCATACTTAATAACATTTCAATACTTGTAGAAGTACCTAAATCTGATCCATCATCATTAGACCTTTCAAACATTTTATTTTTAAATCTTGGATCTAAGAATGTTGCAATGATCATATTTTTGTCTTTAGTATAGTTACTACATCTAGTTTGGGGTAGTTTCTATAGAGTCATTTAGTGCTGCTATTGTACTACCTAAACCTCCAAATGTTCCTTTTGAAGCTGCTTTTGTCATATATATTTTAATAAATCTAATATTTGGAATAATTTCTGAAACAATACTCTCCCTTTTACTAAGTCTCCTAGTTATTTCTTCAAATTTACCCAAAAGTTCTACCATTTTACCTACAAGATTCCATTTATTAGAATCTAGAACAGGGAGTCCATCTGTCTCTAAACAATATAATCCTATTGGACCCTTCTGTTCAAATATTCTTTCTAGCATTAAGTAAGTACTGTTCCATCTAGTTGGAACATCCTGTAGGAGTTTATGTTGAGGAACTTTCAGCTGCTCCTGTAGTTTAGCTAATTTGGTAATTGCTTGTGGAGAATGATTAAAATGGGTAATTATGGTCCTACAATTGGTAACAATATCTTTAATATATTTTTGTTCAAAAATAGAATCATGCAATACTAATTGCAAGGTATGTAAAAAGCATGGAAGAGCTGAAAAACCAGTTTCTCTAATTCCTTTTACCATATTTGCACCATTATCTCGTGCAATAAGGTGAACTTTATAATGAGGAATATTAAATTCATCAATACTCTTTAGAATCATATCTTTAATATTTGATCCTGTATGTGATTCTTCGAAATGTGCTACTCTTAATACAGCCACTTTTTGTTCAAAATCTTTGGTTATACAATGTCCAGTTAAACTAATAAATGGAGTATTTGCTGTAGATGATGTCCATATATCACTTGTAAAATAAATACTTTCAGCTGCATCTAAAATTGCTTGGACTTTCTCTCTCACTGATTTATATATATTTGGAATAATGGTTTCTGAAAAATACCTTCTGCTAGGAATTTCATAATTGGGACATGCTAATTTCAATACTCTCTGGAATCCAATGTCTTCTACTATAGAATAGGGTTGACTATCAATTGCTATCATTTCCCCAATACATTGATGTAAAGCTTTAGCTTGAGAATTGTTAATGTCCCATACTTTTTAGTGGCAAATAAATCATGAAGGGTTTGATTTCCTAATTTTTTTGATACAGGCTTTAAGGTTTCAATTTTTCTCTTCTTTTTCAGTCTGTTTTCTTCTTATTCTACCAATTTTAGTTCTGCCTTGATTTCTTCATTATGTTTGCTATGTAAATGCTTCTGTAAATTAGTGGTATTACATACTTTCTCATATTTTCCACCTCTAGATATTAACGAATGGCATAAGTTGCATTTTGCTTTCAGTGTTGTAGTGATACTGTTTTCGTCCTGTTGATCTAAAGAGACAGTATAAAATTTCCACACATAACTACTTCCACTTTTTGATTTATAACTTGCCATTTTCAATTTAAGGGGCTAAATTGTCGATGATTATTATTAATTATTAAAAATAATTAAAGTGTTCCAACATATCACTCTTAATAATTATATTGAATGAGAATTATTAATCTTGTAAATTAATAAATAAAGGCCTATTTATTTGTTTGAAACAGAAATTTAATAGTTCTTAATTTTACTCTGAAATAGATATTGAAGAAATTAGAACCTAATGTATTAAATAAAAACCATTAATCCCTATAACTAATAACTATATAGGGTATAGCTATGCCTTTTACATATGGATTTCATTCCTTAAAAGGTAGGCTAGAAGATGTTTGCATATTATTTAAGGGCTTTCACTCCAAGACAGCTCAAAATAATATTAAATTCATTAAACTAAGAGTTAATTAAATAAATTAATAAAGAAATTTATTCATTTTAATTATAGAATAGTTTTCATTATAATAATATAGCGGAGAAATGACTACATGCTATTAGTCTAGCTTAGCCATTACTTTTACAATTAAGATATATATTTGAAATCAATTAATAAAAAGACAATATATATCTTATTGCTGTAAACTATTAGCTATCATATATAGCCTACAGTAATGAGACTAAGATCACAATGGGCTCGTGTAGTTTACTTAGGGCCTTGGCCCTAGCCATTACTAATAAAGTTAGGAGATGTAAATTTAATGTTGTATAAAAAATATTTTAAATTAAATTAATACAAAGATGATAATTTTATAACTTATTACTGTAAACTATATTATAATACACTGGTATATATTGGGGTGTATATACAGTAAAAGTACTGCTATCACTGTAGGCTGGTCTAGCTTACTTGGGCTAAACCAATGAATGCATATAATGGTAGTGTATTATCAATAACTTTACACACGAGATTCAAGCATTCAAGCAACTGAATGGTTTATTATGATTATGCATGCCGTGTGGTGCCATCTATGAACAACTTTAAAAACTTTCATTTTTACTGAAAACTATTACTGTAATTTGAAATTGTATATTTATATGATACTGTATTGAATATTTGTAATCTTGTATAGGGGCCTATAGTTACATTTTATGATTTTTTGTTTTGTTAGTAAATGTAAACATTGCTAATTTTGATAAAATATATATTAAACAACTAAATAAGATATTACTGTATAATAATAAAAAAATTTAATTTTATATAAAATAAGATAATTTCTTCAAAAAACAGCAATTCAAAGTATCGGTATCGGTTTTCAGAACAGTATCGGCCGATACCGATACTTTGTGAAAAGTGGCCGATACCGATACATCGGTGCAACTCTATTAAATAATAACAGGAATTTCCCCTAGTGGACCGAAAAGTGTTTCAGGCTTCCTCTTGTTCTCGCAACTCCTCGTAAATCTCCTTTTCAAACTGATTAGGAGTTCACTCTCGTCCACTGAAAGTTCTCTAATTAACTAAATATAGTATTTGTTAAAATATTACATATAAACTCGAAGTACTGTACGTTATTTATCTATGCTATTAATATATTTATGTAAAATTCCTTCGCGGAAGATCAAATGAAAATCCAATACACAATTTACCATTTAAATTTATTACTTCAATTATGCGAAGACCAATAAATCCATTTTCCTTCACTCGAATAACAAAATCGGGAAGTATATATATGGAATGTTAGCCATGAACATGCATATTATACCAAAGAGATCTGAATGAAATGCTTCCATTGGCTCGAGTGAAGGCGGTTAACACGCAAAAGCATTGTGTGTTCCCTCATCTGTTGAAATATTTGCCAAGTTGTGTTAACTTTTAATTTGCCGTAGCTATCGCAGTGGTGAACGACTGTGATTCGTACTCAGGAGGTTCTGGGTTCGAGTTCTGGTGGGGTTATTTTTCATATATATATATATATATACATTCAACTGCAAAGAACACGCAGTATAAATAACGTAAAGAACGACGCTTGTATAGGAGATATTCCGCGCAAGACGAGAGAGAGAAAACGGAACAAATGAAAAAATGAAGTAACCACCTGGGAATCGAACCCGGGATCTTCCGATTGCCGGTCAGACGCGATACCATTACACCATGGACTTCACTCTTCCAAATGCCGTAATTCTTCTACATACTCGCAGAAACCAATGCCCCAAGGGGGCACCTCCCGCATGCCGTAACATTATATACATTCAACTGCAAAGAACACGCAGTATAAATAACGTAAAGAACGACGCTTGTATAGGAGATATTCCGCGCAAGACGAGAGAGAGAAAACGGAACAAATGAAAAAATGAAGTAACCACCTGGGAATCGAACCCGGGATCTTCCGATTGCCGGTCAGACGCGATACCATTACACCATGGACTTCACTCTTCCAAATGCCGTAATTCTTCTACATACTCGCAGAAACCAATGCCCCAAGGGGCACCTCCCGCATGCCGTAACATTATATACATTCAACTGCAAAGAACACGCAGTATAAATAACGTAAAGAACGACGCTTGTATAGGAGATATTCCGCGCAAGACGAGAGAGAGAAAACGGAACAAATGAAAAAATGAAGTAACCACCTGGGAATCGAACCCGGGATCTTCCGATTGCCGGTCAGACGCGATACCATTACACCATGGACTTCACTCTTCCAAATGCCGTAATTCTTCTACATACTCGCAGAAACCAATGCCCCAAGGGGGCACCTCCCGCATGCCGTAACATTATATACATTCAACTGCAAAGAACACGCAGTATAAATAACGTAAAGAACGACGCTTGTATAGGAGATATTCCGCGCAAGACGAGAGAGAGAAAACGGAACAAATGAAAAAATGAAGTAACCACCTGGGAATCGAACCCGGGATCTTCCGATTGCCGGTCAGACGCGATACCATTACACCATGGACTTCACTCTTCCAAATGCCGTAATTCTTCTACATACTCGCAGAAACCAATGCCCCAAGGGGGCACCTCCCGCATGCCGTAACATTATATACATTCAACTGCAAAGAACACGCAGTATAAATAACGTAAAGAACGACGCTTGTATAGGAGATTTCCGCGCAAGACGAGAGAGAGAAAACGGAACAAATGAAAAAATGAAGTAACCACCTGGGAATCGAACCCGAGATCTTCCGATTGCCGGTCAGACGCGATACCATTACACCATGGACTTCACTCTTCCAAATGCCGTAATATAATGTATATAATGTTACGGCATGCGGGAGGTGCCCCCTTGGGGCATTGGTTTCTGCGAGTATGTAGAAGAATTACGGCATTTGGAAGAGTGAAGTCCATGGTGTAATGGTATCGCGTCTGACCGGCAATCGGAAGATCCCGGGTTCGATTCCCAGGTGGTTACTTCATTTTTTCATTTGTTCCGTTTTCTCTCTCTCGTCTTGCGCGGAATATCTCCTATACAAGCGTCGTTCTTTACGTTATTTATACTGCGTGTTCTTTGCAGTTGAATGTATATAATGTTACGGCATGCGGGAGGTGCCCCCTTGGGGCATTGGTTTCTGCGAGTATGTAGAAGAATTACGGCATTTGGAAGAGTGAAGTCCATGGTGTAATGGTATCGCGTCTGACCGGCAATCGGAAGATCCCGGGTTCGATTCCCAGGTGGTTACTTCATTTTTTCATTTGTTCCGTTTTCTCTCTCTCGTCTTGCGCGGAATATCTCCTATACAAGCGTCGTTCTTTACGTTATTTATACTGCGTGTTCTTTGCAGTTGAATGTATATAATGTTACGGCATGCGGGAGGTGCCCCCTTGGGGCATTGGTTTCTGCGAGTATGTAGAAGAATTACGGCATTTGGAAGAGTGAAGTCCATGGTGTAATGGTATCGCGTCTGACCGGCAATCGGAAGATCCCGGGTTCGATTCCCAGGTGGTTACTTCATTTTTTCATTTGTTCCGTTTTCTCTCTCTCGTCTTGCGCGGAATATCTCCTATACAAGCGTCGTTCTTTACGTTATTTATACTGCGTGTTCTTTGCAGTTGAATGTATATAATGTTACGGCATGCGGGAGGTGCCCCCTTGGGGCATTGGTTTCTGCGAGTATGTAGAAGAATTACGGCATTTGGAAGAGTGAAGTCCATGGTGTAATGGTATCGCGTCTGACCGGCAATCGGAAGATCCCGGGTTCGATTCCCAGGTGGTTACTTCATTTTTTCATTTGTTCCGTTTTCTCTCTCTCGTCTTGCGCGGAATATCTCCTATACAAGCGTCGTTCTTTACGATATATATATATATATATATATATATTAGGGTGCGTCAAAAAACATGAAGTTGTCACACGCGTTCGCTAGCTTGCAATTTTGATCCACTTAATGAGAAAACCTGGCAGTATAAAAATCAGTTCAATATATCAATGTTTAGGAGTCGCGCACAGTGAATTAATAACCCTATTTATACCGGGGTGGGGCCATATGATCTGGTTTATCAGTATATATGTCATATGGCCCCACCTCGGCTGTTCTTTTCGTTAAAATACCCTGAATACATGGGGTTAAGATTTTCTATATGAGGCTCCCTATTAATTGTTGGTTTCTTTTCTTCCACAGGTGGTTTGCTTAATGAAAATGGCGACGAAAGGTGCTAAGGAAGTGAAGAAGCTAGCTGATGAAATCTGATTGTTGGGGAAACCAATCCCACGGTTCCCTGGGACTAAATTGCCCAGCCGTGGTGAGTCCCTCAGAGTCATTTTCTATTTACACAAATCGGACCCTGAGTTCAAGAAGTGTATAAAACAAACTGCAACCATGATTTCCGAAGTCTGGGACAAAGCGAAAATACCAACGATCACGCCTTACCGGATCATCGACAAGCTCACCAAGCTCCACCAGGAGTACTATGGCCTGCGGAAAAGCGCAAACAGATCCAGTGGGAAGGCTGTTGAAGATCGCGAGAAGTTTGTGATGAGTTTGGAGGATCTATTCGACGTGGCACATCCGGACGCGTTGAGCATCATCAAAATCAAAGAGGACAAAGATTTTCTCATCGCTCAACGCCAGCCAGGACGCCCTGAAGGCATGCTTGGGGTGAACAAGAGATGGTGTGAACGGGAAGCGACGAAGAGGAAGAAATTCGAGCAGGAGGACCAGCGTCGTTTGCGATCATTGGAGGAGCAAGGTGCATTGACCTCGACGGTCCAACTGGAGGACTCATCCTCCTCGGCATCGGAGTCATCATCGGAGAGCGAGGAGTCGCCCGGTCCATCTCAAGTTCGAGGGGTGACAGGAGGAGCGCCTCTGCCGAAGAGAGCACGCAGTTGTATCAGCGGTAAAGTGGCTTCGGCTTTGGACAGGACGCAGATCAGTGATCGACAAGCCACTCATGTTCTGCTTTCTTTTGCCGCTCATCTTGGTCACGATGTCAGGAAAATCGCCTTAAGCGCAAGTTCCATAAGGAGGAGGCGAATTGCTCACCGAAGATCCCTGGCAGCTGAGGTAAAGGAAAGCTTTTCTCCTACAGTTCCCTTGACACTGCATTGGGACGGAAAATTGATGTCAGACTTGACCGGCAGGAAGAAGATCGATCGTCTGCCAATCTTGGTCTCCGGAAAAGGTGTGGAGAAGATCATTGCAGTGCCCAAGCTCACCGATGGGAAGGCGGAACAAGCAGCTACTCTGATCGGGGAGGTTTTGGAAGAATGGAACCTTAAGGACAGGATTACGTCAATGTGTTTCGATACCACGGCCGTGAATACAGGGATAAAATCTGGTGTTTGTAAGAGGATCGAACTGATGCTTGGTCGAAAGCTTCTGCACCTCGCTTGCCGCCACCACGTTCTGGAGGTTCTTCTGGAGGCTGTATTCTCTGCCCTTCTGGTGGAACAGTCAAAAAGTCCGGACATCACGTTATTCCTGAACTTCAGGAATTGCTGGCCTGAGATCAATCAGGAAAAGTTCAAGACGGCAGCGACGATGAAGCCATGGCAATCAGAATACGGCCGTGGCGAGATGATCTCATCCAGTTTGCTCAGGAGCTCCTTCAGGTTCAACAACCGCGGGATGATTACAAGGAGTTCCTGGAATTGGGTATCGTTTTCCTCGGCTCTCTTCCTCGCGGACGCTCTTCCGTATCCTTCAACGCTCCTGGGACTCTACACCGTGCGCGATGGATGGCGCGGGCAATGTATGCCCTGAAGATTTGGATGTTCAAGGAGGAGTTTGTTAGACTGTTACGGCGGCAACGTCCTTCTTCCTCTCGTGGCCCGAACCGCATGGGACTTCTCTGGGAAAAGCTCGGAGATTTCTGCATTTTCGTCGTAAAACATTACCTACGCGTCTGGTTCACAGCCATGACAGCTTCCGCAGCAGCACGAATGGACCTCACGCTGCTCAAGGAACTCGCGGAACATGAGGATCCCATCATCAAGGAAGCCGGCACGAAGGCGATGAGTCGGCATCTATGGTACTTGTCTGAAGTTACAGTCGGCTCGCTCTCTTCGACGACGATGTTGCAGATGCTGACATACTCAAGATGGTCTCTAACATGAACTGTGGAAGGATCCCTCGAGCCCAGCCCTCGTGTGTTGGCCGTCGCAAGAGACGTCGTTGCAAAAGATCTTCCGGACTTCTTCACCTCCACAACTAAGAGGATCTTCCACCATCTTGAAATCGATACTACGTTCTTGTCAATGCCCCCTGCGGCCTGGATAATATCAGACGGGTACAATCTGGGGAAAGAACGGGTCGGGAAGCTCCTCGTGACTAACGACACTGCTGAAAGAGGAGTGGCCCTCATCCACGAGTTCACGGCAAAGGGGCGTACCAAGCACGAGGATCAGCTCCAATACATGATCCAGGTGGCAGAGGATCATCGGCGAGCGTATCCGAAGACAGCAAACAAGAAGGACCTTCTTCGCTGAAAAATACTTTCTTTCTGAAGGCTTTTAGTTCTTTTCATGCCATTTCCGAGTATTGTTTGTCAATTTCTTTCGTTTTGTTGGTGTTCACGTAGTACGGGGAAACCAATCCCAGAATATAATATATAAGTTTAGCTGTTTTGTTTCCAATTATTTTACAGTGTTCATTCCAGTTTAAGTTCTTGTCAAAGTAAATGCCTAGGAAATTGAAATGATTAACGTGTGTTGTGGAATTACCATTAATTCTGAGGTCTGGAATGTGGTTGCTATTTATAGGTTTTTGTGGAAATGTATTTTATAGTATATTTTGTTTTATTAAATTATCTGTTTTTTAATACATCCTTAACAAAGTGTAGTAGCAAAATGTATTTTTATAAATATAAAACACGAATTATGTCTTCATATGCTGTAATGTTTTAAATATTAAGGTGTTAAACAAGACATAGTTTTCATAGTTACTTCCCCCTGAAAATAATCAGTACGGGGAAACCAATCCCAGAATATATGTAGTATGTAGTGTACAAACTTTGTAGTGGATGCGCGACCCCTAAATAAACGGCTACTCAAATGAAAATTTGTCTCTGGTGTTTTCTCCTTCAGTGGCTTAATTGAGAAAGCGAGCGAAAGAAATGGACCACCTTCAGGTTTTTTCCCTTATGCAGTGACGCACCCTAATATATATATATAAATTATATATATATATATATATATATATATATATATATATATATATATATATATATATATATACCAGTCATCAGAAAAAGACGCTCTAATTTGAATTACTTATATTTATTAAAGTATTTCAATTACAACATTGGTTCTGCTGTCACAACAATAATGAAGCACGGGAGATTTTATTCATGTGAAAAACATTTTTACAACAAGATGGGGCAAGACCACATACGGCAAATGCCGTTCTTGATTTCCTTAGTGAACATTTTCATGATAGGGTCATCTCGAATCGTTATCCTGGGCGCCTTCGAGTTGGATAGTCCTAGCCACAGTACTCACCAGATTTAAATCCGTGATTATTTCTTATGAGGATTCGTTAAGGGCAATGTGTAACAGGAATAATCCACATACGGTCGAACAATTAAAGACAGAAATTACAGCTTCTGGTGAGAACATCACTGATGAAACACTAGCTTCGGTTACGGAAAATTTCAGTAGACGTTTGCAAATGATGTTGGATGCACAGGGATCACATATTGAAAATGTTTACGCATGAATAAAATCTACCGTGCTTCATTGTTGTTGTGACAGAAGAACCAGTGTTGTAATTGAAATACTTTAATAAATATATAACCCGGCAAGTACCGGAAATTTGGGAAGATGGTTATTTAATTTTCTGACTCAAAGAACACAAAGAATGGTAGTAAATAGAGTTAAATCTGAAATCTCAGAAGTTGTGAGCTCTGCTCCACAAGGTACAGTACTGACAGCCAAACAGATAACACCAAACCCACAAGTCAAGAATCTTGAAGTAATAATGTCGTCGGATACAGAATTCAGAGAGTACTATAACATTAAAATTACAACAGCTGGAAAAATAATGGGAATTATTTGGAGGAGCTTCCACAGCAGAAAAGCAAACGTCATGCTAAAATTACGGAAGAGTTTAGTCCTACCATTATTTGAGTATTGCTCAGTACTCACAAGTCCATACAGAAAACGAGACATTGCAAGCATAGAAACCATACAAAGGACTTTTATTTCTAAGATAGAGGAAACGAAAGGTGAAAACTACTGGTCTCGACTACAATCCCTGAAACTACTCTCTGGAAAGAAGACGCGAACAATACACAATAATATGCATATGGAAAATACTTGAGGGCTTTGTCACTAATCTTAGAAACGAAATACTGTAGAAATGGAATGAGAGAGGAGGCAGAATTTGTACTCCCAGCTACGGTGGTACAGGGGGCCATGAAACCGAGGATGGAAAATACCCTGGGAATAAGAAGCCCAAAACTTTCTAATGTCCTGCCCAAAGAACTGAGGAACCTCTAGCACGCCAACCTGAATAATTTCAAGAACCAGCTGGACAGGTTTTGTACAAAGTCCTTGACCAGCCATGCGTGGCTACGAGGAAGGAGGAGATCGGAAAGCAATTCCCTCCACCACCAAATCCCGCCATTGAGGCGAGATGCTGTAGAGGGGACGATGTCGTTTCTGAACCATCGTTCAAACCTTCATAAAGTACTCGTAAGTAAGTTAGTACGAGGGTCGGTACGAAAGTAATGCCTCTTATTTTTCAGTTTATATTTACTTTATTTATATATATATATATATATATATATATATATATTATTGTAAAGAACGACGCTTTGTATAGGATAATTATCCGCGCAAGATGAGAGCGAAAGAACGAAACAAATGAAAAAATGAGGTAACCACCCGGGAATCGAACCCGATCTTCCGATTGCCGGTCAGATATGATAACCATTACACCACGGGCCTCACTCAAACAAATGTCGTAATTCCTCTACATACGCGCAGAAGCCAATGCCCCAAAGGGGCACCTCCCGCATGCCGTAATATTATACATTATAACTGCAAACACGCAGTATAATTAACGTAAAGAACGACGCTTTGTATAGGAGAATTATCCGCGCAAGATATAATGTATATAATGTTACGGCATGCGGGAGGTGCCCCTTTGGGGCATTGGCTTCTGCACGAATGTAGAGGAATTACGACATTTGTTTGAGTGAGGCCCGTGGTGTAGTGGTTATCATATCTGACCGGCAATCAGAAGATCCCGGGTTCGATTCCCGGGTGGTTACCTCATTTTTTCATTTGTTTCGTTCTTTCGCTCTCATCTTGCGCGGATAATTCTCCTATACAAAGCGTCGTTCTTTACGTTAATTATACTGCGTGTTTGCAGTTATAATGTGTATATATATATATATATATATATATATGCACAGAGGGTTTCCCATAAGTCCGGCATCATAGGAGAAATTCATATTTTTCTATTTCTACAAACCATAATTCATATTTTTCTCTTTCTACAGGCCATAATATCTGTGAGCAAGGAAGAACGAATCCAGATAATTCTACTCATAGGAAATCGGAGTCAAAGAGAGGCCGCTGCTGAATTTAACAGACTGCATCCAGACTTGTTGCAAAGTTTAAGGAAACAGGATCCATAGAAGATAAACCATGCAGTGGACCTTCAAGGAGGTTCACTGACGATGATACAGCGACTGCTATCCTGGCTCATTTTAACAGAAGTCCCAATAAGTCTCTTCGGCGATTGTCCGCCGAAACAGGAGTATCGAAAAGTAGTATCCATCGCATTCTTCAGGCTCACAAATGGCATCCATATAAACTTCAGATCCTACAGAAATTAAGCGAAGATGATCCCGACCGGCGGATGGAATTTTGTGAATGGGCTACGGAACAATATGCTCAGGATGCCAATTTCCCGTCCACCATTTTGTTCAGTGACGAGGCTGTTTTTTATGGAAATGGTGAGGTAAATCGACAGAACACCCGCTACTGGTCTCAAATCAACCCTCACTGGTATACCTCTTCAAAGGAACAAGGTGCATCTCGGGTGATGGTATGGTGCGGTGGAGAGCGCAAGAGAGCAACTCGCTCCTCCACCAAGCCAGGCCTAGAGGGGGTTCACGAGCTTGACCTTCGTGTGAAGAGAGATCAACACACGGAACCTGAACGAGGTTAATGAGGTATACTGTATGTATATATATATATATATGCATATTTATATACTATATTTACTTTATATTTGCCACGTATGTATGCATATTCCCTGTAATTTTTATTGGAATTGGAATTATATTTGGTGAGAAATAAAATAAGAGGCAATACTTTCGTACCGACCCTCATATATATATATATACGATAGAATCTGAAGGAGTCGAAATGAACAAAACCGAAGCAAAAGAGAAATTTTCGAGGAGTCTCTTGTCTGTTGCGCAATTTTATCGGCGTCAACAAATGTTTCGTCCAATCTTTCGTTACACGAAGAAGGTTTTTCTTCTTTTTTACGTTTCGTTGTCGGTGATGAAACGTCTACAAAAGTTACGAAAGAGCTTAATTTATGTGACGTATTTAAAAAGTGGTCCGAAATGAAGAAATAAAGAGTGAAGAACAAGTTACGTTAATCTAATTTATTAAAATAACTGAATACAGATTTTTTTTTAAGCACTGATCGAAGGAGGTGCGTTATAGTTTTTGCAAGTGTTGTCAAGTATATATATATATATATATATATATATATATATATATATATATATATATATATACTGTATGTATGTATATATATCCTTGAACAAACCTATTAGTATCTTTTAAAACTTCTAAATATAGAGATGACATATGACATATGATGCAAGTTAATTTTGCTGTATTATGTATAACAGCAGAGGAAACGTGGCATATTGGGTGTCTTATTCAGGGTTCTCAAGTGTCCTTATTTCTAAGAACAAATTTGTTCTTATTTTTTAATTTTTTAATTTTTAATTTCATTTGTCTATCAGAATAAAATATTAATGATATATTATGGATATTCTTATTTTTGGGAGTTGAAGTTCTGATTTTTATTTTTTAGATTTGAGAACCCCGGTCTTATTGGAATATAATCTTCTGAAGGACTACGAGAGAAGATATGCATGGATGAAGAAGTGAATATTCCATTTGCGCTTACACGTCTGGTATTACCTGAAAGTACAGGGTGTTTCAAAAGTCCCTCATTATTTTTAAAATTTTATTAAAATAGCAATTACAAGAGGAACCAAATGACAATTTGGTTGCTGAGTCTACGATTCATGAGAATTTTGGTGGCATCAAACTTGGCTTCATAAGTCTATTGGAAAGTCACTGGTACACCTCAACGTGGGCACCGTCTTTTTCGAAACAAGCGAGCCACCGTTTTACGCATTCTTGGCCGACATTGGACAACATTTCGGGAGTAACAGAAGTACACGCATTCCTGATCCGTTCTTCTAGTGTGGGGAGGACTCGCCGCTTGGTGGCGTACACTTTGCGCTTAATGTAGCCCCACAAAAAGAAGTCGCATGGGGTAAGATCAGGCGAGCGAGCAGCCCATTCGATGGGACCACGGCGACCAATCCACCGATCCGGGAACTGCTTATTCAGAAATGAGCGAACCTCACGCGAGTAATGAGCAGGGGCACCGTCTTGCTGGAAAATGACTTCTTGCATGTCAGCTACAGCTGACAGTTGGGGGATGCAGAACTCCTAAACCATACGAAGGTAATTGTCTCCGTTGACGTTCACGGAATTTCCATCTTGATCCCGGAAGAAGAACGGACCAATCAGCCCAGCTGAGGAGATGGCACACCAGACGACCAATTTCGGCGTGTCCCTTTCATGTTCACGGATCTCCGCAGGATTGTCAGTTCCCCAGATGCGGGTGTTTTGCCGATTGACGCGACCAGAAAGGTGGAAGAGAGCTTCGTCGCTGAACCACATGTCTAGGATCGATGGGTCTCTTTCGTAGTGATGCAGCAGTGTCTCACACATCTCCACCCGGCAATCGTAGTCTTGAGATTCCAGCTTCTGAACCACCTGGATCTTGTACGGATACAGCTTGAGACCACGCCGCAAAATCCGTTGGATAGATGTCGCGCTGATGTTCAGTTCGGCAGCAGCTCGCCGAATGGACTGTCCTTGACTCTGAGTAAACGCCTCACGGACAGTTTCGACATTCTCCTCACTCCGCCCACTTCGAGGTCTTCCTGATCGTGGTTTGTCCTTTACGGATCCGGTCTCCATAAACTTCCGGTGGGTGGCGACGATGGTGTTCCTATCCGGTGCATAATGCATAAAGTGTCAGATTAATGAATGAGTTATAGATAGCATACTATCAACAGTTTATAAAAAACAGAGGGAAAATCTAATATATATATATATATATATATATATATATATATATATATATATATTATGAGCAATATATATAATATATATATATATATAATATATAATAATATATATATATATATATATATATATATATATTGCTCATAAATATATATATATATATATAATATATATATATATATATATATATTAGATTTTCCCTCTGTTTTTTATAAACTGTTGATAGTATGCTATCTATAACTCATTCATTAATCTGACACTTTTACTCAAAACTGACCAAAGATATTCAATGGAGTTTAGGCGTGGAGAGTGGGAATACTACTGGCAAACCAATCTCAACTAGTTTTACATACAAAGCATGAAGCATTGTTGGAATAGAACATCTGCTTTCATGGGAAATGTAAGTAATTTATTGATGGAGGCTTCCAGAACCTGCTTTAAAACTTATGTCATGGAATTCATTCGCCTTTCAGAGAATACTTCCAAACTCATGCTAATCGCATACAACGCCCGACCATAACGCTGCTACGTCCTTTCTTTACAAAAGTAGGGACGACGTACTCTGGATTCTGGGTAAGAGGCCTTCCCAACCTTCTTACTATCATATTCAATATATAATCGGCACCAAGGATAAAAAAAAATCCGCAAGAAAAAGCTTGAAAATTGTACTATAAACGCACAATCTTTATGCGTATTTTATCTTTCAATTCAGGCATTGCAATTCACCTGAAACTCCACTTTCGTGTCATATCCCCAAAGTTAAAAGAGCTAAAAAACAACCGCGAAGCTTTTCGAAGGAAACAACCTTCTTCATTTGGGCAGAGTATAAAACTGAAACAAAATAAAGATAGAAGGGACAAGAACAATTTAAGAAGCTTTATACATGAGGTTACTCAAAATGTCATAAAATATTCTGAATGAAAGACTTTTTAACAGACAAAAGTTGGTAAAAAATATCCAATTGAAATTACCCATTTTTTATATTAAAATTATCGATATTTTTTATGAGAAAAAATTCCCCGTACGTTTTCTTTTACCGTTGTTATTAATATTTATGAGCAATTGAGCATTATTTATGTCTATATTATGAACATTGTCAAGACGATGTTTTATACAAGGCTGCAGTGGTATTGAAACTATATTTGTGCTGATATAGGCGTCTCTTAAAATCAATGGCTTCCCCAATATACAGTAACTCTTAGGACAGTCCTTACATGGACTCTTATAAACTCCGGAGTTAGAAGAGCAATCCGATAACTGTTTTTTCCGTAAAAGACTATGAGTAGAGCGAGGGACTCGTCATACCAAACTAAGTTGAGAGAGGAAACTATTTTGAAGTGGCCGTGAGTTAAATGGGGACACCACCAAGGCATCATTAACATTTTTAACGCGAGTATTATTGTTATAAAATATCTTTTTGGAAGAGCTAAGAAACCTTTGAATAAAGATAGAGGGATAACCAAGTTTTTTTTAAAGGAATCCTTAATGTAACAAAGCTCAGCGTCCAAATAAGAAGGGCTACAAATCCTTAAAGCTCTCAGAAAAATCCCCGAGAGAATACCATTTTTGGTAGATAAGCTTTGTGATGAAAATCAATAGAAATAGACATTTCAATGGTACCTTTTATAAACATGGGGAAGGCTGGTTTGTTATTAGAAGATCTAATAATTTGGGTGTTCAAAATTGAAGTTGTTGAATTCTGTTCTGTTTGAACGATAAATTTTATAGAAGGCAAAACATTATTTAATCGATCAAGTATGTCGACGGGATCAACCTCAGACGGGAGCGAAATAAAGACGTCATTGACCTACGATACCAAGGAACTGAGGAATCGAGAATCTCAGAGGTCTTCGAGGCATAACGTTTTTTAAATTTTTCTTTTCCTTTGTACCTTTACTTTGTTTCAGTTTTATACTCAGCGCGAATAAGGAAGAAGGTAGTTTCCTTCGAAAAGCTTCGCGGTTGTTTTTTAGCTCTTTTAACTTTGGGGATTATATATATATATATATATATATATATTATATATATATATATAGGGTGTCCAAAAAGTCATGCAACCCAAAACAAGAAGTTGAATTCTTGATCAAATAATAGTGTTGTATGACTTTTGGCGCGCGCGCGCGCACACACACACACACACACACCACACACACACACACACTATATATATATATATATATATATATATATATAATATATATATATAAGACAAGCGATAACAAAAATATCAGCTGTTTCGATTTGCTTAATAATATAAAACTATTTGTGGTAATAACGTGAAAGAAGAACATTGTTCAAATAGCAATGAGCGGGACGACAAAATCAAAACAAAATAATGATAACCTTATAGAAATAAATCCCAGGTCCAATTAATGTCCCATTTTCTATTGAGAGAATATGAAAATTCACTTATTTCAAAAACCGATATCCTTTGGTGGCTCGAACTAGCGTCTTGAGGTACCAGAATCTCAGCGAGTTTAGTTGGTGATTTCTGATAATTCAGATTGCGGGTTCGATCGACAATAGTCCCAAATTTTATTTAAAAAATTATGACGTCATGTAAATAACTTGAACTCGAGGACCCCAGCCTGGGAGATCATGAATGAGACATTTTTTGGAGCAAGTGTAGTTTAAGTCCCCCTGATGAAAAAGGGGACACAAACTACACTAGGTCAAAGTTGGGGAACGCATACTACACTAGGATCTGCGGAGAGAGAAGACATTTTTAAATGAATCCATCAAATAAAAACGTTAAAACTAACGAAAATATTACGACTTAACCTAACCAATCGTCAATTTATATATATATATATATATAAATTGACGATTGGTTAGGTTAAATCGTAATATTTTCGTTAATTTTAACATTTTATTTGATTAGGTATACGCGGACAAAGTTGGGGAACGGAAACTACACTAGGATAATGTAGGGGAACGTAAACTACACTAGGCACCACAGGGGTCGTAAACTACACTTGCTCCCATTTTTTATTATAATAATAATAATAATAATAATAATAATAATAATAACAGAAAAATATACCTTGAAAAAACGCTGAAGAAAACCGTAACAAATGTCAAAGATTAAAACATGAAGAAAGAGTAATTAAAAAAACTGGAAGACATTTAGTTGACATGAAACATCTGTTGAAAAGTAGAAAATGAAAAAAAAAAAAAAAAAGAATGAGAGAAGTAACAGTAAAAATGATCAAAGAAAAATCCGAAATATTTATTTTCCTCAGCCAAAAAAAGGAACAACAAAGAATGAGTCTATAAAACCTTTAAAGAAAGGAGATAACACACACTAACAACAACTTAAAAAGAATATCCGAAATACTGAGCACACAATATGGCGGTCTGCTGCAATGTCTTCAAGACCAATAAAATGATATATGATGGCAATTCTTTATTCAGAGAAAAACCATAAAGAAGAGATCTTACATAGACCTTCTTTGTATCGGAAGATGAAGTATACGCGCTGTTAGATCCGTGAAATCACAGTCAGGAGACGGTTTTGTGGAATGCTAAAAATGAATATAAAACTGAAATAAGAACATCTTTATAATTATTTGAAGAGAACATTGTTCTTGTATATATAAAGGAAACAACTGATCACGAGTAAGTGGTACCCGATAACGCATCTCAATTATGGTTTCGTAAAAATGGTTTCAGAGAAGTTTGGGGTTACACGAAAGACTCGTTAAGAATTAACATGGAGCACAAATAATAATGTTACAGATACTTTCAATAATAATTCACACTATCATTTCATCACACACACACACACACACACACATATATATATATATATATATATAGTAGCAGTCAACTAAAACATATGGACGTTACATGAAAAAGGTAAATTGTTTCGAAATAATGAAGAAGTAGTTAAAAATTAAGAAATATCATTACAAGAATAGAAGACACTTAGTTCAGTACCACTATTATTTATAATTATAGCATAACAAAAACAGATAATGATGTAACTCTCAATAAAAACACGGTATATAATGTCCTTTGCCGACCATCAAAAACTTGTCAGTCAGATGAAAACAAAAGAAGATAAAAAATTATTTAGATTCTTTGCAAACAGACACGAATAGAATAAACAGATTGTTCGAAGACACCAGGAAGGAGTTTAACGCCGAACTATAAGTTTTCCTTCCTAAGATGCAGAAAAAAGTAAACCTGAAGGTTCCGAAGTGGTATACAGTATGTACCAAATGAGAAGGAAATACAAAGCAGCTGAAAAAACATTAAATTAGAAATGGCTGTGACTGATGGTGTAAAATTTGAGATGCAAAATATAATAACAATATGTAAAAGGAGAGGAAGAAGAAGAAAGTCAGTGGGAAATTTTAAAATAAAATACAAACACTGTTTCCGATGTTCAAAACTTAAATTGTACAAAAACTAGAATATTATTTATAGTTCTTTTCGTTCCCATTCAGTGAGACACTAATCAATCAAAAGGGAACAGAGACGCTTCAACCAGATTAAACGTCTCGGAAGATCTACATTACTGGGCGAGGTTGCCTGAACTAAATCTATACTCCTTATAGCGGGGGTTCCCAACCTTTTTTCGGCTGCGTCCCCCTCGATGGTTTCGGCGAGTGCCCCGTACCACCCCCGTACTCAAAATTGCTCAAAAGACGGTGTAGCCGCTACACCGTCTTTTGGGAGTACTTTTCCGTGTGAAAGTTAGTTCCAAGGCAGATGCCGCGTACTCCTGGGGTTACGCGTATCCAAATTTGGGGAACCCCTTCCTTACAGAAAGGAAAAAAAAAATCTGAATACATTCCCATAGAACTTAATTGAAGATATTGTATCTTTACTTAAAAAAACTATATTCGAAAAAACAGTATATTCAAAAAGAGAATTAGCTATTTTTCACTACATTCAATTTACATAATTGTTGGTCAACTAATATATTAAAGTATTCTTATCTCAATATGCTTTTAAGAAGCATGGCAGTTTTTTAGGCAAAATCGATGGACTTCAATTCGATTATTACTCGTATATAAGAAAAGTGCATTGGTAAAAACAGTTGATATGAACTAGCAAATGTTGAAAATTTATAGAAATTGTAGCATATTATTTTATAAATTATTTTGATTTCTACACACTGTACATAATTTTTGCGTGAAATTTAACTATTTTTCCAAATAATTGATACAGTAATTAAGTGTGTTTAGTAAAAGATACATATGCGTGGCAAATGGAATATAATGGAATAATTATTTACAAAATAAATACAGATTTACAATTTTCGTTGTTAAAATAATTTAACAGAATTAACTGTGAAATTGGACTATTTATTTTATTTAATTGGGTCTTTAAACTTTGGGCTATACTGGGCTCTCAGTTTAATTAAAGAAAAACATCGCTTCATCGGTAGTTATGATTAGTAATATATAAATCATGAATAAGAATTATTAATTAATATAAAATACATAAATGAACTAATAGTTAAAAATTAGACAATGAATATAAATCATTGTGAAGTCATTAACGTCATTGTATTTATTTTTCATTTATTTATATTAATAAATTTATTATAAATTTAATATTAAAATACTACAAAGCCATTATAGAAGATATGATATCAATACAGTACAAAAAATTCAATGTTAGCCAAGAGAAATGAACGAGTACGAGTAATGCGTGTAAGAGTATATTTAATCCTAGATTAGACAAAAATGGAAGAGTAATATATGTAATAATTTACATTTAATCCTAGATTTTTATTAGTATTCCATTATTAATCGAGATTTTAATTTGGTTTTTAAACGAATTTACGTTCGGAATATTTTTTATATTAGCATTTAAATCAATCAATAGTTTTAGTCCACTGAAAATGGGTAATTTTTTAAATAAAAACACTCTAAATTGAGGACTAACTCGCTTTCATCTATTTCTAGTCTGATATGAAATGGAACAATTAATAAATAGATTTTTGGAAGTTAAAGTACGTGAAGTGGGACGTTTCTGGAACTTTATTTTAAATAGTTAAGTTTAACATATAAGGATTTAATGACGGCAACGATGAAAGGTAATTATCATATGTATCTGCCAAGTCCAATAAAAGTTTGTTCGACCACATCCATTTATAAACATGTTTTTATTCTCTATTCGTTTCATTTATCATAGGGTGATACAGGGTGATTCTTTAATTATGCCACACTTCCAAAAAATAATTAAAGTCAATGAATTACCTTACGTTCATGAATTCTGGCGATTATTATGGAAGGACGAGAGGTTTCTTTTTTTACGAGCACCTAACACGCTCGGTTGTAGGAACTACGTGACGAATCTGTAATTTTTTGTCACGGCCTCCAGCCCGCAATCATTGGCCCAGTTTTCAGTGATACAATGATGGATCGAAATGTTCGCCTCCGCATCCTCCACGAACGGTTCATTCCCCTTTTCATGGGCCAAGACTTTGATATGCATAGAGTTTGATTTGAGCAGGACGGCGCCAAAATCTCGTACAACAATATATCGATTCGGACTTTCTGTATGAAACTTTTGGCCGTGGAGGCCTGTCTAATAGGTACATCCACTTCCTTCACGACTGTGATGTTGCGTAGCCTCTCCTCTCACTTGACATCAATCTTTTGATTTCTTCTTGAAGGAAAGGATCTTCAAAGAAAGTCTGAAAATTGAAAGCTCTAAAAGCAACCACTTAACGCGAAAACTACTCCATTTCTATCGAAACGCTGAAGGTCGTCACAAGAAATTACATTGCCGAGTAAATTGGCAAAGGGAAGGACACCTTGAGCATGTTGTGTGCCGACGAAAAAGCTCCCATCTTTCCGTAATAATCGTATCAAGTTTCATGAAAGTAAGTTAATCCATTGATTTTTAATTATGCTCTTAAAGTGTGGCGTAATTAAAGAGTTACATTGTAATTATGTAAAAAGTAAGTATAGTATCATTTGTACGCAATTTAGTGTGGTTGACATTGTTCTGACATGAATTGAAAATAGTAGGATCTAAGCATAGATCCTTCTGGAACCTCATTATTTTACACCACAAATTCAGATAAAATGCGTTTTAATTTAACGCACTCGTGATTTCATGGGTAGGAATTGAACTAATCTAGAATTTTTCCTCCTTTGCTGTATATGTGAAGCATATGCAATAAAATTACGTTTGAAAGTGTATCAAATGCTTTAGGTAAGTCAAGGAAAACCGAGTCTGTTTGTTTTTTATTGTTTAAGTTTGCTGCATCTCTAAATCCAGATTATATTTCAGCCAAAACATCAAAGTTTGTAAAGAACTTTAAATGTCTATTGTATATGATTTTTTTTTAAGTACTCAAACTTTGTAATATGGAAATAAAGTCGTAAGACGTAATTGGAAGACTACCAGAGTTGGGGTAAAATACTTGGGTATGTGTATATATGTGTATTTAAATACATATTGAAGTATTTGTATTTGTATTTGAACATTTTGAAGGTGATGTATTTAAATATTTCTTAAAAGTATGCACAGGGTGTACATTGGAAGATAACAACTTTGAAGCATCATAATTATATATATGAATGTGTGAATGTTGAAACTTGCACAGATACCATATCATATAACTAAGTTTCTCTCTCTTGTGTTTCAGATTGAATGTGTGAATGTTGAATGCATCACGGCGTCGGTGGCCTCCGTCACGCCTGCACTGTTAGACAATGTGTGCATGGAAGTGGAGTACCATTGTGACATAGTTCGTGCTCCGAATGGTGCGCATGTCGAATGTGTACTCTAATGTACATACACCAGATGAAACTTGAGTATATCAGCTATAAGTTACGCGCGTATTAATCTGTCCACATTATTCAATAAAAATATATGGCGCCTCAAATTTGTTACCTTTCAGTGTGGACACCCTGTATTTGAATTTTCAAATACGATAATTTTTCATCAAGCCTATCTGGCAACACTTCCACGGGGTCTAAGTTAGACTCAGTGGCTAAGTTATACTCTTACAGTATATAAACTAAGATACTCCAAACATCGTGTTGTGAGAGTGTCTCGACATTTCAACGGTCAATAACTTATTTTTCTTGCAAAAAATACTCAATACTTTGTATTTGAAAAGCATTTCAAATGCTCAACCTGGAAGAAGTACTTGTATTTGTACTTGAGAGAATTGAAGAAAATTTGTATTTAACCCTTTAAGGACTGAAGGTACAAATTGCTAACGTTTCAAATACAAGCATTCATAACTTAACCCTACAAAAAATTCAGGGCTTTAAGGGTTAAATACTTTTTGATGTATTTGGCCCCAAGTCTGATGAGTACTTGATATAGGACACACAGAGTGTGTATAAAGTAACGCGAGTGAAGAGCCAAATCCGATTTGAACTAGTTTAAACTAGTTTCAACTTGTTTTTTAACTCGTAAAAACATTTTCAACACCTCTTATAAACCTTACTATCGAACATACAGTTGTTATAAAGTACGTGTAATAAATACTACTAGTCCATGTTCATTCGCGTTAATACAAATCGGATTTGTCTCTTCACTTGCGTTACTTTATACACACCCGGTACTTTGGCTTCCATTATACAGTCAAGAAATAAACCCAAGTTACTAATCCATCAGTGAGTTTTACGAGTGGAACTGTATTTTCATCTCGTACTAGTTTGTATATGTGTTACAGTCATGGTGTAAAACCAATCAATTCGTGTAAGGCCTGTCACCCTTAATCAATTCGTGGATGTTAGGTTAGGTTAGTAATGCATAATGCCTGTCATTAAGAGTCACAGACATTTCGCGAAATGCCTGAAACTTTTAGACATTACGAAAAATGGCTAGTTTCACACAGTGACTGTAACATATACTTTAAATGAAATCATACTGATCAGTATTTTCATTTTCAAAATTTTGATTGTTACTGAGACGTCGCTTGGTAGGAATGAATAAAAATAAATGGGTGCATAAGTTGTGGAATATATTGTTGTCAGTGAAAGTCAGTATTTGGAATGGAGGCTGCTGTATTGGTATCTTTGAAAATGAAAAAGTTTATTGGCAGACCATAGTCCATATGATAAGTATTAATAAGACGAACTGACAGTAGAATATAATGACAATTCAAATACTAAGGAGAGAAATATATACAATTAATGAGAAATAATACAGTAATGTCGGAGTTAAGTGGAGCTACAGACAGATGTTTTCGTACCAAGAATTCCATAGCTTAGAGGATAAACGGCAGGACTCACGGATAACTTAGATAATCGGGTTGGTTGATTTTTTTAATTCTTTGCATTAGATTGTACTGAGAACGTCTTGTTACCTCCGGGAAGCTCGGGACATTGCGGGTAGCAAACATTTACGAAGCTGAGCATCTCGGGGGTAATTTATGTAAGAGTCTAAAAGACCTGTTGTACAGCAAATTTAGGGTTCTGCCAGAACCTTTTTTATAATTCACCCAGAGTTGCTGTCCGTATATATTACTGCAGAAAGTACGAAAGAGAGTGTCTTTAGCTTCACTTGTACAGAACCGAAAGTTCCTTATAGTCATATTCGCTTTAGCACACAGGCTTCGAGATTGTTTTCTTATATCTATATTTTCTTATATATATAAAATGTATCTTGTATCGTCTTTTATCTATTTCTACGCGTATCTTTATTCGAAAAGAAAAATTTGAATGGATTAGTTAAATATTTGGGATCACTAGAAGAATTTCTTTCCAGTATGAGAGAACATTAGAGATTTGTTTAACGCTTTCTCTCTCTGTTAATTACCCATTCAAAATGTTTCACAGTCCTTTACGATTAAAGTTTTGTTTATTAATTTCTTAAGAACAGTGATTCACTTTGGCTTTTCAGTAACTGTATTTAGTCTGTTACAATACTTTTACGTGCCTGTTCCGGCTGTTCGGTAGTACTATCATTTTTCCATAATTCCTAGAGTATATTTACATTTGATGCTCACAATGACTGCTAGAATAATGCAATGGCTATCGTTAATTTTTAGATATCAGTTTTGACGTAATAAAAAATTTGTTTGGTTAATATATTCATTATGTATTTGAAAAATGGTGAAGTTTTGTTTCTATGAGAGTTATTTTTAGTTACTCCACATCACCCCCAAATAAAGTTTAGTTCACCATTACTTTCATCGTAAATTATATTTTATTACACCTGTAAGATGCGTTGTTAACTTTTATTTTTCTTGAGCTCGCCGATGGATAACTAACAATTATTATTGGTCCGTGATATTTAATTTAATTATACTCGAGATGCAGTCGAGTGAAGACCGCACCCAGATTTGATTTAACCCGAGTGGAATTTCCAGTGTTATTGTGAGTCTCGTAGACGTTTAAATGATTGAATTAAGATCACTTTCACTCGTGAAATTGCGAAGAAAATTTGTACTATTATTATTACTGAGTGAACTTAACGAGATTAATATTAAAGCCTTTGGCAATAATATGGTTTTTCTAATGAGTTTTACCTATACTTCATATGTTGGTATCCAACATTGGATAGTGGGTAAACAATAACGTTTCGGTTTGTTTAGCTTCCTTCGAAACGACAAAGGTCGTGTGAAGGAGGGGACCCGCGGCTGTACATGGAATCCAAATCACGGGTCATTACATCATCTAATACAGTCATCCATCCAACTACAGTACTAAACAAACGTATTGTCGTTGATCTAATGAGAAACGTTCAGTAGTGGATACTATAAATATTTATTTGAATTGCGAAGGTTTCACGGTTATTTTTATGTTAATTTTTTGATACATTTACTACTGCAGTTTGAGTCTACATATTATATGCTTAACACCGCCATATGCTTACTCCTACGCGTAAGTGAAATTGAAATTGAAATTCTTTATTGATAAACTAAATATTACAATGTTACAATATTTACCGTATTACAATAATTTCAACGTAGAATAAACAATTTTTAATGAGACTTTTTATTCTATTCTATTTGGTTCTTAAGCTTTAGGCTTTACTGGGCTCTCAGATTAATTAAAACTAAAACATCTCTTCGTAGGTAATTATTATTAAGTAATATATAAATCATAAGTAAGCGGTATTAATTAATTAATTTAGAATACACAAATGAACTAATAGTTGAATATGAGAAATGAATTATGTAATATGGTAGCTTGGGATGCTAAAACACATTTTAGTGCTATCAATTAAACAAGTTTCAGTTAATATAATGTACGCGAATTTGTGTTGGAGCAATTTTAGGTTCATTTTCAACTCGTGAGAATGAGTTAGGAGTTTGCAGGCAAGAATTTAGATTTAAGAAGGAGATCGGCAACTTGTATTTTTTTGGTTAGAAAGATGTTCACTGAACCATAATAATTATTGGGAATCATTAATTTCATATACAGTACTGAGAGAAATTATAAATTCTAATTATAGATTCAAAATAATAAAATAAAATATAAAGTAGTGACTGGAACGCACAAAAAATTTAATATTATACTGTATATATTTGCACACTAAATTTATTGATTTTTAATTGATTTTTCGAGTCACCTGAAGATCAGGGCCCCGATGTATTCTTGTTTTTTGCTTTACAGTACCAAATATAATAATAAATTAAATTGAATGCACGGTCAGGTCAACTGTACGCCCTTGACGATTGGTTGGGTTAAGTCGTGGTATTTTCATTAGTTTTAACGAAGATATCATTTGGTAATTGAGGCTGGGAGCCCTGATCTTCAGGTGATCCCATTTTTCTAACTTGTTTGAGTTACGTGAAAGAGAGCGCTTCCATTCATAAATGTCATCAGAAGTTGTCACATTCAAATTGAATGTTTATGTCACTTTCCGATTTCGTATTTTGAGGGCATCTTCCCCTTCTTTTCACGTAAACTTCTAAGCAACATTGAATGACAGAAAAGGCAGAATGTGTCCCATTCCTGAAGTGAAAAGTTTTAGGTAAGGAACAGTCTGTACTCTGAAAGGAAAATAGTTTCGTAGTCACAGAACGAAAACTATGATACGTGTCTCGCACGACACTCCCAGGCAATAGGATGTGCCTGGCATGCGTGTGAGATAGAGAGCTGAAGGTAGCAATTCCTTCCTCCATAAGCCAACTTTACAGGAACTGAGATCAGAATTTCTCTTTAAGTGATAGAAATGCTTCCATTGTGAAAATACTCTCTCAACATAGTATTAAATACGATCAACTTGGTAAAATTCTTTCTTTCGACACCTTCAAAATGACAAATGCTGTCACGCGAGATTAAATTTGATGTATCGAATTCACCATCCTTATCATCGATGTAGAATATGTACTGTAGCTGATAGAAAGATAATCACTTCGCACTACACTCTAAATAGAAGTAAACGTTTCGTTAGACGTTTCATTGTCCCAATTTTGTGAATTTTGAAATGTCTAATGCGTAAGCGTTAGACATTTCATATTATTTAAACGTTTGGTTAGACATTTCAGTAAGACAACTGAAATGTCTAAATTGTCCCAATTTTTCAAACAATTAAAAAAACTAATCCGGGATCACCTGAATATGAGGGCCCTCAGCCTTCTTTAGTTAGTCTTATAAGGCTAACTAACGAAAATATCACGACCTAACCTAACCAATCGTTAGGTCAACTGTACGCCCTTGACGTTTGGTTAGGTTAGGTATTTTCATTAGTTAGCCTTATAAAGCTAACTAAAGAAGGCTGGGGGCCTTGAACTTCAGGTGATCCCTAATCCGAAGTGTCTAATGAATTGTTTGACTATGAAATATCTAATGCATGAAAGTTTAAAAGGAGCTTAAGTTTAAATATAAGTTTAAGTTTACATGAAAAGAATTGCTTCACAGCATTACTCTTAAACATTTTTGACTTTCAATTTATATTCATTTCTTCTTGTAAATGATTCTGTATCACTATCAAATAACTTCCCGTAATTTACAATATCCAAACCATTTATTAGTTTTAAATACTCGAATTGGTTCTATAAACCGACGCTTTTCGAGTGAATACATGCCAAGTTCACCTAATTTTTCTTAAATATTTTACTTCTCAGTTCTGAATTAATTTCGGTTGCTCTTGCCCACCTTTTTTAATTTATCAGTGTCTTTTCTCAAATATAGGTTGTCTAACTCAGAGATTGAACCTAGGGTAGTCCTAAGACTAAATTTAGGGTCACAGGCCGGTTCTTAATCTTGAAAGACTTTACTAGCGAAGGCCTACACAAATAAATAAAATTAATAAATGCATGAAAGACACTCAGAAGACCTAACCCGACGTGGAATAAATAAATAAATAAATGCACAAGTATAATTGTTTTCTCCTCTTTACGGGATAGTCTAAAAATAAGAACACTAAATAAACTGCTTCACAACTTTAAAGTATTTTTAACCACAATGCACATGCGTCTAGACGTAAACAATAGAAAACTAACTTGTTATACGACTAAAATGTTTAATTTCTACGCCTTTATATATTTGAAACACTTAAGCACAGTTTCAGGTATTTAAAATATCGGGTCACCTGAAGATCAGGGCCCCCAGCCTTCTTTAGTTAGTTTTATAAGGCTAACTAACGAAAATATAACGACCTAATCTAACCAATCGTGAAGGGCGTACAGTTGACCTGACGATTGGTTAGGTTAGGTCATGATATTTTCGTTAGTTAGCCTTATAAGGCAAACTAAAGAAGGCTGGGGGCCCTGATCTTCAGGTGATCCGAAATATCTAGTAAACACTTCAAAATAGCTATTACTCATTTCAGAAAGCTAAGTTCATAATGAGATGTCGAGTAAACGTTCCACATATATAACCAAACGTCTAGTACCATTTAGAGTGTAATGAATGTCATGTGATTAAATGATAGACAGTCTGATCTCAGATGTCAGAATGTCTATCACAGAATGTATTTGTCAAAATGGGTCTACATGAGAAATCTTTAATATATATATATATATATATATATATATATATATATGTTAAGTTTCATGGCAACATTACAAAAGATGATAGAACCCAAGCAATAATGCTATTAGATATGATGGAACATTACACCCTTACTCAGGAAATCTGTGAAGCCACAAGAAAAGAGAACGTTTTGGATTTAATCTTGCCAAATAACAGAGATAATAATAAATAAAAAGGTAACGCACACAAATTTCTCTGACCAAACCTAATTGATATACAATTGAAGTTAGCACCCAGAGGTCCGAAAACGCATCCCAGAGAGGCAGAAGGAATATTTGAAGGCTTAAACATAAATTCAAAGAAAGTAGATTGGGAAAGTGTAAATAAAAAATTAAAGGAAGTAAATTGGGAATTGCTACTTCACGAGAAGACTCCAGAACAAATACTAGGTACAATGGAGACTGAAACCAAAGCTATATTACTGAAGCATGTTCCAGAGACAAAAAGACAAAAAAGAAAACGGAGCAAGCTCGAGAGAAAAATCAGGACACTATTTAGACAGCGGAAGCAAACCGTAAAACATCTCCACAGATGCAGAACTGATGCAAGGAGACTCAAACTAGAGAGGAAACTAGGCGAAATAGAAATGAACCTAAAGCAAATATTCATACATAAGACAAACGAGGAGGAAAACAAGGTAGCAGAAAACATAAAAAATAACCCAAAATACTTCTATACATTTGCGGAAAGGAAAATGCAGTGTAAAGAGAGTATTGGTCTGTTGATAAACGGGAGGCCAAACACACAAATGACCCAAAATGAATGAGCGAACTGCTTAAGGCACAATTTAACTCTGTGTTTGTCATCCCTAAGTCCGAGATGAAAGTAGAAAACCCAGACGAATTTTTCGACATTGATACAAATCAGCTAAGGACAAATTCTGGCGCAAACCTATTAATGGACTTAGAGTTCTCGGAAGGAGATGTAATTAAAGGTTTATCACAGATGCAAGACAATTCGGCACCAGCGCGACACATGGAGTGCCACGTTTCTGAAGAAATGTAAAGAGAGTATTGCCAAACCGCTATACTTACAATGGAGGAAATCACTCGACACAGGTCAAATTCCACTTCCATTAAAGAACGCGAACATTGCTCCCTTATTCAAGGGTGGTAACAGAGCAATGCCCAAGAATTATCGGCTGGTAGCTCTCACCTCTCACCTTATAAAGTGCTTTGAACGTATAATTAGAGGCAAAACTACCTACTATGTACAAGAAAAGAACTTATACAACCCAAATCAACATGGTTTCAGGGCTGGAAGATCATGCCTATCACAGCTATTAGACCACTAGGAGAAAGTATTGGAAACTGTGTCGAGGACAAAACCAGTGGCGGCTCGTGACTAAAAATTCTAGGGGTGCTGTCTCTAAGAATGGGTTGAAATAATTACTGAAATAAAAGGATGAACATTGAGCAATGAATAAAAGTTTCAAAAGTTATTGAAAAAGTTATTCAGTGAGCTCATCCTTATATTGTTCTTGATTATTTCAATTGTAAATAAAAAATTTAGGGGTGCTGCAGTTCCGCAGTGCCTACCGACGAGCCGCCACTGGACAAAACATAGATGTAATATATACTGACTTTGCTAAAGCCTTCAATAAATGTGACCATAGAATTATAGCCAGTGGCGGATTATCACTGAGGCTATTGAGGCTGAAGCCTCAGGCTTCCATGCTTGAGGGGCTCCCCCAATCAACTGAGTTTCGATGATATAATTCGAGATTTCGCGAACTTTTTTGATTAAATATGACAGAGTACATAAAATGACAAATTCCCCGTTTTATTTTGTTTTATAGGCCCTAAAGTAAAGTTTGTTTAATACTGTTTGGTTTTGGAAGACGGCAAAATACACTGTGTTAAGGTTCTTTTAAGTTTGTTTCTCAATTAGCCTGAGCACCGTACACATAATTCGTGTAAATGTACTATGCACTGTACATGTACATGTATTATTAATAAAAAGCTATAGAAAAGGGCCCCCATATTCTTCATTGTCCCGGTGCCCTGAGGTGTTTCAATCCGCTCATCTGATTATAGCATACAAACTTAAGAATACAGGAATTACTGGAAAGCTAGGAAGATGAATATTTAATTTCTTGACGCAAAGAACACAAAGAGTGGTGATAAATGGAGTCAAATCGGAAGTCTCAGAAGTAGAGAGCTCTGTTCCACAAGGGACAGTACTAGCTCCCTTGCTGTTCATAATAATGATTGCAGATATTGATGCAGATATCAATGACAGTATTGTATCATGTTTCTCAGATGACACAAAGATATGCAAGGAAATATTGAACGAAGGTGACATAGAAAGATTACAAAATGACAATGAAACATTATTCCATTGGTCAGAAGAAAAATTCCAACTTCTAAGCTATGGTAATAACAAGGAGCTACAGAATAAAGAGTACAAACTCTGCAAGCCATACAGATAACACTAAATCCACAAGTCCGGGATCTTGGAGTAATAATGTCGTCGGGTGCAGAATTTAGAGAGCACTAAAACATCAAAATTATAACGGCTAGAAAAATAATGGGAATCATCTGGAGGAGCTTTCGCAGCAGAAAAGCAAACATCATGCTCAAATTGTGGAAGAGTCTAGCCGTGGTAGCGAACCTTTTTTGCTGGCGGGTCAATTTTGTTACTTTTGATTTAAAAAAAAATGAAATTGGGTCACAATAATTTATTTACTTACTATTTTTAGTGAGAAACTTGTTGGATTTTAGTTGCTAATGTTTTGATCCGAGGTTTATATTTAGTTGTCTTTAGTCTCACACCTGCAGCACTCCTATCTGTGCCAAGGCGTTTCCTAGTGATGGATTTGACGAAATTCATGGAGGAAAACAACTGTTCACATGAATAAGATAAAGCAAACATTGTTAGCAGAGCTAATGCTAGCTTTTTCATTGATGCAAAAGAATTTGGTAAAGAGTTCCATTCTGCAAGAATAAGATTCTCTACTCTTTCTATTGATTGTTGTTCTCTGGTTACACCCAAAATTGACGACTCCAATTCCTTTTCTTGTAACTTCAGATTAAGATCAATAAATTTAGTCATCCATACTACACTTTCTTGGAAGTCAACTAATTCCATTTCTAAATTGCCAATGAAAAGCTGATAACTGAAGATCTTCAAATAGTTTAAAGTAATTTTAAAACTGTAAGGCAGAAAAATATTAAAAATTAAAGTCATATTTTATTTAAATAAGAGCTCGTGGGTCACTAAAAATTGCCTCGCGGGTCAGTGGTTCGCCATCACTGGTCTAGCCCTACCAATAATTGAGTATTGCTCAGCACTCACAAGCCCATGAAGAAAACGAGACGTTGCTAACATTGAAGCTATACAAAGGACTTTTACGTCTAAGGTAGAAGAAACGGAAGGTGAAGACTACTGGTCTCGACACAATTCCTGAAACTCTACTCTCTTGAAAGAAGGTGCGAGCTGCACACAATAATATACATATGGAAAATACTTGAGGGCTCTGTCCCTAACCTTAGAAATGAATAAGAAACAAACTTGAATGAGAAAAGAAACAGATTTTGTACTTTCTCAGCTGCGGTGGGACAAGGGGCCATGAAAACGAGGATGGAAAAAACCCTCAGAATACGAGGCCCAAAGCTTTTCAATGCCCTACCAAAAGAAGTGAGGAATCTCCAGCACACCGACCTGAATAACTTCAAGAACCAGCTGGACAGATTCCTGTGCAAAGTCCCTGACCAGCCATACGTGGCTGGTCATGAGGGCAGGAGATCAGACAGCAGTTCCGTCCTTCACCAAATCCTGCAAATGAGGCGGGATGAGTAGGATGGGCGCAAATTGGGAGAGTGCAGGAATGTTGCAATGCAATTGCAAATGTTGATCAATGTTGCAAAGGAGGTGTTGTGGGTATGCAATGCAGGGGGTACGGGGTTCTGCAACAAAGGGCGTTATGCAATGAAGGGGGAGGGTTATGCAATGAAGGGGATAGGAATGATGCAAGAGCAATAAGGGGTTTTGCAACTTGGAGGCGGAGTTATCCCCCAAGAGAAAGAGAGGAGAAGGAGAGAGAGGAAGAGAGGTGCTCGCCTGGCAGGAGCCAAGCACATATTAAGAATTCATCTGAACGTCCGCTGTCTTATTAGGTGTAAATCCGCCAGTTGGCTTAGAAGGCGTAAATGGCTTGTACAGGTTGAGTTGCCAGAGTGCGCTATTTATTTAATTAAAGTATATACAGGGTGTCCCGTAAGTCTGGACCCATAGGGCAAAATTAATAAAATTACAAAATAGTCCCAGTTTCGCTGGACATGCGTCGAAGTGACTTCTTGGGACTGACAGCGAAGCTAGCCAACACATTGGTACTGGTTTCGTCTTCCGTAACAGTCCTTGAAGGTCCTCTGCGAGGCTTGTCAGCTACGGATCCAGTTTCCTTAAATTTGGCTATCAACTTGCCAACACATCTGTGTGTGATTGGTGCGCGGTCTGGATGCATATTGTTGAATTCTTCGGCCACTTCCCGGTGACTGCGGGTCCCGACCAGCAAAATAACTTGAACTCTCTCCTCTCTAGTCAGTGACATGGTTTACCTGCAACATAATAAAAAAATATATTATAAATCCCTATGGGTCCAGACTTACGGGACACCCTGTATTATTGACAGTTAGCTTAGAATTCCGTCAGGTGGCTTAGAAGGCGTAAATGGCTTGTTCAGATGTACAGGTTGAGTTGCCAGATAGCGCTATTTATTTAACTAAAGCATATATTCTTGACGGTTGGCTTAGAAATCCGTCAGTCGGTTTAGAAGGCGTAACCAGCCATTTGGTATAATTAATTAATAATATCGTTTACAACCAAAAGAATTAAATAAAACACCATTACATCATTCTGTTTATTTGGACGAATTATTTGAATCAGAAATATATACAGGGTGGGCCGTAAGTTTCCATACATAGGAAAAATTAAACGTTTGTTTTTATGTTTCAGATACCCTAAGAATATGCGTTTGACGTAAGATCTTGTTTACTGATGAAGCAAATTTTTACGTCAATGGAGAGGTTAATCGGCAAAACATACGTTATTGGAGTAATGCTAACCCTAACTGGCTGAGTCCGACGAAGATGCAAGGTGCCGGTAAAGTGATGGTGTGGGCCGGGATATGGGGTGACAGAATTATTGGACCAATTTTTGTCAGTGGAAATCTTAATGCCGAAAGGTATCTTAACATGTTGCAAGAAGAGATTTTCCCATCCCTGCTAAACGAGGAAGGTAACTTCCCAGTTTACTTCCAGCAAGATGGAGCTCCACCTCATTATGGTCTTCACGTGCGTCGGTATTTGGATCAGCAGTTTCCGGATGCTTGGATTGGTCGGCGTGGTCCTGTGGAGTGGCCTCCCAGATCCCAGATCTCACCCCCCTTGATTTCTATCTTTGGGGGCACTTGAAGGCCATGGTGTATCAGGAAAAGATACGAGACATAAATCATCTAAAGGAACGTATCACCAACGCCATTACAAGCATAACGTCAACTGTGCTAATGCGTGTTCATCAACAGTGGGGAACACGTATTGAAATGTGTTTTCAAAACAATGGCAACCATGTAGAGCATATTATATAAATAAAAATGGTTGTCCATAAAAAAATGTTTATTTTTCCTATGTATGGAAACTTACGGCCCACCCTGTAGAAAATAAATATACAATGGAATATATATGATAAAAAAATAAAATAAAAAATAATAATAGTATAAGAAATATGAACGAGGAATATGTATATAATTAAAAAATAAAAATATAAACATCAATATAACAGTACAGGAGAAATATATATACACAATTATGTTAAATAATTAAATATATTGAAAATAAATACATACACTTTATCTTCTACTGCACAAACTCAAAAAATAAAAAATAAGAAATACAAAACGATGGAGTATAATCATCAAAATAATAGTTCAGGAGAAATATATACACACAATTATGTTAAATAATTAAATATATTGAAAATTCATCAAAATACATTCACTTTGTTCTACTGCGCAAAATACTAAACTCACACATAATCGAGTCTACAATCACATCATTATTGATTTGCACTACGCAGTAAACGCGGCTTAATATTATTTCACCGCTCAAGTTATAGGGAAACCTATACTCTATATCAGTGATGCACAAACCCTGGCCCGCGGGCGAAATGTGGCCCCCACGGGTCTTTTCAATTCACATTTTTCACATGAAAAGGGTAGCTACCCAAAGAAAAATCTGAAATATTACCCCTGGTTATAAAAATGCATATTTATAAAAAATAGAATATCTATATATCTGGCCCTTATATATAAAACAGATGGTTGGTTTGGCCCTCACATCAAAAAAGTTTGTGCACTACTGCTCTATATAAATGGCCTTCATATCGTTCAGTACTATTTTTGTGCCCATTTTACATCCGGTTGGCAAGTTATCTTTAAATACGTCTAGAATACAATCAAAAGCACGCACAAAGAGGTCATCGTTAGCCACAACGTCATTATTAAATACAAGTCTATAAACACTCCTTTCCAATCGGGGGTTTATTTTTACCAACCCGAGCTTTTCAATCGTGAACTCTTCTTCACACTGCATAGCGGCAGTTGAAATAATCTTCTAAGTCGTTACGACAGCTGCTCATTATATAAAGAAATAGTTCTTCAGGGTGAACGGTGTAGGTGAGCTCAGCCCTGTACCGCTCAAGTGCTTTGTACCAAAGTTCATGATATTTTAAAGAGTCTAAACCTTTTAAATAAGCATCCAGCTGTAGACCATTTTCGCCTTGTTCAGTCCTACACTCGGTAAACCCATCGAGCAGAGCGGTGTATGCGTATTCAAGAACCGTATCAAAATAAAACATATCCGTAAAACGCGCATCTAATATAGGCTTCCTTCAGCTTGGGGAATCCGACGATTTCAAACATTCTGTCGAGGATGAAACGGTTTCGCGTAGGGACAAGAGAGTTATTATCAGAAGCATTCTTCCACATCAGCCGTACATCAATGCATGGCTGATCGTTATTTATACACAACGTTCCTACATCTGCAGGAATTTTATAAAGATCCTCACTCCACTTCTCAACTACCACGAAGATTCTATTAATTTCCTCAACATTTAAATAAACAACATTCCGTTTGTTTGTTTGTCTACAAGTCGTTTCCAGTACATAGTTAATGGCACTGGTTTTACGCCTGAACACGCGCAACGACTTCGTCACGGACACATCGTACACGGCGTTCAGAATGCTGCTCAAAGGAAGTTCCATCGTATTCGAGGAGCGCACGTCCAGTCGGTTCAAGCTCTGAGATGATTATGAGCCACATGCAACGGATCGGCTAGACGGGAGGAGTGAGTCACACCATAAGCTAATGAAATGTGTACGGCGCTGTTCGAATACTTGTATCCCATTATATTGGGTACGTGTTTTGAGAAATTTTCCGATACATGAAGCAATATCGGTTTTAATGTTTTATCACTCCCACTCCCCAGAATACGCACCAGACATTTTTGAATAGTGGGATTTTCACGAACTAAACACATTTTATTCACACTCCGGCGCACTATTTGAGAGAAACATATGACCATATTTTTCCTTTTTGCTTAGCATGCGATACTCATCTCTAAATTCAGTTAAATACTCACGCAGACCTTTAGCCACAACATCCCATTATATTGGGTAGATGTTTTGAGAAATTTTCCGATACATGAAGCAATATCGGTTTTAATGTTTTATCACTCACCAGACGTTCATTTCCACAAACTAAACATCTTCACAATCCGGCGCACTATTTGAGAGAAACATATGCCCATATTTTAACTTTTTGTTTAACAATCGATAATCGTCTCTAAAGTCTGTTAAAAACTCACACAGGCCATTAGCCACAACCTCACTACAAACCTCGTCATGATATATATTAATATAGTGGAAAAACTTAAGAGTCTCCATGATGACAAGATTTACATTCTTAGTCGCACGGTACGAATACTCGGTATGATGCAACATGACATAATATCGCTTGTCGGACCACTCATCAACAAGACTCTATCCATATCCGTTGCTTCTCTTCTGCACGTGTTGTTTCTTCTACTTCACGGTATATGTAAGCTTTTATAAAGTTTAGTCCTACAACATAGTTCAATACATCACTCGTACCACGAAATCCTACAATGCTCTCGCCAGAATAGCCGTAGCGTATTTGTACCGCTTGCTCCTTCGCACGATTCAATGTAGCCTTAAAAGTATCAAAGGAGGGTGGAATAGGGAGTTTTTCAGTATCCACCACATCTTGGCACTTTGCCGAATACCACTTCATAAACGTCGAACACGCAATATTAAAGGTAGCCATTACTACTTTTCGTCTACGCGGGAGAATACACGTCTGAGATCCAGGGCTTACTGCGATCAACTGAGCACGCAGGGAAGAGATATGCCCAGGTAGTAGCAAGAGTCACGTGATCAATCATACAGGTGAGCGGAGCTTAGAACTTTCTCCTGTACACACGCTTGGCGGAGCTTAGAATTTTCTCCTGTACACACACACACACACACATACACACACGCAAAGGAGAAAGTGAAACGGTAATTAAAACACGATTTATTTAATAAACGAAATATTCAAGGTGTATATATTTACAAATCGTATAATAAATAAGTTAACAATAGACATATCAAAGATTATGGTAACCAAAGGGCATGGTATCATAGGTACCAGGCACCTGGTAACGTTTCCTATAGGTGTTACGGCACACTTTTGTACCCCTAAGTTCCTTCACGCCCCCCAGCTTCTGCGCCCGAAAATTGTGGGTACTTGCAGTTAGTTGGGGCGGCCGGTCGCCCTCATCATCATCCAAGCACACTAGATCCTTCAACGAATCAAAGTTAACGACCCGCCGATTCGCCTGGTTGAGAGTGATACCCTTAGCCTTCACGATATATTTCATATCCTCCCCACTCTCACCCGTACCCCATAAGTTTTTGGCCCTGTTGAGACAAAAGAGTCGGCGTATGCGATGTCTCCATACTCATCCTTGATCTCATCAGTCAACTCCCCGAGGAATTCACCAATAGGAGGCATGTATTCACCCTCCCTCTCTGTGAATATCACACTATCTGTATCGGCGTACAAAACCCTCCGCCCAAGAGCATGCAATAGGCCCCAAAGTTTGATGCGTGCGTAGGCCGTTGTGAAGCTGGCTACAGGTATGTTTGTAACCTGTGAGGTGTCTGTGGCCAATTCGGTCATGGTAACGTTGAATATAGGCCGATTTTTCATCCTCGGTATCAACTCCTTGCGGATACCCTGATGCTTCAACCTTATCCTTCAAAAAAGCGTTTATATATGGCGTAAAAAGGTTGGGTAGCTTCTGAAACCTCCACACCTCATGTATCTTCAATATTCTGTAGCCATGGCGAACAGCTAGATACAGCTCTGGACTTGTATATACACCTCTGATCTTACGCTGGTTAGCTGTATGATTACATTCCTCATTGTTTTCCTCTGCGCACTTCACGCACAAGGGAAACATGAGCTTGTGATCGATAACGATGGGTAAGATCGGAATCCATAAATTGCGTGGGAGGAGTACATCTACGAAAGAAAGGCCGAAATAGTACCCGTTCAAATTTGTTGAGAACACCTCGATGGTGGGCAGGTCAGGTCCCACCAGTTCCTCAGGTGCACTCTCAGGTACGGATTGTTCTTCATCACGTAGGGATATAAAGAACAGAAGTCGGAGTAATGGAGTTTCACGTCCTCCATAGGCGGAAAGTATAGCTTGAAGGGATTTGTACGCCCTCCGAACAAACTATCACCGCATTTGAGAGGATCCAGCACCATTGAACGTGTGATCGTGTTTATTTCTTCACGGTACTGTCCATCTGTTTCCATCCGTGCATCATACTCATGCTCCCACAAGACTTTGTGAGTGAACTGGGAGCCTATAAGTTGATCACGGGTGCGGGTCCACGCAAGTATGTCGGCAGGAGATCTACCGAGGATATCTCCTACGATTCCACACTCAGGACGGGGGCATCCGTGCCACCAGCAACCGTTAAAGGAGTACACAGTCTTCTCACCAGTGGCACGGTTTTCACTTAGACCATCAACCCAAAAAACACGACCATTAACGTTAATAGGTACTTCACCCGTGTTGCGGGCATGCTTTATGTATACCCCGGTCTGCTGCTGTAGGCGTATGAACCAGTAAATAGCCTTGTGCCCATAACTGCGGGGATTGTTTCTGTGAATAACGGCTAAGGTATCTTTAGGCATGAAGTTATTTTTGAACACCGTAAAACATAATGAGGCGATGGTGGTTGCGACTTGCAACGGATCGCATTTGAAACGGCCTATGTTCATCCTTCTAAAGGCCTGGAAACATACTCTAAGACGCGCACATCATTCACGCAATAACGCTCACACTCATCAGCTATATTATAAGGATTACATTCATTAAAACTGTTGTAGTATCGGTCAAAATCTTCACGTTCATCTGTACTCATACATTCATATTTAAAGTAATCATTTGGGTGGAGGTAGTCCTACATAATTTAAAGTTTCGCTAGTGAGGAATGTGTAAAGGAAATATCCTTTTGAAACTTCAGCGGCTACGCCCATCACCTTGGGTAGCTTTGCTAATTTACAAGGTGTGAATAATAAAGTGTCTTTAAACTGTACATTACCCCTTATTTGCATCTGTACCAGCTTGTTGCCTCTTTTCAAGGGATCACCTGTAAATATCTCAGATGACTCGTGCTCAAGCAACTCCGTATAAAAGAACTGTGTGTCAAATTTTGCCCCGTTATGGGCGAGAATATACACAGTAATTTTTTTGAACTTGTCCGCTAACTTGACAATATAGGACACAAAGAGTTTCACAGGGCTATCGTGGGCATTCGTTTTAAAAACGTTTGTCCGTTTACCACATTTGTGACACTCATCACACTCGATCTCCATACACTCATCACAGATAATCTGGCTTACAAGTAAATGCGGAATAACCTCTTTGGTTTCAGCGTTCGTGTATGTTTCTATATCGTAGTACACAGTTATACAAGGGCTATTTTTAGGCTTAGCATCTTTCATATAACATACATACTTTACTCCAACCGCCTTATATTTCTCATGGCATGTAGAGCAGTGAATTTCATCACATTTATGCTTGAAATTCCCCCAATTATCCATCATATGAAACATACCACATTCACTGATTCTCATTTTCCTGCACGTGCCAATTGATTTATGGAACGCAAAACAGTTATTATTGAAAAATGTGCGTCTACACACATCACAATCCCTCTTCTCGGCTTCAACTACATGGCTTTCACATTTGGAGCTTTCACACTGCTCACATACCATGTGACAATCTTTACAATGTTTCACAATATCATCCGCAAACTCGATACACCCCTTACACAAATCATGATGTCGTCCATATTTTCGACTTTTATCATAACTAGCTTAAAGGCCCCTTATATTACGGATGGGGAGATAAGTTGTCCTGACAGTCCTAAAATAAGTAGGGGTCTTGTACGATCTCTCACACAGCTTTTAAAAACATACACAGTTCTACGACGATCATCCATTCCAAATACAACTATACGAACATTCATTTCCTGTTCTACCCTTCTCAGCTCCTCAGGACCCATATTACAGTAAAACTCAAGTTTACAGTCTACAGCTAGTTTACGGGCACGCTCCACTATCGTAGGCAACCAAATTTTTTGGGTCCGTGTATTTAGTACAGTAAACATACGAGCTAAGACTACTGCTATAAAGCTGCAACCACGATCGACGTTTATATGCCGTCTATAAATAGCTGAGAATTGAAGTTAAGAGTATAAGGTGTGGCACTCTGACCCGCAACACGGAATACGCGGTCAATATTTACTGTGAAGTTATCCATATTGAAGGCTATACTACTTTGAGAGGCCTGCATTATACGGCCTAATATATGTTCTATATTTTCAGCTGCCAAACGTCTGAACGGTATTACTACCCAAAAATCATCTACATCTCCGTCATCTGACCCGAATCCGAAGGACAGCCACGTCCTGACTTCACGTTCGTCGCGGTTCTGAAGGGCAAACTCTACAATACGTTCAACTATGCGCCGTAGTCCGTGTTCAACACCATTGCTATTCATGGATCTAGGATCAACCCTGACTATATACCGATTTCTAGTCAAGGCTGGGGTGGGGGTAGCGGTGCGCACGAACTCGAATGTTAGGCCATCCTCAACAGAACGAGAAGCTGCTGTGGAGGATGTACCCGGAATTGAACAGGAATAAGGGGATATATTTGAGGAAGGTACTATTGTAGGGGTTGTGTCGTAAGACGTAGAAGGTTGGGGCTCTATTACTGGTGGTCTCACAACCGGCGCAATCCTGGCGCGCTTTATACCTGACATGGTGGGCGCTTCATCGTGCCTCCGCTTTGAACTGGCGCGTGCTACAGGTATCGCTGGTGAGGATTCGTCAGCGGGGATGGATTCTGTGATCACAACTACACCCTCGTCGGGGTCATCTGTAATATCGATGATGGGGTGCTGTACCTCATCGTCATTGAAGGTTCTGTGGGAGAAGCGAAAAACAAGACTGTAGAATATAAGGGTCATCACTTAAATATTTATTATATTTTGTAAATGACCCACTTAGGAATGTGACGTGTTAGAAATGGATTCTGTAGAAAAGTTTATAAAGAAACCAGAAGTCCGCGTTACGGATATTTGCTTTGCGACCTTCATCCGCGAAACACGTTTAGGGTGCCTCTAAGAACGAATATATTTCCAAACGAGCCTGAAACGGTGTATATTCCAGAATGACAGAGGCTAAAGAAATACCATGAATTAATAAAAATCTATCATCGACCGCCACGGCAATGCAGCAGATGTTTGCTAAAAATATCGACTCTGACTTTTTAAAATGCGTCTGTGAAATCTGTCTTAACGGTATAAATTGCAAGGTATCAATGAAACCACCTCAGAAAGCTCGCCTACGCCGTTAAAGAACATAATACGTGCACTCGCTCGTAAAAGTCAAACTGTAGGGAAGAAAAAACGAATTATTGTACAAAGAGGAGGGTCATTCCTCCCCATCTTATTTTCAGTTTTGGGTCCTTTACTTACTAGATTAATATAATGAAGAAAGCGGTAGTGATTCCACACGAGGTGTATGCTTCACTGCAAAGTTCAAAGAATCCAGACACGGATCTAGATCCCCGTAAAAGCAGTAACCCACGTTTACAAATATTTTTAACCTCACTGGCTGTGCTTCAAAGAGTTAAAAGAATGGAAAGCGAATTGCTAACCCTATTAAACAGTGAAAAAACACCTGATGAGAAAAGAATCTTATACTAAGAAGCTCTGCAGAAATTTCTTCACGAGTACGAAAATTATAAGAACCCGACAGAGATTCCCGTGGTTATTAGGCACAACATGGGGAACGATGGACATGGTGACATAGGACCTGTGTCCGACGATAGAGCTGACAAACCAAAGATTAATGGGTCGGCCACACAACATATCGAGCATGTATTAAAAAGCACCATCCCACATACATTGAGGAATAAAAGTTTAAGTCTTTATAATCTATTGAATGAGGACCCCGCCATACAATGGACCGATACAGGTGAGATCATTGTGAAAGGAGCAAGGGTACAGGGATCGAATATCGTAGACATCGTCCATAATCTGGTGAGAAAGTGAGATAGGCCCTCACCATCAGGATGGAAGCATATTAAAGCAAGACTACAACAAATAAATGTCCCCAAAACAATGATAGGAAATCTGAACAGGTTAAAAGACTTGGAACATGCGTCGCACGTGACACAATTGAAGACGCCATCACCTCCGGCGGTAACACCTCTGAAGAGGAGAAAGAAGAGGTTAAACAACGGTCAACCCTACCCACGTGCCTCTAAAATATGCAAATGGCTAACATATTAAGAAGAGGTTATTATGAAATTTCTAACCCAGCCTCCTACGGAGGCGTAGATAGACTGTACAGAAGTGTTTACGGAATAGGAAAAAAAGATGTTGAGAGATTTTTTGCGGGAGCAGGACGCTTATACACTTCATAAGCCTGTGAGAAAAAGGTTTAAAACAGCCAAGACAACAGCTGCTTCGATTGACTCTATTTGGCAAGCAGATTTAACAGGCATGCAAAGATATTCTGTATATAACGATGGTTACCGCTACATTCTATTCATAATAGAAAAATAAATCACCTGAAACAGTTGCTAAAGCCACCAAAACGCTGGTGTTAAAAGAAAACAGGGTTCCTGGCTATTTTTGTAAGGATATGGGGAAGGAATTTATAGGCCGTGCTTTTCAGAACATGTTGACAGAGTTTAATATCAGCTATTACACTACCAATTCTATACATAAGGCTTCTTTAGCTGAAAGAGTTCAATTCAACGTACCATAAAGGAACGCATGCAAAGCTATTTTACACATAAAAACACATACAGATTTCTAGACATTCTGGAATCATTGGCCTCATCCTACAACCGCTCACACCATTGCACGATTGGGACAACACCTAACGAGGTTTTAGAAAGAGGTACGCACCCAGAGGTGAGAAGAGATGGAACACCACCACCACCACACTCTGCGCGTTTCAAAATCAATTATTATGTAAGGCTGTCGCGTTCGGGAAATAAATTCGCGAAGGATTTGAGCAAGGATGGACACGTGAGATTTTTAAAGTTAGGGCTATGAGACCTAAAAGTGAGATAATGAGGTATTACGTTGAAGATTTGAATGGGGAAGAAATCGCAAGAGGCTTTTACCACGAGGAGTTGCAGAAAGTGGCATTTAATTTAGGAAAAAATGTGTTTAAAATTGAGAAAATTATAGGAAGCAAAGGTTCAGGAAAGAGAAAAATGTACATGGTGAAATGGCTAGGGTACCCAGAAAGCTTCAACACCTATATAAAAGCTGATGCAATAATGAAGCTTAAATAGTATGCAACATGGCTCCTAACCATAGTTAGGGCTATGAGACCTAAAAGTGAGATAATGAGGTATTACGTTGAAGATTTGAATGGGGAAGAAATCGCAGGAGGCTTTTACCACGAGGAATTGCAGAAAGTGGCATTTAATTTAGGAAAAAATGTGTTTAAAATTGAGAAAATTATAGGAAGCAAAGGTTCATGAAAGACAAAAATGTACCTGGTGAAATGGCTAGGGTACCCAGAAAGCTTCAACACCTATATAAAAGCTGATGCAATAATGAAGCTTAAATAGTATGCAACATGGCCCCTAACCATTTCTACGTCACACTCCCGTCCTCCTCGTCCCTGTCTGTACACCCTAACAACATACTAGCCAACTTTGTAAAGATCTCCATGAACCCATTGAATTGGGTCGTGATTCGTATGAGGTGGGGATATGTGAAATTCAGCTGGACACCCTCTTTTTAAATATTGATTATAAAGATATCGTTTTTACGATTCTTAGAGACATTGATGAGTGTGAAAAAGCCGGGGTAACTCGGAATGAAACTATACGTATCGCCCTGACCGAGGTTGCATGGTATTACAGTAGAGTAGTAACACTAGGCCCGGGCCGTTATGGTTCGGCTGACGATGTTGTGAGAGACTTAAACGTAAGTTTAAAAAACTCAAATCTTACGACTGATTTAATATATGAAATCGTAAACAAAGGGAACCCTGCACATACTTTAATCCTAAAGTTAAAGGCTCACAGAAATATTAAAGACCAAAGAATGTTCAAAATTATGACCTAGGGGCGTCATCAATCAGCCTTCCAAAGAGACACATTTCACGAGGTATAACATGACTTGTCCAGCCTAATGTATCATTCTCCTTTGTGTGTGTGGTGTGTGTGTGTGTGTGTGTGTGTGTGTGTGTGTGTACAGGAGAAAATTCTAAGTTCCGCCAAGCGTGTGTACAGGAGAAAGTTCTAAGCTCCGCCCACCCGTATGATTGATCACGTGACTCCTGCTACTACCTGGGCATATCTCTTCCCTGCGTGCTCAGTTGATCGCAGTAAGCCCTGGATCTCAGACGTGTATTCTCCCGCGTAGACGAAAAATAGTAATGGCTACCTTTAATATTGCGTGTTCGACGTTTATGAAGTGGTATTCGGCAAAGTGCCAAGATGTGGTGGATACTGAAAAACTCCCTATTCCACCCTCCTTTGATACTTTTAAGGCTACATTGAATCGTGCGAAGGAGCAAGCGGTACAAATACTCTACGGCTATTCTGGCGAGAGCATTGTAGGATTTCGTGGTACAAATGATGTATTGAACTATGTTGTAGGATTAAACTTTATAAAAGCTTACATATACCGTGAAGTAGAAGAAACAACACGTGCAGAAGAGAAGCAACGGATATGGATAGTGAGTCTTGTTGATGAGTGGTCCGACAAGCGATATTATGTCATGTTGCATCATACCGAGTATTCGTACCCTGCGACTGAGAATGTAAATCTTGTCATCATGGAGAATCTTAAGTATTTTTTCCACTATATTAATATATATCATGACGAGGTTTGTAGTGAGGTTGTGGCTAATGGCCTGTGTGAGTTTTTAACAGACTTTAGAGACGAGTATCGATTCTTAAACAAAAAGGAAAAATATCGGCATATGTTTCTCTCAAATAGTGCGCCGGATTGTGAAGATGTTTAGTTTGTGGAAATGAACGTCTGGTGAGTGATAAAATATTAAAACCGATATTGCTTCATGTATCGGAAAATTTCTCAAAACATCTACCCAATATAATGGGATACAAGTATTCATGTTGTGGCTAAAGGTCTGCGCGAGTATTTAACTGAATTTAGAGATGAGTATCGCATGCTAAGCAAAAAGGAAAAATATGGTCATATGTTTCTCTCAAATAGTGCGCCGGAGTGTGAATAAAATGTGTTTAGTTCGTGAAAATCCCCCTATTCAAAAATGTCTGGTGCGTATTCTGGGGAGTGGGAGTGATAAAACATTAAAACCGATATTGCTTCATGTATCGGAAAATTTCTCAAAACACGTACCCAATATAATGGGATACAAGTATTCCGACAGCGCCGTACACGTTTCATTAGCTTATGGTGTGACTCACCCCGCCCCCGTTGAGTCGATCCGTTGCATGTGGCTCATAGTCATCTCACAGCTTGAACCGACTGGACGTACGCTCCTCGAATACGATGAAACTTCCTTTGAGCAGCATTCTCAACGCCGTGTACGATGTGTTCGTGACGAAGTCGTTGCGCGTGTTCAGGCGTAAAACCGGTGCCATTAACTATGTACTGGAAACGACTTATAGACAAACAAACAAACAAACGGAATGTTGTTTATTTAACTATTGAGGAAATGAATAGAATCTTCGTGGTAGTTGAGAAGTGGAGTGAGGATCTTTATAAAATTCCTGTAGGTGTAGGTACAAGAAAAGAGCAGATTAGTGACACCCTCTCATATGCCGTTGTTTGTACGTTGTGTATAAATAACGATCAGCCATGCATTGATATACGGCTGATGTGGAAGAATGCTTCTGATAATAACTCTCTTGTCGCTACGCGAAACCGTTTCATCCTATATTAGGTGCGCGTTTTACGGATATGCTTTATTTTGATACGGTTCTTGAATACGCATACACCGCTCTGCTCGATGGGTTTACCGAGTGTAGGACTGAACAAGGCGAAAATGGTCTACAGCTGGATGCTTATTTAAAAGGTTTAGACTCTTTGAAATATCATGAACTTTGGTGCAAAGCACTTGAGCGGTACAGGGCTGAGCTCACCTACACCGTTCACCCTGAAGAATTATTTCTTTATATAATGAGCAGCTGTCGTAACGACTTAGAAGATTATTTCAACTGCCGCTATGCAGTGTGAAGAAGAGTTCACGATTGAAAAGCTCGGGTTGGTAAAAATAAACCCCCGATTGGAAAGGAGTGTTTATAGACTTGTATTTAATAATGACGTTGTGGCTAACGATGACCTCTTTGTGCGTGCTTTTGATTGTATTCTAGACGTATTTAAAGATATCTTGCCAATCGGATGTAAAATGGGCACAAAAATAGTACTGCACGATATGAAGGCCATTTATATAGAGTATAGGTTTCCCTATAACTTGAGCGGTGAAATAATATTAAGCCGCGTTTACTGCGTAGTGCAAATCAATAATGATGTGATTGTAGACTCGATTATGTGTGGGTTTAGTATTTTGCACAGTAGAACAAAGTGAATGTATTTTGATGAATTTTCAATATATTTAATTATTTAACATAATTGTGTGTATATATTTCTCCTGAACTATTATTTTGATGATTATACTCCATCGTTTTGTATTTATTTTTGATTTTTTGATTTTGTGCAGTAGAAGATAAAGTGTATGTACTTATTTTCAATATATTTAATCATATAACATAATTGTGTATATATATTTCTCCTGTACTGTTATATTGATTGGTATATTTTTATTTTTTATTTTTTTTATTATATACATATTCCTCATTCATATTTCTTATACTATTATTATTTTTATTTTATTTTTTTGATAATATATATTCCACTGTATATTTATTTTCTATATATTTCTGATTCCAATAATTCGTCTAAATAAACAGAATGATGTAATGGTGTTTTATTTAATTCTGTTGGTTGTAAACGATATTATTAATTAATTATACCAAATGGCTGGTATCGCCTTCTAAACCGACTGACGGATTTCTAAGCCAACCGTCAAGAATATATGCTTTAGTTAGATAAATAGCGCTATCTGGCAACTCAACCTGTACATCTGAACAAGCCATTTACGCCTTCTAAGCCACCTGACGGAATTCTAAGCCAACTGTCAATAATATATGCTTTAATTAAATAAATAGCGCAATCTGGCAACTCAACCTATACAAACCATTTACGCCTTCTAAGCCAACTGGCAGATTAAGCCTGGCGGATTTACACCTAATAAGACAGCGGGCGTTCAGATGAATTCTTAATATGCGCTTGGCTCCTGCCAGGCGAACACCTCTCTTCCTCTCTCTCCTTCTTCTCTCTTTCTCTTGGGGGATAACTCCGCCTCCAAGTTGCATAACCCCTTGTTGCTCTTCATCATTCCCCTCCCCTTCATTGCATAACCCCCTTCATTGCACCCCCACCCCCCTGCATTGTATACCCCTACCCCTCTGCAACGTATATCCTCTACCCCTTTAGAACATTTTGCAACATTTGCAATTGCATTGCAACATTCCTGGACTCTCCCATTTTGCGCTCATACTACTGGGATGCTGCAGAGGGATCGACCGCAGGTCAATCCTGAGCCGTCTTTCGAACTCACATAAAGTATGTATATATATATATATATATATATATATATATATACAAGATGACGCGTATAAACTTGGGTAATGTTTAATATATTCGTGAGAAATTATATAATGGCGGTTTGAACAGTTGGATTCAAATTAGTATAATAATTTTAAAATATTATTCGCAAAGAAATATGAGATATTAAAGATTTTCTAAAGTGTAAAGATATTAACAGCACCAATGAATGGAAAATGCGATTGGACATGCTGATGTTACAATTATTTTGCGCCAAGCAGTCCATGAACAAAATTTGTTTTTTAGATAAGGAATGGTTTGCCGTGAGATAAAAACCAAAATACTCAGAATGAATATCTCCATCCATTAACGTTAATATGGAAACAAATATCGTCTGCTCGCCTTTTGAAGGAGCGGTAACATTTCAGTGAACTCTGATGGTTGTTGTTGTTGTCCCCAAAACTTATTTCATTATGATAATAATCAATGAGGAGAGTCAGAAAGTGGCACAGCACTCAGGCAATCTAATGAGGTCCATTCTTCTAACTCCTGCATTATTATTATTATTGCCAGTAATATCTGGACTCGAAACCACAACTTCAGTGTCTTCATTTCGTTTGTAGGGAAACTGACCTCGTTAAAAGAGGAGTGAAAATCAATTAAAAATGCTACCGAAAATTTTTGTTCCGCGTTGCTGCTTTGCATTGAAGATTAGAGCCAGACTTATTTTTATGCAAGATGGGGCACTGGCATGCAGTTCTCAAGTTAAAGTTTTCCAGTGAGTTCATGGTGGACATATTGAAACTTACCACGACTAATAACCACGCACCTTCAACACATCACTCTGACTGCGAGTCGAAAGACGACCAACTTTATTTATAATAGGTCAGTAATTGCAGTTAACATTTTGTATGCGCTTCAGAAAATGTTTACTATTTCGTATACAGCAGAATACGCTGATAACGCGCGCTTGATAATGCGGTACACGAATAACACGGCAAAAATATGTAGGACGGTTATTTTTATTACGCGCTCCAAGACGCGAATAACTCGATATTTTTTAAGGTAAACGGGCAAATTTCCAGCCAGGCGCAACAGGGGGAAGATGCGGGCAAATCCCAGCCGAGAGAGCTTGAGACAGACTAAAGTCACTGTTTTTCTCAGTCAGTTTTCAGTCAGCACTCGCAGCTTACGCGGTATTACTTGGAGCCGTGAATGGTGAGTATTATATTTTTTATTATTTAATTATTTTATTTACGCGTCTATTATGCGCTTAATTACTATCAAATTTTATTTACAGGACAATATACTACACTACAATTTTACTCTAATATTTTAGATAACAATCGTATAGTTTGGGGGTCTTCCGAAGGTAACCTATTTTTTCCATAATAATAGATAGCGCGGACCGCGATATCGCGGGGGAGGGCTCTCGAACGTAA